>SPJY01010250.1:142184-185719 GCA_005191435.1 Raddia distichophylla | reverse complement strand
GACATGCTTAAATAGTGGAGCTTGCTCCCTCCCACTAGAGAATGTGATGGGAGAGAGAAATAGAGAATCACACGTGCGCGCTCGCCTGCGTGAATGGTCCGCCGAAACCGGACCCTCGTTTCTTTTGCTCTCCGGATTTTGCGGGTCAGATATGGAATATGCAAATCGTGTTGGACTCGGTCGCGGCCCGTTTCGCGATCCGTTTGCCTCACGCGTTTTGCTATATAAATCTGCCGCCGCGCCGTCCAGAGGGATCAGATCAGATCGCTCCTAGGGTTTGCCACCTCCCTCTGCTGCGCCGCCGCTTCGGTTCTTCCCCATCCCGTGCGCCGGCGTGCACCGTCGTTCGGGAGAGCAGGTCTCCGGAACCGATCGCCCTCGAGCTCCTGCACCGGGTAGGGCGAATCAGGTTTTTGGGAAGCGCTCGGCGCGACTGCTCGCTGCTTCCTTCTTCCGCTTCGCGAGGACTTCTTCCACTACGCCGTCGCGATCTGCGTTGGCACCACCTTCTCCAACACGGCGTCAGATTCGGAGAACCAGAACCAGACCTCGCCGCAACTCGTACCGTACGGCGACGACGACCAAGTCCAGTAAGTCATTTCCTTCGCGAGTACACCAGTGAGATATTCGTGCAGTTTTTTCTGCATGTGTATCTAGGTTGTGCTTCCGTGGTTTCAACCTGTTTTTCTATCTCTCAGAAGTTGTGCATGTTATATCTTGATTAAAATAAACCTGAAAGTGCTAATTATTCCAACAGTCTTCCTGGCCAGATCCCGGTGATGGGCGCGTCGCCGCTGCCGCCGACGGTACGTACAGCTTTCCCACGTTCGAGCTCGAATGGATGAATACACATGGATCTTTCGTAGATCGAGATGGGGTAATGAAGCCGTTTGTGTACGTAGAAGATTGATGGAACCGATCTATTGATCGAAAAAACGTCTAAAAAAGTGCCTCCAGATAGGTAGCTTGGGACCCCTAGATTGCCCTTGGGAGTTGTTTCCAACGAAAACGACAGATTTAGTTGGTTGAGTTTATTTTTTTTGAAAGAGGGGCAGGAGAACCGCCGAACTATTTTATTGAAGCAGGAGAAAATAAAAGAAAAAAAATCCGTAAGCATGGGGTATAACTACAGCGCAACGCTGTAACCTGGACAAAGCCAGGACAACACCGGTCACCGCCAGGCCTGAACACACACATACAGAGGAGAACACAGCTTTGCCGTCGCCACCAAGGCCGAAGGAATACAGGGGGAGGAAGAAGAGGAGACGCCGGCCGCAGCCAGCCACACGGGACACCACCAAGCAAAAGGATAACGGCAACAAGAAGGGGCGAGCTAGTGATCACCCACAGCACCAGAGCAGACCACGACGCCTCCAACAAGGTGAACGACGAAGAGAACCGCCGTCGCCAGTGACCGCACAAGGCTTTCGCCCGACAGGGGAGCAACACAGCGATGCCTCAGAAGGGAACGACACGAGAAGCGCCACCATCACCGGCCAAACAGTAGCTGGGCAGGGCTTTCGCCCGAAACGCTCAACTCTAAGAACGCATTGGGGGCAGACACATGCACGCCGGCATGAAGAGTGAGCCGAAGACGCTGGCGCCGAAGAACAGGCCAAAGGCCAACCGGACCTTGAAGCCGGATAAGGAAAACACCGTCCACCGTCATCATACACCTCGCAGGGACCTTGCCAAGCGAAGGGGACCCCAAGATCCAACGCCGAACGAGGAAGATGCCGCCGAGCCGAGCCGAGGAAGGGGTGTCTGACCGGAAATCCGGGCTCCGCACCGCCGCACGGCACCCCAACTGTCGTTGCATCGTCCCAGTAGCACACCACTGGAACAGAGAACACGGTGTCAGATCCACGACGCCAAACGCTGGATAGCCACCAAGCCGCCGATGTACTGTCCAATGAAGGCAACGCCAAGCTGAGGGCCGCATAACCGAAACCGAAGGCAACTGGCAGGCCACCAAGACGACGGGACGTGCCCCTGGAGCACACCTGCTCCGGCCACTCGGAAACATCGTGTTGCACGCGCGGGCACCACCTATAAGATCTGGGCCTCCTACCGCGGGATCTGGCCACCTCCGAAGCGGTCCCCCCTGAGCGGCCTCCACCGAGGCGGGCACATGAGGAGAGGGGGAAGGGAGGAGGAAGGAGAAGCTGCGCGTCCTTGCCGGACCCACTCGCCGTCGGATCTGCGCGCGCCCTCGTCAGATCCACCGGCCGCCGCCAGATCCACACCCTACAACGCACCACCACAATGCGGCCAAGCCGACGACGCCACGCCGCGCCCTTGTCGGAACCACGCGCCGCCGCTAGATCCGCGCGCGCCCTCGCTGGATCCACCGGCCGCCGCCGGATCCGTGCTCCGCCGTCGGAGTAGAAGAGCCGTTGGTTGAGTTTATATACGGGTATAACAGCGACTTAGAATTCTTGGACGATACATTAATTCACGTACATCAACACAACCATCGGAGTATATATGGCCATTACTATGAGATGTACATCTGAACAAGCATGAACTAACCTTATCATGTATCGTGTGTGTATATTATGCCCTGAGCATCCTCGACATTCAGATGAAGCTGCATGCTCTTATGAGCCAAAGTTGACCGACCGAGCCACTCGAGCTTGAGCACCGAACTGAAAGGCATTAATGAATGTGCAGGCCTGGAGGAAGAAGAGGAGGAGAACGACCACCCGATCGAGGAGGTCCGGAGCACGGTGCCGGCGAGGGACGACCCGTCGGAGCCGTGCCTGACGTTCCGGACGTGGGTGCTGGGGCTGTCGTCGTGCGCGCTGCTGGCCTTCGTCAACGAGTTCTTCATGTACCGCTCCAACCAGCTGAGCGTCGGCGCGGTGGTGGTGCAGATCGCGACGCTGCCCCTCGGCCGCTTCATGGCCTCCGCGCTGCCGCCGGCCACCGTCCGGGTGCCGCTCGCCGGCTGGTCCTTCTCCCTCAACCCGGGCCCCTTCAGCCTCAAGGAGCACTGCCTCATCACCATCCTCGCCGGCACCGGCGCCGGCAGCGTCTACGCCATCAACATCATCGCCATCGTCAAGGTCTTCTACAAGCGCCAGATCAGCCCCTACGCCGCCATGTTGCTCGCCGAGACAACGCAGGTGAACGTTAGCGCCGCTTGAACCACTTAAAATTTGGTTTTCAGTGTATTATTGCCCAACTTGCTGGTTCGAATATATAGCCAGCTTGGTCATCTTATGATCTCGGCTTGTGATTTCAGCTGCTTGGGTATGGATGGGCCGGCCTGTTTAGGAAATACCTGGTTGATTCCCCCTACATGTGGTGGCCTGCAAACCTTGTACAAGTCACCCTCTTTAGGTCAGTACCCAAAATTTGAAATTTACCCGAAAATCGAACCGTTAGCAATGCAGAGTAGTTGAAATCACTTAAATTTGCATACGAACATGATGGAAATTCTTTCCCTCTCGTTTGCCTCAAGATCCTTGGACCGATGGAACCTTCGGGAATGAATATTGGAAAGTTAGGTCTCAGTTTATCTACAATCGCCTCCAACAGTGAAGTAAACTACTAACTATAAATAATTAATGTCCATAAGATCTATAGACATAAATAGAGAAGCTTTCTGATAGATTAAATTTAACAAACTCTCAAAATTAACGTGAGCCCGTAATTAGTACTCTCCATGGAATAAGTTATAGACTGATTCTTGTTTGAAATGGTCTTACAACTAAATAAGGTGGCCTTATTGAAGATGTTCTAAGCTTCATTGGATTTCTAGATATATAAGAGGTATTACATAGCTATTATTTACTAGGTTGTTTACATCAATAGTGCTCCAAAGTTCTCCCTTCGCATAACTACAATTGTAGACTCACTATTGTCAAGCATGTCATTATAAATCAAGATTCCTTGCACAAATGCTGTTACGGACAATTATACCCCTATATGTTCGTCAGATTTTTTTCAAAACTTCCATTTAGCTCATTTTCTCCCTTGATCCAACCCTCCTCATCTGGCTTTTCCTCCGGCTAGCCCTCCTTTGTTGCCACTCCCTTTAGCCAGCCTTCGCTAGCCTTGCCCCCCTCTCTCTCTCTCTCTCTCTCTCTCTCTCTCTCTATCTATCTATCTATCTATCTATCTCTCTCTCTATCTATCTATCTATCTATCTATTGGCATCCACAATCACCTGATGATGACTATCATGCCATTGGCGGCGTCACGGGCATAGGGCACCTCAAGCCCGAGGCGGTAATAGCAATGACACAAGCACGAGGTGTCCACATTAGTGGCGCAGGGTGGAGCCTGAGGAGTAGGCCCAAGGCGTTAACGTTGACAGGAGCGCGTACAGGGTAGGGTGCCAACGACAGTGTGGAAGGAGGTGGGCAGTGGCAAGCCTCCTATTGCATCGAGCGAGCGAGTATATATTGAGAGAGGAAAAGAGAGGAGAAGGGAAGGGAGGAAGAAGAAGACATGAGGGCATTTTGATCCTAAAATTTGAATGGTCAATTGACATTTGTGTGACGAACCTCACTTGTGAATAGTGATGCTACAGTGGTAGCGAAGTGAGACTTTGTAGTGGGATGGATGTGATGAGCCTTATTTACTATGTTACATAAATACTAGATGTGATATCCAAACTTTCATGAGGACTGATTTGAAGTCCCAATCTTGCAAATAAAATTCTAATCCAAGCAATTCGCAAAGTTGTTGGACATAATAAAGTAACGATTGACTACTTCTATATCACCCAAAAAATATATCATCATCATTGTTTAGTATTATTGGATGTGATATAAAATGCTTCAACCCGTCGTCCCTATCCCTATCCCTAACTTCTCCAAACTTCCCATCCCATCGGCCTAAGCCACCAAAACCATTTCTTCCCAACACAACCACTGTCTCCTTCCCATGCTGTTGTGGTTTCTTTACCACCGCATCCTTCTCCTTCCACTATCATTGATGCACCACCATTTCTTCCTCCCCTTTGGCCATCCGCCTGTACCATCTCCTTCTATCATTCCGACGAGATGTCTCCACCGCCCCACCTAACAATTCTTCCTTTGTTCTCGCTGAGTAAATCTTTTGGTGTGAACACCATAATATTGGAGGATCTTAGAGTAAATGTTCTGCAGGTTCTTAAAGTTGACCCATATTTCCACTTAAATCTTTATAGTAAAACCAATATATATAGCAGCTAGAGATGGATCGAGCAGACTCAAGACTTCGCAGATATCTTAAGAGCTATCAAGAATCAACGGCAATAAAGAAAACAACCCAAATTATTAAATGTCTCTAATAGATGTGAAAGCAACCAGGAACAAGGTTAATAAAAAAATTAATACTGAAACCAATCTGCGTAGCAGAATAGAGGTGTGATATATTGTTCATAGTTGCCACACCTTATAGAAACCAACAAATCAAGAATCACCTTCATAGCATTACTGAGGACAAAGGATATAAAACTCACAAGGCTTGCCGCTCAAAAACTTAATATAGCGCAATCAGATCTGCAACGGTGATTCTAGGCCCATCTAAATCTAAATCTATATAAATAAATAAACTACTCTAAAATTGAGCAGTTGGCCTAAATCCAACTACAAATCACATCTGCCTATTTCCTCAATCCATCATCCAACAGTCATAATTTTTCAGAATTTTACTATCAAGTATAGATCATGACAGGGGCGGACCCACCACTAGGGCAGGATGGGCCGCGGCCGAGCTTGATTTTTTGGACCCCTTATACCCTAGGTCTAGTATAGGGAAGTTATACCAGATTATCAGTTAATTTCGCTCTAGTTAGGGCCGAATGGAGCAATTCAGCCAATGGCTGGACTTCGGCCCACATCTTCAAAGGTCACAGCGCCGTTCTCTGTATCGCTCTCTCACCGCCCTCTCTGTATCGCTCTCTCTCGATCTCTCCCCTCTCTATATCGCTCCCTCGCGGCGTCGGGGTCGGCGGCGTCCGCACGGGCGCACCGCGCACGTCACGTGGGATTGGGGGCGATCGACGGAGAAGGCGAGTGCCGAGGCGCCCCGACGGTCGGCGGCGGCGAGGCCGTCGCCCTCTGTGTCCGACAGGATCCAGGCGAGCGCAGCGGCTACCCCTTCGGCCCCCTTCAGCCTCCACGGTAGATGGCTCGGGCTCGGCTCCACGCCTCCATCCGGTGGGGAGCATCACCGCCTGTTCGAGGTCCGCTCCCCCCTCCCCACGTCTTAATCCATCTTAAATTGTTCTAGACTACTTGATTTAGTGGTTGTCGGTGGGTGGATATGCAAGAATTTAGGCCGAATGAGGTAGACAAGGGGGAAGGATTCAATTTGGGTGCGGATTTGGGGATTAGGCTTGCCCACCTTAATTGTCATCCTGCGTCCGTCGCTGAATCATGAACTCTTGACTCGATATGTATAGACCACGGACTCTTGCCCATATATACATATGCGTAGAGACCACATACTCTTGACTCGATACGTATATACCACGGACTCTCGATACGTATAGACCACGGATTCTTGCTTATATACATATACATAGAAACCACGGACTCTTGACTCGATACGTATAAACCACAAACTCTTGACGCGATACGTATAGACCACGGACTCTTGCCCACAACTCGATACGTATAGACCACGGACTCTTGCCCTTGCCCATATATACGTATACGTAGAGACCACGAACTCTTGACTCGATACGTATAGACCACTGACTCTTGACTCGATACGTATAGACCACGAACTCTTGCCTACAACTCGATACGAATAGACCACGAACTCTTGCCTATAACTCTTGCCCATATATACATATACATGGGATTAATTTTTATTCTCCCATTATAAATCTTCCTAATTTTTTCTAAATCTTCCTAGACTAGAACTAACAGACTAGCACCCGTAGAGACCATGCACTCTTGCCCATTTATATACGGGATTAATTTTTATTCTCCCATTATAAATCTTCCTAATAATTTTTCCTAATTCTTCCTAGACAAGAACTAACAGACCAGCAAAATAAGACTATAAATAGGGCGGGGGCAGATACGTACGCCCCAATCATACATACTCATATATATGAAACGTCTGCCCGGGCCGGGTGGTGGAATAAATTCAGGACTCCGTATAGTAGGAGTATTACTGATGAGGACATCACTAGTATGGATACGATCAGTGTGACCGCTGCCCCTCCTTCCTCTCCGACCACTCCAACAACTACTGATGCCGCTCCGTCTTTGCCGCCTACGATCGACGCAACAAGATCTTCGTCGTCGGGAGATCTTAATCCAGAAGCCCAGCCTTTCAAGCCTTCTACGAAGAAGCGGCGCAACAAGTCCTAGACTCGCAAGGCCTCGATGACTCAAGGAAAGCCCATATGGAAACCCAAGACGCCGAAAAGTCTGGTTCGGCCATCCAGCAGCACGTCAACTTCAAACGGGCATAACTTGGGCTCCCGAACTCCGATTTCGGCGTGCGACCACTCGTTGGAAAGCTTAGGAGATAAGCTTTCCAATGGATCCAACCCACATATAAATTCATCCAGAAGCATCGAAAAAATAAAGAACAATGTTTTGGGCCAGAAACTCAGGGTGCTGCGACACCGTATTTTTGGGCCTGTGGCCCATGTATCACTAGGGTTTGGTGGTGGCTGTACCCTTGGGCGCCCCACTCCCCCTGTCCGCCGCTATATATGTGGCCGCCGCCGTTTTTCTACGTTTAGGTTTTGTTGTGTTTGGTAGACCCCTTGTGTGTCCCTCTCCGAGATTGCGCGTGTCGACTAGACCGCCTGATACGGGAAACAGAACCTCACCCTTTTCATGAGTTGATTTATAAGTTATCATCTTGTTCTTGCTTGTTCTCGGTTGCAGCAGGTTCAAGGATCGATCGTGCTTGGCTCGGTTGATCGCCTCGTGTTGTGACTTTGCGATTGTTTGGTTGCTGATCCTATGGATTGGTAGCGTCATCACTACACCAAATCGACGTATCGTTCCTCACCAGAAGATCGGGCCGATCTAGTGCGCATTAAGTGTCCATCAAGTGGTATCAGAGCACCGGTTGCCCGTCAGGTATCTTTGTATCCCATCTCGTTTGTTGTTCATCCATTACCTAGAGTCCAGAAATTTGCCCCACAAAAAGATTTGAGTTCGTCATCTCGTGCATCGTCCAAGCCACTTTGTGCCCTACGCAATTTCGTTTTCAGTTTCGCGTTGTTGAGTTTCCATCCATCGTCATCGTTTTGTTACTGGTTTAGATTAAGTTCTTGGTCTTGTTTGAGTCTTGCATCTTGACGTCGAGTCTAACGCCATCACGTCGTCGTCCCCGCTGCATCCAAATCGGGTGTCAATCTGTTCAGTTCGGTATTTTATCTTTATCTCCTTCATCCGAACTCCAAATTCAACAAATTCAGTATCTAAATTATAGCTCAGAAAAGATTCTACATCTTTGTCCATTGTGAAAAGTTCCAGAAACGCCGTTTTCCTACCCAAATTCGCGTTTGAAGTCAATCTGTCTTGTCTCGGATTTTTCTGAGCCGTCTGTATTGCGGGGCCCAAATCTCCTAGATAATTTATCCAAATTTGCACTTCCATATATACAAATTGATCAGGAAGAGAAGATCTACAACGTTGTTATTGTGCGTTTTTGCTTTTGAGGCCTCTAAAAACGCGAAAACAGCATTGGAAATTTCTGTATTAGTAGATCTGTTTTTCCAGCAAGAGAAAATTGAGTGTTTGTGTATATATCTTGTAATCTCTCATATGCAGCACTATTGATATTTAAAAAAATATGAAAAAGGCAAGTGCATACAAAGAAGCCGCACAATGAGAAAAAAAAAGCAAAAAGAGAAAAAAAAGAAAAAGAAGTCCAAGACTCGCAAGGCCTCGATGACTCAAGGAAAGCCCGTATGGAAGCCCAAGACGCCGGAAAGTCTGGTTGGGCCATCCAGCAGCACGTCAACTTCAAACGGGCATAGCTTGGGCTCCCGAACTCCGATTTCGGCGTGAGACCACTCGTTGGAAAGCTTAGGAGATAAGCTTTCCAATGGATCCAGCCCTACATCTAAATTCGTCCAGTAGCATCGGGAAAATTCAGAACAATGTTTTGGGTCAGAAACTCAGAGTGCTGCGACACCGTATTTTTGGGCCTATGGCCCATGTATCATTAGGGTTTGGTGGTGGCTGTACTCTTGGGTGCCCCACTCCCCCTGGCCGCCGCTATATATGTGGCCGCCGCCGTTTTTCTACATTGAGGTTTTATTATGTTTGGTAGACCCCTTGTGTGTCCCTCCCCGAGATTGCGCGTGTCGACTAGACCGTCCGATACGGGAAACAGAACCTCACCCTTTTCATGAGTTGATTTATAAGTTATCATCTTGTTCTTGCTTGTTCTCGGTTGCAGCAGGTTCAAGGATCGATCGTGCTTGGCTCGGTTTATCGCCTCGTGTGGTGACTTTGCGATTGTTCGGTTGCTGATCCCGTGGATTGGTAGCGTCGTCACTACACCAAATCGACGTATCGTTCCTCACCAGAAGATCGGGCCGATCTAGTGCGCATCAATTACGTAGCTCTCTTATCAATACGCTCTAGTATCCTCCTCTCCATGTCAATGCGTGCGGATGTATACAACCTATTAATTAAGCTTGTAGTGCGGTAAATAACAATTGTGATGCACATATATAATTACAATTTACAACCTGACCGGCCCATCGAGAGAACACATCGCTAATTTTAATTAATTGAGTAAGTGTCACATGTATTTATGCGTATCCATGTACAGAATTGATATGTTAATAAAAATAATTATTTGCATGTTATTGCACCCGTTAATTAATCTATATCTATATCTTGATTATCTGTTATTTAATTTTGCTTGTTCAGATGTTTCATGAGATGAGCCATGTTAATATCAACCGAATGAGACAATCAATGCAATAATGCTCCTACACCTGCTCCATATAGATATAGACAAATAGAAAAAATTGCACGTGACCTAAATGTTACTTTTTTCTACGAATTGTTGATATCAGCATTGCTCCGACGTGCTTTGCACGTGCACGCTTGCTACTGAAAAAAACTACATAGACCTAGATATCATAGAGCCATATCCCAATAAAAATCGCCTCAATCCAAGGTTTCATCAAAGAGAACAGAAAATTACAAGCTCCGTTGCACTAGAATTTTAGATATCAAAAGGCGGCATGAGAAAAACATTCAACTGCTGGTAACGTGTTTTGATCTAGTAGCACAGTGGATGTACGAGAGTAGAAAATGTAAAATGTTTCATTGATGTCACTCTAAAGAATACACAAGACATTGCTTTTTTTTTATACAGTTTGTAGGGATGGTGTCTTTTGGTGGTGTCCGTACGCTAGCAGGTGTATTTTTGCTAAGGGAGAGCAGCTAAGGGCATGTACAAAGGAGAGTCTAGAGGAGTCTCTTCGAACATTTAACAAAGCACAAGAGACCACATTAGTACAAAGAAGAGTCCAAGTTGTGTGTAGTCCACATTAAAACCTAGCCAAAGAGCATTTAATCCTGGCCAGGCGCTACGCCCCTCTGCTCCTGCTCGCTCTGCTCGGGAATTCCCTCTGCTTCTGCTCGTGGCTGGCCGCTGGCCTCAATCTCACGCGCCGCGCAGCCGGCGGCAACATCGGCGTCTCAACCTCGCGTTACCGGTGACAACAGTGACCAGACATCGGCGCGTCTCCTCCTCGCGCAGCCGGCATCCACGGGGAGGGACGGTGGCTGTGGAGACGGCGACGACGGCAGCAGGTTCCACGGCGCGGCGACGGCAGCAAGCGGTGGCGGAGCACGCGGCGTCGTGCTCCTCGTGCCATCGGCGGAGGCGGCGGCGGCGGCGTCCTTGCGCACCGGCGGAGGCCGCGGCGGCGCCCTCCTCGCGCGCCGGCGGAGGCCGCGGCGGCGCCCTCCTCGGCGTCTTCCTCACCAAATCTTGGGGCTAGATTTGGGGATTTGGGGGAATTTATGTGTTTGGTGGTGGATTTGGGGCTTGATTTCTTGCTTCAAGGAACAAAGTTTCTTCATGAAGACGCAACTCCAGGATTCGTGCTGGTCCTGGGAAACAGGGGAGACGACGGAGGAGACGAGGGAGCTACAACGCAATTTTTTGCCATCTCGTGCGCATCGTCTCTTCCGCCTGGAGCCGACTCTTGAGGAAGAGTCGTTGTTGCAATTAATACTGTTTTTCTGGTGCCATGTCTGCTGATTAGTGCCATATCATCACTAAGAGACGGATTAATTAACGCCTCTGTACATGCCCTAATGACAAGATTAACTCTCTAATTAATCCATGTAACTGTCATTCGGTCACTTATATAGAGGTATCCTTTTCGATAAAGATCAAACCGCTCCTTACAATTATTTGTCCAAATGTATATCGTTACTCATAAATAATTATCCTTTGACTCGTAATCATCGTTACATCGAATACACCTTTGTCCATTGATTACTAATAGAATTAATTTGTAAAACCCACTATAGCTAGAACATTATGAAATTACTCTTCTACACAGAGATTTCATGTAAACTAAAAATAGTTCAAAATATAACAAGGCTAAAGTTTTGAAACTGAGTTCTGTTAAGAAATATTATTAATGGGCAAATTATGAAAGGGTGTCTGCTGAAAAGTGTCTCTTTGTGTTACCTATTTGTTCTCTATATAGAGGAGCTTTGCCTATTGTAATCACAATAAATGATTAAAAAAAAAATCTTCTCCCTCAAATCTCTGTTGTCTTTCTCACTATGGCTAATAGCGCTTAGCACGTTATCAGCACTGTTCTCTATCGGGTGAGAAACTAAGAATTGATAGTGACTCCTAATCACAACGACTACCCCTAATCGGCGGGAGGGCCGCGGTTCTCAGGCTGCAAGGCAGTTTTCGAACCCCATTGCAGTGCCTTCATCTTTACGAGGACGGGGTTGGCAAGCTACTTGGGATGAGTGACCTCCCTCACGATCCCCGCCCCTAGCAGCTTGTCTACTTCTTTTCGGATGGCCTCTTGACACTCTGGTGCCTGCCTATAGACCTTCTGCCGGACTGGGCGCATTACTGGGATCACTGCCAATCAATGCTCAATCACCTCCCTGGGGATCCCGGTCATGTCGGACGGTTTCCATGCAAACACGTCCGAATTTTCCCGGAGGAAGGCGATGAGCGCGCTTTCCTATTTGACACCTAGCTTGGCGCCCACCTTGACGATCTTCGCGAGAACATCTTCGCTCAGGGAGACCACCTTAACCTCGCCGGACAAGCCGGGCGTGGCACGAGTCTTCGCTCGAAGAACCCCTGGGACGGCGGTGCCGGACGGTTGCGCGGAGACAGCCCCGACCAAGTCCAGAGCCATCTTGTCGCAGCACAGGGACTCTAGCGTGTGCACCTTGACAACGATGGAACCTTGCGGCCCCAGCATCTTCACCACCATGTAAGCATAATGGGTAGCCGTCATGAACTTGGTCAACGTCGGTCGGCCAAGCAGGGCGTTGTACGAGAGGTCAAAGTTCGCCACCTCGAAGTCGACCGCCTCCGTATGGTAGTTATCCTCCTCCCCAAAAGTGACAGGAAGGCGGATACGCTCTAGGGGCATCGACTCCACCCCCGGGGTAACACCATAGAACGGGAGGGCCGGAAGCAGCTCCCACTCCTAGATCTGCAGCGCCTGAAACGCCTTGGCGGACAAGAGGTGCATGGAACTCCCCCCGTCCACCAGCACTCGTCCAAGCTTCACATTCCTGATCGTGGGCGAGACCACGATCGGGAGGTGCCCCAGGCCAGCTCCGTCAACCACCTCAGCAGCCTACTCGTCCCCGAACTCGGGGCGGTGGCACACACCTCCCTCCTCAGCAGCTTGTATTGGCAGTTGGAGGTGTAGGTGGCGGAACCACCATGGATGTAGGCCACCGTAGGCTCTGCCCGTTGGAATGCCAGCGAGGCAGGCCCCTCGTCTTCATCGTCACTGGGGGACGGCACTCTTTGAGTCGCTTCACCACCAACTTCGATACGACCTGGAAATCCTCCAAGTCATGTGCGTTGCACTTGTGGATGGGGCAGTACGCCTTGACCCCTCCACCTCCTTGGCGGTCCTCCCGGCGATCGTGGCCACCACCTCGTCGGTCACGACGGTCATCCCACCGCTCGCGGTGGTAGTGCTACCTTGGCCTTGCTTCCTTTTGGTTACGCTCGGCAGCCAAGACCTGACCGGCCTCGGACGCCTTGCGCTTCTTCTTCTTCCTCTGGTCCTTAGGGCCGGAACCTTTAGATGTCCCAGCCTCTCCTCCGCCACCCGCCTTGGCACCGGTCACGCGGTCGTGATCCTCCGCCGCCCGGGCGCACTTGTGCTCCAAGGCGAACAGCTCGAAGCTGGAGGCCATATTGCGGGCGGCCATCTTCTCCAACATCTTGCGATACTTAACGCCCCTCCAGAAGGCGATGATGACCGCTTGGCTGGAGATCTTGGGGATGGTGTTGCGGCAGTGGCCGAAACATTGGATGAACTCTTGCAGCGACTCCCCCTTCTTCTGTTCCAGTGGATGGAGATCGTCCTCCATCAACGACTGGTAGTAGGAGCCCTGAAAATTAGTAACAAACTGGTCACACAGCTCCTCCCACGAGCCTATCGATATTCGTGAGAGGTTTAACAGCCAAGAGCGGGCGAAACCCGTCAAGACTATAGGGAAGTAATTTGTCATGACCTTCTCGTGCAGGAACTCCTTCGGGTTGGTCACGCCGTCATACTTCTCGATGGACGTCGGGCGAAACTTCTCCGGCCACGCCACTCGGCGCAGCCGGGCGGTGAATGCCCGACAGACGACGCCGTAAGGCGGTTGACGACGATTATCAAGATTCCGACTGGACTCAGAGGATGCGGAATCCCCTTTGTCCCCGTCAGAATGGCACCCGCCGCCGGAACTCGCCGGCTGTAGCAGATCCTGAGTCCGGGCACGACGACGCTGCAACTCGTCACGCAGGTCGCCGTCGCGGTGATGCCGACGCTCCTTCAGATGAGTCTGGAGATCTTGTTGGCGCCCCCTCCCTGGGAGGCGCCTGCGACGGTACTCGGGTTGGTGCACGGACCTCCGCACGAGCGGAGTGTGCTCCCTGAACCGCCTTTCCCTTGCCCCGTCTGCCAAGACCAGAGCAGGCTTGATGCGGACGGCTCGACGCATGCGTGCGCTCCGACCGTCCGGAGACCTCGACCTGGCGATGAGCCACGTCCACGAGACGCGATGTCCGTAGCCACGGCTTGCCGGGGAAATCCCCTCCCAACTCCACCGAAGGATGCGCCAGTAACATGCATATAGCATGTAGGTTCTGGGACGGGGAGGCCTCCTCCAGGGCCAGCTGTCATCGAACCGGAGGTACGTCTGCCACGGGAGGAGCAACCCATTGAGGGCGCGACGAAGGCGCCTCATCCTGCCGCCGGCTAAGAGCTTCCGGCCAGGATCACCAGCTTCTCCCTCTAAATCGTGCTCCGACATCCTTGCTCCCCGAAGGGCCGAGGATGATCTGAAAAAAGGAAATGCCGACCGGAGAATCTTAGGGGCAAACCGACTACTACCCCACTACCTGGCGTGCCACAGTTGGCGTATTTCGGTTGACATTTCTGGGACCTAATCCGGTTGTTCGGCAGTGGGGGTGTGCGCAACCGGCTCATTCCTCTTCTCTCTATTCGGTGCAAGAACACAAGAACATACACTAAGTTTTACCCAGGTTCAGGCCCCCTGATCGGGTAATAGCCCTAATCCTGCTTAAGTTTCTCGCAACGTATGAACTGGCTAGTTTCTATGAGTTCGATCTCAGGATCGATCTCGGCCCCCTTTACAGATGCACCCCAGCCTTTATATACCCATGCTGGTGTGGGTTGCATCGTGCTACACAGCACGCAGTAAATGATCCTACCACTGTAGCCATCATTCCTCCGGTGCTAGTCCTCGCCGCTATCTCTCCTACCCCTGCTCTGACAACGGGACAGTTTGCATAGGACAGAGCGGCCCGCCTGCCCCGAGCACTTTTCTATCACACCGTAGTAGACGTGAACGGGACGGCTACGAAGACGGCCACAGTGTAACTTACATCACTAGCGGGGCGGGGGTAATCATGCCTTCAGATCCCCGTCTACTCTGTCAGGGCCGTTCCGTCACATTGAATGCTCTGGATTTGGTGTATCCTGAAGAAATTCTTAGTAAGGAAGCTTCCCTGCACCTTCGTCTTGTATCCCTGACAGTGGGGCCTGCGTACCCTTTGCTGCCCCTACGTGCTCGTCCAACGCCGGCTCGCCGAGCGCCACGTGTCTTGGTCGCCTGGCACATGGGGCTTGGTCGCCCGCCTGTGCGCTGGACAACACATGCCCTAATCGTTCGGTGCCTAGGGCTTGGTTGCCCACACTGGACGCCACGCGTCCGGAACAAACAGCTTCAAATCTTTGACTTATTTAGGGCCATCACTTTACCTGCTTAGGCCCGGGGTTGCTAAGTATGGGGCGCTCCCTGATTGGACTCTGGTCCCCCTTGGCAACTGGTCAGGGCACACCCCGATGTAGAATACGCCGACAAAGTGATATTGCATTATATATGACACTACATGAATAAATATGGCTAGAACAAATGGTTTGCCATATGTTGAGTCATGTAAAATTTAATGCAATTGGTACTTTATTATTATCTAGTAACATAATATTGTATAAATGAAATGGGTTATAAAAAGGCAATATAATAGGATATATTGCTCCGCACACACTCTGTGAGAGTGATAAAGTAGATGGTTATAAATGAAGTCATGCGAATTATTTATTAGAGATTTATTCATTAAGTTCTTATTTGAAATAAGATGACTTCATATTACAGAGTTCAAGAGCTGAAAACTTCTGAATTATAACCCATTGGATGATCTTGTAGATCATAAATTGTACTTTTTTATTCTTGATGAGTTTTCCCTTTAAATGTTTTCTCATGGCAAGATTTTAATAAGGCAATATCGCAATACAAGTATTCATATGCGGTGCATTCTTTTCTCCATTTATTTTGTCCCTGTTACAATGCCGATGTACTCAGTGGTGGTGAGAAAAGAGAGAGTTGGAGAGAATGTAAAAGAACTGCTTTATTGCTTCTTTAAGATGTACAAATGAACAGTGACTTGTAAACTTTACACACGGCATTGCCCTTTATAGTACTGTACTGGCAGTTGCTGCCTTTGCAACCGTGGAGACAGTTTTCCTTTGGTATTGATCTTGTACGTTGATCCTATAATTAACGGTTAGGTTAATTACGAGATTAACTACCCCTTTGATTATTTGTCCATTATTATTTATTCCTTAACAGTCCCAATGGATTTTTGAAGGAGTTTTTAATGAGACACATGCATATAAGTTATTTATTAAAAGAGAGTATATGTAATATACTATTTTTTTCCGTCCATTTTTCACATGACCAATTCGTTAACATACCGCTGAACCACTTTTTATTAACATAATGACAACGAGCCCTTATTGTAGCTGATGCTACTAAATCGGCTGCTCTTTTTTTCGTACCAACAATTAAGAAGCTTTTTCCCTGACTTGCTGCATCAAAAACTAAATCACAACTTCTGATAAAAAACAAGGTTTTCGGTATAAGTTTTAACGAGGCATGTGCATTAGAAAGTCTAGAATTAAAGGGGATGTTTCTAAACTCTTATTTATGATCGAGTATCATCTATGGCTTTTTTTTGCTTAATAAATTTCCTTGAGATTTTTTTTAAATGAAGGTTTTAACGAGGCAATATAAATACATTTTTTTTTATACAATGTAAAGTTTTTTCATGCATTTCTCCCATTAGGTTTTTTGGATGAGTTTTAAGGAATATAGATGGTATAATAACAAAAATATACGCTGGAAGTATAAATGTATATTAGACAATCTTGTTTCGCCATCTGTTTTTCCATAGGTTTTCATAAAAGATTTTTAGGACATATAATCTCTGTTGTCTTTCTCACCATGGCTAATAGCGCTTAACAAGTTCCATGTACTTCAGACAACCAATATTTGTTATCAGAGGGAATAGAAATTTGGATGTGGGTTGATTAAATAAAACTAGACATGTTTAAAGAGAACGAGATCAAATCAAATCGCTTAGGAACATTAATAGTATTTTCAGGAACTTTGGGTGAATTTATCCTAATTTTGAATTCGAACTATATACCGTTTCAAATCATATTCCAAAGAAATTTAAAGATATCGTTCAATTTCCTGCCGGATTTCAAGCCTAGCACTCAGCGGAACACATCTTTATACCATCGAAATTCTACAATACAAGCACCAGAAGGTAGTCGAAAGTCGATGACATAAAGATCACGGCAAAGCACGATATTTTACCAAACATTGCTTTCCGTCATAACAAAACTACTGGCAGGAGCATTAGAACAACATGAACAAAGAAATGGAGTTCAGTTCTTAAACGTGCAAACAAGCTCCATAGACCCCCAAAAAAGACATTGCAAGTTCGCAACAAAGACATGGAAAAACATTGAGAATGTTTTGCTGAGCAAGAATAAGATCCACATAAAGGGTTTGATGGACCATGAGGCAACAGCATAACAAAAGGAAGTTCGGTCGATCAGCTCTAAATGACACTAGAGAAACCATGCAAATCTTATGGTCGTTTAAGCCTTCCTGGCTGCAATCTGGGTCTCAGCCTGCAATGATAAAAGATCGCATCAACATCCCATATTATTATGTTCACCTAAAGAGCAATATCAAATGTCAGACTCAGTTCTACAAAATACATACTTCTTTCTTGACTGGCTCTTCCTTCTCTGACAAGATCAGCTCAATGTGGCATGGGGAGGACATATAAGCTACGACAGGTAGTAGAGAACCGATTAGAATTTTCAAAGCGCTAACAATCACAAGGTAGAACATCATTATTGTATTTAAAACTCACGGTTGATGCGGCCATGAGCACGGTAAGTACGGCGCCGTTGCTTTTGGGCCTGATTCACCTGAATATGTGACACATAAAGTGTATCGACGTCCAGACCTTTTACCTTCACGGAATAAATTTTGCACATCTATAAATAATGAAGAATGCAATGAAGCTATAGCAGATTATAGCAAGATTATATACTTCAGCATTGCTCTCCGCGTTCTTCAAAAGATCCAAAATAAATTGAGCAGACTTGACCGGCCAGCGTCCCTGACCATTTGAGTGGCGAGACTTTGCTTGGGCAGTTCGTCCAACACCACGACAGTACCTCCGGAAAGGAATGGCTTGCTTGTGGGCAATTACATCCTCAAGATACCTTTTAGCCTTGGTTAGTGGCAGTTTCCTGAGAGCAAAAGCTGTCTCACGCGTATTCTAAGAAATTGGCAACAAAATACTAATCAACAATCAAGATTTCAAATGTTAAATATAATAATCAAGATTTCAAATGTTAAATATAATAATCAATTTTAAAATGACAACATCAAAAGCTCAACCTTAACAACAGCAGCAGTATCCTTTTTGAAGCAAAACGTAACTACTACAGGGAAATGGTTCACCCAATAACAATGAAATGATATTCCAAAAGTTTGCAGTTTGTAAACAGTAGCCTGCTTTATACTTTAGGCTCTAAATTTTACTAAAATAATTATTTTCACCCTTAATTATTGTGATATGAACATGATAACAAAGAGAACTCTCCAAACAGCAACTAAAACATTACATACTTACAAAATAAAATAGCTCAAACACAACAAAAATTTAATTCTCTACAGCTTATTTGAGTTATCTACTTATCTTTGTTTAAAATATTAAATAATTTAGTTTTTTTCAATCCGTCTTTTTTTATCTTGAAGGCATGTCTAAAAACTCTCTAAAAACAAGTCAAACAATGGGGACCCGGCTCTCGAATCCACCTTGAAAAGTTCAAGTTAGGAGATAAGTTAGATAACTTAATAAGTAAAATAAAATATGTTGTAGAGAACTGGGCCTAAATTATGCTAGAGCTTAAGCACAGAAACCTTTTGAAACTAGAAGGGACAGTTTCATGAGGATCATGTAGAAAATCCTATGATAAATAAAGATTAGTGACATGCTAGTACTGAATGTATAAAAAATAGTTCAGGCATTGCATCTAGCTGAATCAATGATAGTTCAGGCATTGCATCTAGCTGAATCAATGAGTCCGACATACACACATAAAGCTAATAGTACTCCCAAACATAAAAATAACAATATATATAATACATAAAACCTAAAAATAACCACTAAAACAGAAGGCACCTGCAAACAAATTCAAAGAAAACCCAGCAGACATGGTTAGCCAATCAGACACTTTGCAAATTATGTCAAAGTTACTGTGCAATAATGTTCTTGGCTACCATTGAATAGAAAAAAAAACTCATTCTGGATATATTATATGTTTCCTTCCAGGTCCCAAACAGATAAACATGACGGTTTGAAAATAGACAGTCTCTGAAATGCAGCTTTGAGCACTGATTGCTAGTGATTTACTTACAAGGTAAACTAATGTTACAATGATATGGAAATGCTATTCCATACAAAACTGTATTTTATAATTTTCATGTGTCAAATCTAAATACTTCAAAAGATTTTCATAGATTGACTTTCTGCAGGTATCTCATCATGTTTTTGAGAACTGGAGAGAGCATAAAACTTTTCTTAAAAATACATCTACAACAAATAATTTGCTCGGGCAATGAATCACAGATTTCAAGAAATTATCATGGCTCCATTACCAAAGCATTAAACTAATTTGATTTCAAACTTAAAAGATGATTTCAATTCAAGTGTGCCATCATTTACTGAACCCATTGACATATAACTGTGTCCACAGGTTCACCCAATAACGATGATCATGATATACCTAAAGTTTACGAGGGTACTGCTTGTAGAGATCACAATAACCTGCTTTTTTACTCTAGGCTCTCCACTGATCTACAGCTCAACATAGTAGTACTAAAAAACTGCAGAAAACTGAACCAAGAACTCCAGTAATTTAGTTCAACAGACAGATACACTTTACTACAGTGCACATAAATACTCGCATACGCCAGAATTCATTTGTCTAAACGGGCTGCTGTTAAACCAAGCAAGAACTTGAAATCGTGTGATACGGCTCCAGTCTAAGCCGATCCAATTGGAGAACAGAAAACAGTACAAAAACTACAGCTCAAATTGAACACAAATTTGTAGTAAGTGGAACATTTCGTTATTTTGAAGCTCACCTTGAAGTGCACACGCAAGTCCCGGCCCATGGCCTTGGCGGCTGCAAAACAAGGCAAAGAATCATCAACTTCCAGATCACAAACCCTTCTTCACGCAACGAGATGCAAACACACGAATTGAAAAAGGATCCAAGGGGAAAGGTGCTCACACTTGGTTGGATTGGACGGCTCCCTCGAGTACTTCACCTGCCAAAACCAGGAACTAGGATTAGATCACAGCGCAGAAGAAGTGAAGAAAATGAGGGCGCGGGCGTGGGAGAGCGAGGGAGACTGACCATGGCTGCGGCTGGCGCAAGCGCTCGAGGCCGAGGCGGCGGCGGCGGAGCGTGGCGAGGAACTGCGAAGAGCGGGGCGGTGGCGGCGCGGTAGGGTGGATTTTATACGGGAGCCAACACTGACTGGACGAGCAAGTAAAACCCTACTGGGCTTTTGATGACTCGCGCCGTATGGGCTATGGCCCAATAATTGGCCCGCTAGCTGTACCCCTGAACGAAAGGCACCACCCCCAGAGCCAGAGGCCAGAAGTCACGAGAGAAGCCCCGGATGGCTGTAAGCCAATGAGCTCCTCGGCTCGGGCACGCTTCTCGGCTCATGCTCGAATGAGCTCGGTTAGGATGTGGAGATTAGGATGTGGAGGTTAGTTCCACAATGAACTGCTACTCGGCACAACACCAAACCCAGTCGACGTCTCGGTGAAGGCCCAATGACCCATCACATTAGCCTACGTGTGGCAGTTTGATTGATATGAATCATGTATTCATGTGTGGATGTCTATGCCTACCCTCCCAACTCCCCCGCCCCACTCCCTCTCTATGTCAGGGTGGGGGTTGCCACCCTACTCCCCTATTCGGCCGTTGCCTGCCGTCGGTCTGCCTCTACTGGTCATTGCCCATTATCTTGTCCTCTTGGCTCTGTCAAGTTGTGCTGCATTGTTGAAAATTTAACCCATATCCCGAGCTCTTGTGAAATGTTATCATCAATCAATGAAAATAGGAAGATTGTGAGGTTAATCAATGAAAATAGGGAGATTGAGGTTCAAAGACCTGTCTTGTTGCTCTTCGGTGAATTTTATGTGGTTTTGATGATAATGATGTTGAAGGGAGCTTCCAAGTGCGGCATCATGGTAAAGAGGTTGTCGATAAACCCGAGAGTTGAGTAGGGTTAATGTACATCTTTTTTTATTTTGTTTTTTGGTTGAATCTTAGGGGTGTGTGGATGAGATTCTCTTGATGGTTTATAGAGCACCTAAGATTGGTTTTTGTGGGGTGCCGCTGTCTTTGGTGTAGATTGTTGCTCTTGGTGAGCTTGCTATGTGTACGGGGGATGATCCGGCTATGTTGGCTGTTGTTGGGGCGCCTATGTGTGCGTTAGATGGTCCGACATGTCATCCGGTGCACGGATGATTTGCTATGGTAGGAGCTTATGGGCACCTCCATTACAATGTTCACTTGTTTAATGAACGATTTATATAAAATAGTACAATTGACTTCGTCCTTCATTTGTACAATATTATTCATAATATCAATCCATATAAGATTAATTGAGCAACTGGGAAAAAAGGAATCAATAAAACGAATCATATACCATTGCCTGCACTTTGAAGAGAGATAATCATGGGCAGCTGTAGGTCGATGGTCGCAGATGGCGTCAACAATGGGACATGTGTAGACACAAGCGACATCAACCTAGAGGGACAAGCGACATCAACCTAGAGGGAACATTGACATTCTCGGGATAGCGATGGCAAGGTGGAGAGTGTATACTCATAGGCCTCGTTCTCTGTCTAATGTAACTCAGTTAACTTATCTAATTTATCTTTAATTTTGTGTGTGTAAAATGAACGATAAGTTAGATAAGACAAAAAGAATAACAGTAGAGGTAAGAGGAAAGGAGGTAAGAGAAAAGGAGGGAGCTAGGCATTGGTGAGGGAGCTAAAGTACGTAGGAATAGGGGTTTTTCTTTTGCAAATAGCCTAGGATAGCAGGGAATCATGTCGCAAATAGCCTGGTTGCAGGTGACGGGTTTCTTTTCACATCAGCCAGCGTTCCAGGACCTCACGTTAGCATATCCCGTACCGAAGAGGCGAAGATTGGTAATTTCAGGCATTTTACCGTTTTTTATATTACAGGCACGAGGCTTAAGCTCTACGTGTTCACACAGTTCAGGGGAGCTCTTTTTTTAGAAAGCGGCAGTTAGCTGTCGAGCGATCGTAGGTGGCTGAATGCCGTTTTTTAACACGCGCGCAATTGCCTCTCTTAATAATCTCTACTGCCTAAGTCAATGACATCCATGGCTTTCTGATAACAAAGCATGTCGGGCAAGGCCAAGACGTCAAACATGGTAGGTAACCTCACAAAAACAAAAGGTTTACATGCACAGATAGTCTACGTACATTTCACTGGTCGCCAAAGCGGAAATCCGGGAGGTATTAGAAACACACCTTTTTTTTTTTTTGCTCGACAGCGTTTCCAAAAGAAATGCATGCATGGGAAAACAAGTTTATCAAAAAAAAATGCACATCGAATTTATTAATCAGAACGCTGTGCAGCTCAGTTCAACATGAGGATCATTACAATTTTCTATAACAGACTGGCCTATTAAAATGTACGCAAACGCCCAGGCACAAATATGATAAATAGGATCATGAACACAGCAACCATCGACATAAAGTGTATACGCTGTCCTATGCTACACAACACAAGATATAGCCTGGCTGCAACAAAACGCAGAAAGGTTGACGACAAACACAGCCAAACTACCAAAGGAAAAAGAAAGTCAATAGATTCGTCTAACATGGAACCACATAGTATTGGATTCAATCATCAAGCTCATGAGAAGTATTTGATTCAGTCATCAAGCTCATCAATTGGAAAAAGACCTAATGCAAACAGCTTCCAGCTCAATAACTAAATACAAGCTAAACTAATTGCCAGCTATAGTTTAGACAGAATTGCTATCTAATCAAAAGCAAATTTGCAATCTTAAGTATGTTTAACTTTCAAACACTAAACAGTGCTTTAAGTTCTACAAGACTGAGTCTAACAGGAGTAATACAGCAGACTGAGCAGATCAAACTTCAACATGGTTTTTCTAGATGCAGATGACAAGTTCACCTAGCAAACAGCAGCACCTGAAGCTTTATCTACCTTGCATACGGGTGGTATCGACCAGCAGGAGCACCACCACCGCCACTGCTACCATAGCCTCCCCTAGCACCATAGAGTCCACTCGAACCAAAGCCAGCACCAGCACCAGTGCCGGGGCCTGAAGAAGCATCATAACTATGCCCATAGCTAGAACCACCATAACCCCCAGTATCACGCCCATACGCAGCACCTAAACCACCACCATAACTGCCACCACCATAACCTCCTCCATAATTGCTACCAAAGCGGCTAGAATAGAGCGATGATTCTCCACGATAACCTCCTAAAGCTCCAGCATAGCCACCATAGCTGCTAGCATACTCACCAATACCAAAAGCACTACTATAACTGCCAGGTCTACCACCAAAACTTCCAGGTGATGATCTATACGGGCCAAAACTACCACCATAATTATATGAGCTGCCAAATCCATCATAACCGTCTGCATGTGGACGGCCCCTAGGTTCGCTATCAAATGAATGAGGAGGTAGGTTAGAGGGTTTCTTTGGTTCTGCCTTCTTGATCTCCACCTACAGCAAAGCAAGAAAGTCAACCTACATTCTCTTTTAAATTTGTTTATTTTCCAATAATGGAGAGCTAATAGTCTGCCACCTACAGAAGAGCACAACTAAAAGCAACTGAAACAAAAAAGCAAGCAGTAACATAATGTACTCTCTTAGAAGTAACTATAGGAGCACATTTTATTAGTGCGTTAAAGCCCAAGTGTACCAAACAAGATTTACAGAGTTCAGAAAGCATTGCACAGAGGCTCACCTGAGAACCATTTAGATCAATCATATTTCCTTTCTTAGCTAATAATTCATCTACTGTTTTTTCTGCATCAAAGACTACAAATCCAAATCCTCTTGACCGGTTGGTTGCATGATCACGAATAATTTCATGCTCCATCACCCTTCCAAACTTTGAAAAGAACTCCTTGAATTCATCTGTTAAATTAATGAGTTTCATAACTTCAGCCTACTTATTCAAAATACAGAAGTAGTTAACTGCTGCAATTAAACAATGTGAAAATACCATCTTTCAGGGCAGAGGGCAATCCACCGACAAAGATCTTCTTTGTCTTGAAATCTTTCAGAGGCGCAGCACCCTTTGGAATTGTTCTCTTAATTTCAACCTGCAATTTTCACATTGATACAGGTATATAAGTGCTAGCAATACATATTTTGTAGCACACAGTAGCAAAAAATACAATGTGCTCTCATGTGAACTAATATAACAACAAGAAGCTTACATGAGTGTGCATGTCATGTTGTCAACAAAAGGCAGGAACAAACAATTTTTACCTGCTTTCCACTGATTACATGGTTGTCTTCAATCACACTGTCAACAACAGCAGGATCAGCAAAGGTAATAAATCCAAAACCTCTGGGCTTTTGGGTATGGCGGTCCTTCATTATGACAGCATCAACAATCTCCCCATATTTCCCAAAGTGTTCTTTGAATGTACCTGATTAAATAATAAGCAAAAGCAACTATCATCAAGTCGGTTGCTCATGAATAAAGCAAACAAGAAATGTTCCATTGTTCTCACTTCTAACCTCCTACAGACATACACTTCAATCTAGGGCCAAACATACCACTAAATATGGGTCGCCGCCAAATTTAGTATGGAATCATGACCTTTCATAAGAACTTTCATGGCTCATAAAAGTTTTTATTACTCTTTTATTAACTGATTTTTGTCGGATTTCACTCCACCCACCGTTGGGAGACTAATCTGTTGGGTCTACAACAATCTTGGATGGGTTCCGAACAAGCTAATTTTCACTATTTTTGTTTCTAGCTTTTCAGTGATTCTTGATACATGTTTGGAATTTTGGATCTGTTCGACTGTCTATCTTTCACTTGTAGTCAATTTATGGGCCTTCACCAAATTTAGTATAGTATAAGTCCTTTGTAAGCTAGCTCATTGAGCACACATGTTGCATGCCCAATTAACCAGCTCACAACATATGCAACAGAAATTACACATATTGAGCCCTACTCCTACAAAGCCATAACATTGTGAGAAAAAAATGTAAATCAACTGTGGAACAATCCAGCTATTATTTGTAAACACCTTTTAACTTGTGATGATGGTAACTCTAACAATTGCATCCATAGAAACATATTCTTAATGGCCTATGTCCCAGCAAAATAGGGAGTGCTTTAATGGCCAATTGCCCAGCATAGCAAGGGTGCTTTGGCGAAAAAAATCACTCTTAAGTCACTTAATTGCCAAAAAATAAACCAACAGTCTCATACTCAATGTCTTTGGAGAGGACGAGTCCCATACGGACACGCTACGACGGCGCTAAAACGAGCGACAACCATACATCTAAACCGAACCAGCTAATGCCACCGAATCGAGGAAGCTACAACATCCAGAACAGCATCAAACGCCGCCTGAAACCTAACAACAACCAGATCTGAACGAACCCAAACAATTCTGGCCCTCTCACAAAACTTAGGGAAGAACCGCAGAGCAGGCAACACACAAGCAGAGAGGTCAAAGGTAGAGCGGATCTGCGCATACCCATGCTGGTGTCCTTGGAGAGGCCGCCGATGAAGATCTTGCTGCAGCAACCCGTAAAGAAACAGCAAACGTGAGCGAAAAAGCAGCACTAAATCCATAGACCTACCCAACCGAGGGGTAGTAGGGAATAGGGATACGATTGCAGGAGGAGCGAGAGGACTCACGCGGGGCTGGCGCCGTCTTGCTCCTTCATCTTGCCGGCCATGGCGGGATCGGGGCGGCACGGAAGGCTGGGACGGCTAGGGTTTCGCCCGACGCGGAGACGGCGGCTCGACGAGACGGGGCCGAAAGGGAAACGCGGTTTGGTGGGACTGGGGATTTTTATTACCGGGGGTTGGGATCTGGAAACATCCACCGTGCGTCGGTTCGAGCGCGGGGTCACAGCCGTTAGATTGAGCAGACGGGTGGCTAACGGCTGTTGGATTGGAGAGATGGGCGTCGGGCGATTGAAAGGAGTCCCAATGTCCCGCATATCTCCATGCACGGTCACCATCTAACAAATTTGGCTTTTTTTAAGATGATTTTAACGGCTGAACAGCTAAACGGATAAAATGACTGAATTTCAAACGCTTCTCAAGGTAGTCTCAAGATTCGGATCCAGTTCGTTTCTTGTTTTTTAAAATGTTAGGATCCATCTTCAAAACAGAAAAAAAAAACTCAAAAAACTTAAAACATATATCTTTTTAAAACGTACATAAGTCGTTAAGCTGTTGGTGCCGTACAGAGGCGGCGACGTAAGGGTGAGAACGGAGGTGGGCGCGGAGTCACGCCGGGCGGCGCGGGCGCGGCGGATGTCGACGCCGGGTGAGGGAGAGGGAGGGGGATGCTGGGGCGGCGGGCAAGCGGGAAGGGGAGACTGTGGGGAATAGAGGGGAGGCGGCCTTGGGTGTGGGAGAGAGGGGGCAGCGGCTTGGATGACGGCGAGTGGGGTAGAGGGAGGTGGGGCGGCGGGGGCAGCGGGAGAGAGGGAGGTGCGGTGGAGGGAGAGAGGGGGGCGTCGGCTTGGTGAGAATGGGATCGTTGTGGAGATCGAATGGTGCGTAGAGATCAGTATTTGTTGGATGGTTCAGATCGTACGTTGGCAGTATCACCAGCACAACCATTAGACGCTTTAAAGTAGTGGAGATAGAGATTTCAGGGATATAACTTTAGTCTATGCAATTAGTTGGGAGGTATTTATTGAGAACAAATTTTATTCATTCATTATTTATTATTATTATTATTAAAATGGAAATGTTATGCAAGGTAAAATCAAAACAAACTAATAAATTTAAATATGCCATGGATAAAAACCAAAATATAGGGATTTGCAAGAGCGATAGATTGGAAATGATTTTTTTCCTTTTAACTAATTATGCAACAAAAAAGAAAAGGGTAACTCCAGTTTACTTCACGGCGGTGCTCAATATTTTAAGTACTTGAGCCAAATTGTCTCCATACCTTGGTTGATTCTTGTCATTTTCCACGTTCGGAGACGTGGTCATGGTAGATGCAACTTAATTCTTTTGCCATATTAGTTTTGATCCTCTTGGGTTTGATGGCGACGACCTTTTCTTTTGATCGCTGCACATACTTAAAGTTTTTATCATGAAAAATATTTATGTGTGAACATTGTCGCACCCTCGGTTTGAAGTTCAATTTCTTTTCCCTGCCACTGATGGTGAGGTAATTTCTCCCATGCCAATATTACCGGTGCATTTGCCATGCTCGAAAATGGCTTGGGCAAAATGCTGATGCTTGCCCTTACAAGATTGGTGCGATGAACTCGGCGTAAAGATTTGCTTTGCTTCCATAGCACATGAAGGGAAAAGTGGGATTGCTACACTCGCAACGAATCAAAATTATACCGCGGAAACCCATGAACACCTTTCAAGTAATTGACCATAGATCAAAATTACCTTACGACGCGCAGTACAACGGAACACGAATCGATGAAGCTAGTTCCGCATGTAGTCGTACGGAAGTAGTCATTCATGGCGATCCGATCACCTCATCCTTGCTAGTTCTCAACATCCCACTAGATGCGCCATGGCTGATCCCCATGCCATGGCTGCCATCGACGAGCTTTACGAGCTCGCCGGGATTCGCGACCTTCCCAAGCAGTCTGACTTCAAAAGGACTCCTGGCCACATCCCGGCTCCTTTTTTATGTCCTACCATCTCTCACTTGCACAATGAACAATTATATAGTTACAATTCCCAATCCCCTTAATTGTGTGACCCTGTAGGTTTATGTGCAAGTCGGCAGTGGACCCGGAATAGCTTTTCCAATCCATAGATCAACAGTGGCCCCTAGCAGAACGTACTATATAATACAACGCCGACTGAACCTTGATACACTCATACATACCGATGCCTTTGCCACACGATAACAGTCAAGCTTAAGGCTAGATGCGCGCCACCCTTATTGATAGCTCGATAATTTCACTCGTCAATGTAATGGATATATGGAGATACTGTGATTTTCTAATCACATTGGCATGATGATACACTTCCTTATCCATCCACACCAAGGGGCCTAACGGTATCTCTCCTGTTATTTAGGAGGAAAAATTCCATCTTGATAATCACAACCCTGGCTATGCTTTGTGACATACCCAGTAGTCACCTTTATAACTACCCATTTACGATATAGCGTTTGATGACACCAAAGCATACGAGTCCACATGTTGCGCATCCATTACGATCTCAGTTCTAAGTACTATATGGGTGTACCACTCGAGACTATATGCTGAAGGCACTTTAAGAGATAACGATCTCGCAACGTCTCGGAAGTGGGTCTGTCCAACCACCCATGTTTTCCAATATGTGTCCATATTATTGATTTGATATCTCCATATCAATGATCTGGGAACATGATCATCAATCAATACATGTGTTGATCTTAAGATCATAATGATTCAAGTTATGATACGATTAGGGACACATTTAGAATAACATCATATAGTGAAAGAGTTCCACGAACAAGTTGTACTTGTTGATCGATACCGATGATGCTATTAAAGGAACCAGAGGATAACAATTTATACATCATAAACATAGAAATGATATAGTCTTCTCCAAGACTGCATAATCGGCTCATCACTTATATTTTATCCACGTGCACCAGAGCTTATTGACTTGATATCCAATACTCATGTGCGCCTTCCATAAAGGTTGTGCTAATATTTGTCTAAGTTGAAACTTTTTTAGCTTCTAAATCTCCATTAAGTACTGGTTTGAAAACTAGTGCGCGATGCAATATTTACATGCCACATTTCCTAACCTTCAAAGAACACATTCACTATATTTCATAAGTATCTTAGAATGTTCCTTACTATCCAGTGACACGCACCCGGATTAGATTGATATCTGTATATTCGGTGACATTCACCCTGATGCACAGGGCATGAAAACCCCATTCTTTGACAATTACTAAGCTCATCAAGTATCTAAAATTAAATCTTGCTCTCCAATATGACATACATCGGAACAAATTCTCGGTTGAACCATTCAACACCATGTCAACATATAGGTCTAATCCAATTAGTCTCTAATTTCAGATCTATCCATATAGACCCTCATGCCAAAATCATGGAATATAATTTCCGATCAGCAATATGTCATACATATATAAGATCAGAAAAATCATTGCTCTCCCACTTGCCCTTGATGAACTAGCCAACCAATTTGACTTTACATCAAAACAATCATTCAACTTTGATATGCTTGTTTTAGAAACTTGCATACTCTAGCACTTTATGAATCGTCAAAATCTTGAGGCCGTGTCAAGACACATTCTCACTTAGGTCTCCTAAAGAGAGAGTCGTTTTGATATCCATATTGCATATCGAATTTGCAACAGTAGCTAGTTGAATACAGACAACACCATGCAGAGCAATAAAGTTCAAAATTTAATTAATTGTCACACATAGCTCGTCATAAATTCATTTTTTAAAGCATAGGCCCATCACGCTTCATTAAGCTCATCACAGTCCGACAACAATTATCTTTAGAACTAATGCAGGGTTGTTTCTTTCATAAAACATATAACAATTTGTATATAATATGAAAGTTTAGTAGGAACTGAAACACTTTCCAATGATCCTCGAATTATTCCGAATACCGTGCTCCCACTAACTATTTTGGAAAAAACGATTTCTCCAAAATAAAACATTCCGAGCAACAAATAATTTGCAACGCTTGCCCTTCTATATGTACAAACACTTTTTACCTCACAAAGAAACATTTATTTTAGTTGAGCACGAACTTACCAGACTTTGGACGTCTTACACAAGCCCCACATTCCAAACTTCGATAAAACAATACGGAACACTTTCCGATCAATATCATATAGTGGTTTATTTGTGACTAGATGGAACCTATCAAATGAGCACAATTATTTATAAAGTGTACCATAACATGGATAATGAAAGACAATGGCACCACAAATATCCTTAGGATTAATAACACACATCCATTCACTAATAGAGCATGTCCATAGGACAAATCAATCTCCCACTCAAAAGAAGCAAAAATATTGAATTTAATTCTGACTATGATCCTTTGGGTTGGGCCGTTAAAAGTATATCAACGTCAAACAAGGAAACTTCTACACCCTTGTCATTATTCCAGAATCCTATCCTATAGTGTCCGAGTAGCGCTAATCTTCGACTTCACAAGTCAAGATCAGTACTTTAGATTCAACACGACCTTTCCTTTTCATGCATGATTCAGTCTCCTTCATAAGTTGACCAGCCTTTCGAACCATCATCACATGATTAAAGATAATCTTAATGCTTTCTGATTCTAATATGCATCATATGCATCATGGCCATTGATTTCTCCAAGCTTATTCATCAGAATGAAAATCAACCGAAAATCACATCAATAGCTAACCTTTAGCTAAAGGGAAAATCAAAATTCTCCAATGCCCAATGTAATAAATCATATTGACTACATGATGGCTGGCCGAATTTTCTTGTGTCAACTTGCACGCAGATAATGACTTATGGATCAAATCCTTTAGCTCTTGACTGGTTCTCAAACATGCCCTCCAAATCCACACTCACATTGCAGACTTCCATGATTTCATATTGGTATAAAAGCTCATATTTCACGGTGGCAAAAAAGAGTACAACAATCATAAAGAAAATCATCATAGTGCTTCAAATAACACTTTTCAGCACAGATAGCATTTCAAGCTGGTTCATCAGGGTACTACTCTTTAGAACAAATATTCCTTAATAACTAGAGAACTATTCCCAAATTTTGAAATCAATCATCATATATATATCAAGATTCTCGAATCAAAGAAATAGCTCAAAAGTAAAGCATCTGGTATATCAACAAATATTAAACTATTTTTACGTGTGTACCTGTCGACGGATGGTTAACTGGGGGTTATCGTCGGCAATGAATTTGAACGGGGTTGTACGCTAGATCTCAAGTTTGAAGGCAACACAAGACAGGGATTACCCAGGTTCAGGCCCTCATGGTGGAGCAGTGGCGGAGATAGGATTTTGATAAGTCTCGGGCTAAAATTCAACGTACTAAAAATTTGCGTAAAAATACCTAAAAATTCTCTATCCGACTACCCCTAATTCAAAATTTCAATAAAAATTCTTAATATATGATAAATGATGAATCATATATTAATTATATTATCTGCTAAGTAGTAACTACATAAGGAGGATGACGGTAGTCAAGAGCCAGGGTGTATCTTTACTAGGCGATAGACATCGTCAAAAATCATGATCAGGTCAGTCAATCGACTCTTTGCGAACTTGCTGAGTGCACAACGTACAATTGATGGATCGAGATCAATTGAATCCCCCATCCAATCTGTCATCGCCCCACACAGATTCCAGTGGATCGAGGTGTCAGCATGTCGTCCTTGTCTAGATTAAAAAGGAACGACAAATCTAGATTAAAAATATGCAAGATAACAATTTCAGCGATGTGGCAGTATGACACTAAATCATCGCTTGTCACTTTGACCTTGGCCTTGCCAATGGCAGTTATCCCATTTAGTATTGTGGAGGTGCAGCTGTTAATTTGCAATTTTACAACAGCTAGGACGATTTCATATCGATGTGTACGCTAAAATGCATGCCATTTTAGATATTTCAACGTGGCTGATTAAACACCACACATCTGTGTATAGAAAAAAAATGTTTACAAGAAAGTGGTTAAGTACGTGTGTCGCAAATCACGCTGTTGTGTGAAAACATGCAAAAGAGAGAAGAAGATACAAGTATAGCAATATCTAGGTTCTCGGTTGGGACCCTCGGCCTCCTTGCCCTGCCACGCCCCGAGCTTGAGCATGGCTTGCCATGGGCGTGGCTCCGCCCCTGCGGTGGAGGTAATACCCTAATCCTGCATTCTCGTAATTATGATGGTGGTGATCTGATGATCAAGCTTATGCCTCTACGACCCTTACCCCTCCCTTTATATAGTGCAGGGGGAAGGTTACATGGTCTTATCCGGTATGTTGTACCAAATCTCGTCTTCAAAGTATCCAGGACGTATACGCACCGGTGTTTACAGGTACAAATCCACTAATCAAACGGAATCAAACTCTACCCTCGAGGTCTCGGCCTTCCTTGCTCCTTGCTCCGGGGCCTTCAGCATTTCTATGGAATTGAACTAACTCATCTCAATCCCAACTCCATCTTTCAAATTGTTGTTTTTGTTCACATTTGCGAGGCGTATCTTGGGATATCGCCCCACTTCGATCTCTTCAGGACTATATCTATTAAAAGCTTTCCCCAGCAAAACGGCCCCTAAAGCCGTGAGAGGTGCTGGCTTCCAGATGCGGGAAGGGGCCAATAAATTTTACTTCTATCTCCCCATGAAGACTTTGAACAAGGGTGAAAACATATAATAAACCGCTCTGGCATGCCAAATGGTTTTATTGTGCCAACCTCCCGCCAGTCGTTCTTGTCTTCATAGGAAATTGTCCGATAGTCCTCCCTTCTTGGTCCTCCCCTCTCGCCGAAAGCGAAGATAGCCAAGTTAGATAATTGCTTCCCCTCCTTGGGGATTTAAAAGTTGGGGGCTGACCGGCGTCGAAGTAGTTATAAACTACAATCTCCGCCGTGTCCAACCCTTGAAGGAGCGCGTTCACCTCGGATTTGAATATTTGGGGTTCAAAGATTCCACTCGGGAGGATGAAGATAAACCACCCCAAAAGACTCTGATCGCCCAAGTAGCTGACTTCTTCGCCCCGGGCACGCTCATTGAAAACTCTGACTGCCCTAGTCCTTACCGGCTATCGAATCCGCCTCCAACAGTAAGCAAAAAACTTCCTTTCTTCCAATTCCGATTGATATAAAAAAATCCTCCATGTCTGACCCAGCTTAAACCTTATGTAGGATCGTGCGGTATTCTTCTCGGTTCATCTGGTCCCTGAAGCCCCTGGCCATAAGGAGGGCCCTCCGACTCAATCCCGAGTGAGCATGCCACTCGGAAAGGTGTAGGCCTTAAGATTAAAGTGTCACAAAGGTTTCCCCTCATAACTCCTTCTTTCGGCTATTTTATCGAAGTTGCATTCTTTACGTCTTCTTTGACCCACAGGAAGCCCACCCTAGGTATCCCCATGAGCAAATTAAGTGCGAAAGCATTGGCCACCGCAGCCGCTACTCTGCCACCTCCGAGTTCTTAGACCGAACCAGCCCAAACTAAGGAGCCAATGCAACACGTAGGTCCCCCACTGACTGCTTCGCCGCCCAAGGGCATTCATCAATCCTCCAAGGCCAAGGGTCCTATCCCAGTCCCGGCTCCAAGAAGCACAGAACCAGAAATCGAGGAGATCCCTTACCCTGGCGCTCCTGCCTACACTCCTTTCCTCTATGTAAAATGGTGGAAGGAGATGGAAGGCTACGAGGTAGACGACGCCAAGGAGGCAGAAGAGTGGGAAATGCTACGGAACATGGCGGAGTTCAGCTCCAGAGTGTTTGAGGTAAACCACCTTCGCATCTTGGGCATTATCATGATTGAAACGCTTCTGAACATCTCTGAAATCGAAAGTAGCTCTAGTTTAGGGCCAAATGTGTCTTTGCCCAGAACCTGAGCAAGTGATCCGCATAGAAGTCCCAGTGTCTCCAAAAAGCCATTGAGAAGTTGAAGTCAAAAGACAAATTTGACAACACGCTTTATGCGCAAAAGTCAAAATATTGTGGAGAAATCGAGTAGCTCCGCAGGGAAGTTGCCGAACTACGTTACCGGCATGTGGAAGAAGCTAACACCATCCGGACTAAGAGGCCATCCGACTGGTGCTAAGTTCACTGCTAATCTTGAGAATTCACATAATCTTTCTCTCTCCAGGCCACGACGAAACCTTGGCTTCCCTTCATAAAGATAAGACAACTTTAAAAGAGAAGCAGAAAGTTCTAAATGAAAAGCAGAAGGTTCTGGACGAAAAGTAGAAGGCTCTTTAGGGAGAAGCTTTTCTGGCAAACGTTCAGGCCGAGAAGGCGGCTCAAGAATTAAAAGGCAAGCCTCTTAATCCAAGCCTTCCATTACTTGGGCCTTCTTGTGTCACTGATGTGTCATCTTATCTGACTGGTTTGCAACCTATCAAATAAAAATCAAGGTGCAATTTGAGGTCTTCGATGAGAAGGTGAAATCTGCTGTCGAGCTGCGCAACAAGACTCTGAGGGCAGCTGCACCAGTACTCCAATTCCTCCATCCTGAAGAAGAGCTACCTGCCAATGCAGATGTTGTGATAGCCAGGCATTAGCCATCGTGAAGTCGCACTATCCTGGAGTTGATCTTGACTCTGTAAAGGAAAGATTCCCTGCTCCGAGGAAGAAGCCTTTGCTTGCATGGAGGAAGTTAAAGAGACTTCCGCCGTTCTCATAGATAACTTGGATTTATAAACAAACACCAATTCTTCATCAAAATGGTCCTGTGATGTAACCGTTGATCCCCAATACTACTCATGTCATTTATCCGAGTACTTGTTCATTATACTTTTCGTGTAACGCCTTTTTCCGATTGGTCTAGCCCCCGAGTGCCAGGAATTGGCGCTTGGCTCTCTCCCCGGACACATGCTGAGTGACTAAACGTTGTCATTTATGAATCGAGGCGCCACTACTCATAATTTCATCATACTCAAATTCACTAATCGTATATATGGAGAAACAACTTTATTAAGAAAATAGGGTGCTACGAAGCCGCACACTATTTAGTGTAGCCCTCGACTTGCTGCTTAGTCGTATACGACTAAGTAGCAAGTCAAACAAGCCTTTATTTTACAAAACTCGAATACAAGATTCAAAAATAGAAATGACGTAGCCGTTCGATATTCCAGGTGTTAAGGATGGCCGATCCATCCTCATGCTTGAGTCGATAAGCCCCTCGGCAAGTCACCTCATCGATCACATAGGGGCCTTCCCATGTTGGGGGAGAGTTTATGCTCATGCTTCTGATTGCTTCGGAGGACCAGATATTCCTTGGTGAATGCACGGCCCAGTACATTGCGCTGATGATAGCGACACAGGCCCTATAGGTATTTGGCCGACTGGATCATTGCTGCTACCCTGGCCTCTTCAAATCGATCAAGGTCTTCTAACCTCCCTTCCTCATATTGGTTATCTTTATAATTTTGAACTCGTGGGGACCAAAATTTCAATTCTGTTGGGAGAACTGCTTTCAAGCCATATACTAGGAAAAAGGGGCTCTATCCAGTCGCTCGGCTTCGGGTCGTTCTAAGTCCCTAGAGAACCGAAGGCAACGCTCGTGTTGTACGGCTTGAGGCGATCGGAGATCCTTTGTTTGAGTCCTTGTAAAATCATTCCATTGGCACGCTCCACCTGCCCGTTGCTTCGAGGGTGCACCACCGATGCGTAACAGATTTTGATACCCAACTCCTCGCCCCAATCTTGAAATTCGCTGCTCTTGAACTGAACCCTGTTGTCGGTGATGATCTGATTAGGCACGCCAAAACGAACGACGATGTCTCGGAAGAACTCGCATGCCTTAGCTCACTACAGGATTCGAGTTTAATTTCATCGGCCTAGAACCGACGAAAATAGGGGCTGTACCAGTGAAATTATAATAATTTTGTCGGTTTACTGATGAAATTAACCCGATGAAATCTAGGCGACGAAACTACAAACGGTTTTATCGGTTGCCGACGAAATTATAGTAATTTCGTCGGTTTTTGCTGGCCGACGAAACTAGTTCAGCCGACGCCAGGCCAGGTGAGAAGGTGATGTGGCAGATGACATGGTAGGTATAATTTCGTCGGCCTAGGACGATGAAATTATGCTCAGGTAATTTTTTCGGCCTAGGCCAATGAAAATAAAGGTAATTTCGTTGGCCTAATTGAGGGGAAAAATCATTGTATTTAACAAACATCACAGTATTTCATCACAAATAGATCACATCACAACTTGTCGCGTTATTGTCACAATACAACACGTACAACGTCGCGTACATAGTCCATCGCCGCATACATTGTCCATCGTCGCATACATAGTCACAAAGTTCACCAAACACACACCCTAAGTTCAAGGAGAGTGAGATCCGTGACCGTTACCTGCTGCATCGCCTCCGGAGTTTATAAATTGACTGATGGAAGGCGTCCCCGAAACACTAGCAACGTTATCTCGAACGGGAGCAACAGGAAGCGGTGTTGACATGCCCTAAAACATTATAAGGGAAAAATTGTGTGAACCTGAAAATGGAAAAGTTTAACAAATAGAAATGCATTACGAGGTAGAAACTAAATTACCGGTTTTGGCGTCTTGAGGAAAAGGCCAGGAGAAGGCGGCGGGGGCCGAAATTCAGGTATTTCAAAGTTGGCACCAAAATGAGCACAGAACATCGCCTAGAAGAAACAAAATAGTAGCATATATCTATCAATTAAAACTTGATAGCAATTTGAGGTCTTAAGAGACATCTAATGGAAGATAGTAAAAAAATTACACAAATAAGAAGCTTGGTGCACATCTGAGCCATACAAACTTGTTTTCATCCGTTATGAAGATAACAAAACTAATATAGCAATTTTAGTCCTAAAGTAACAAGTGATGCTACTTGTACAAAATTCAGCCATTAAATTGTTTTTAATCAATTATGGAGGTAATACAACATATATAACAATTTTAGGTTTTTACGTAACAATGATGCAAATAAGTTTGTAAAAATGTACAAACAAACAACTTAGCACATCCGATGCAAGCAGGTAATTTACATCCTATGTACAATCAACAATTTTATAATTTAGGGCATTACATGGCTCACAAAAGAGCAGAGTACTTACTTCAAAGTGCTGTCTCTGGTATGCCTGATAATCCATCATGTATTGTTGGGATTGCCTCATTAGCTCTTGCTGTTGACTCAACTGCTACTCGAGCGCTGTCACGCGTGAGGAATGAGAACTGCTAGCAGAGGACTGAGATGACCTCGCATCGGCCAAGGCTTCACTTGAATCCACCACCCTGTTAAACATAGGAAACCTCCCATGATTTCTACCACCACCACTCGCGTAAAGTGACATAGGGTCTAATTCTTCTTTCCTCCAATCGTAGTCTTCCCCATGGCGAGGCACCATTTCCTCCCCATATCGAACCTACAATATTTTTTGACTGTTAGTTAATAATTTGAAAACCATTAACTTGAACTCATGTCATTAACTTGAAAATCATTACCAGGTGCTGTGTCGTTACATTACTACAAAGTTGCTCTAGTTGTCTTGCATTGCCTCCAAAGTCGCCTCGGACATATGTATCAATATTGCTTGGCGCAACCCCACTTTTAGCCTCCTGCAAAGCAAATGATGATATGTGTTGCTGACAACTGAATTATAACCAGAATACAAATAACTTATAAGAGTTGATGAATGGTTCATACCATGCGGCGCGCGAGACAAACGTGTCCATCGACACTAGATCGATGAGTGGTTCTTGGGCCCGCATTTCTATTGGTCCTCTTTTGCCTTGACTGTTCAACAAAGTTAGGCAATGCCCAGTTAGCACAAAGTGCCTGCCAAGTATCAGGGCACTTCCTAAGCCAAGGAATGTCGACCTGGAGGCACTCGACCTGGAGGCACTTCATAGCTTTCTGTTCATATCTTCAGTTTTGAACCTCTTGTGGTACAAGCACACCGCCGAGATACGAGCATTGGACATGATGTCCTTTACCACCTTCTTAGCAGCCTTTTCAAAGACATAGGTGGCCTTCGCCTCCAATGTCCTCTCTTGTCTGTCTGGCGAATGATATCTCTCCTAGTAAAAAAAAGTAGGTAACAAATTAACAATGAACGCGAAGAAAATAGGTGTGTTTATTTTTATTACCCACAAGTCTATCCAGACTCTCCATGAAACATTGCCATGTTGGCCATCAGTAGCCAACTTACAGTTGCTCCAATTCAATGCTGGTTTGCTAACACCTTGCACCACTACCATTCCTGGATAGTGGTACCAACAGAGAGTACCCAAATTAGCGTTTATGGGTGTCAGCCTGTTTTTCCCCTCCCATGCAACATCAATCCATTGCCTGCAAAGTTTAATTTTGAAACAAAACTTATTGACAGTAGAATTTTCATCAATCATTAAAGCAATGAACTTAATTTGTACTCACCATTCACCATGTGGAATGATCACCCTTTCGGAACGAGGGTCACTAACTGCACTGCTCATAAGGTTGTTGGACCTGTATCCGAAATAAGAAAACACAAAATTATAAGTATCCTAAAATGCATAATATTGTCTCAGGAATATTTATAGCACACAATAAGTACCTGAAGGTAGGTGCAACAACCTCCTCTTCTTCATCCGCTCCCTCTCCCTCGCTAGCTCCATCACCTTCTTCTTCCACATCCCCAAAGTGCCTCCTCATCCCCATCCCCAAGTGCCTCCTCATCCCCATCCTGCTCAAACTCCTGAAGTATGAACTCAACAATAATATTATAAAAGTGCAAATAATTAAACATATTTGGATCTATAGATATAATACCTCCCGGGAAGCGGAGTCCTATAGAGGAGTTGACTCCTCTGGTGGAGACGTCTCCAACTGAACTTGTTGAAGGCATCTCTTCAACTCTTTTTGACAACTTTGTTGTGGAATGCTACCCCTAAGGAGAGAACCAACTAAACATGTTGCACCAGGACCCGAGCTCTTCGAAGATGAAGAATCATTCCTCTTTCCTTTTCCTTTATTACGATGCGAAAACACCATCCTATTTACAAAATAAAATAGAAAGTTAGTGAAATGATAAAAAAAGATGCATATGGACACAACTAAGAAATTATAAATTTAATTACACTTTTTAGAAGTCATCGGACTTATGAGATTGATTGGTGACATTTGTGTTACGAACGACACGGGAGTTGACTGGGGCGTGACGGGTTCGTTTCTTTGTACGCTTCTTAGACCTCACATGGTCAACAATAACATCTGCGGGATCACTGACTATTTGATCATGGGCCAGTGCAGTATCTATTTCAAATGAGTGTGGCAAACGACCTTCTTGGTACGCTTCGTTGTCAATATCACATTCTACATACTCATCATCTTCGGGAATGGACAATCGACCCGGAGGCTTTACCTTATGAACAACCCACCATGACTTCAGGTTCTCAACTTTCGTACATGGATACGACATGTAGTATACATGTTTAGCTTGGTGTGCGAGTACAAATGGATGATATTCTGCTAGACGTGATGCGGGGTTCACTTCAACCAAGGCAATTCTATTGTTACGTTTTGTTCCTGTCTTGGGATCAAACCAATCACAATGAAAGAAAACTAATTTTAATTGTTTCAACCCCTCGAATGTAAACTCAATTATTTTCTGAATGATGCCGTAATACTCAGTCTTCCGACCATCAGCACCATACGCCGTAGTGACAACTCCACTATCTGTCGTGGCTAATTGTGTATGTCTTGCTTCAAATGATGCAAAACGACCATAACTTCTTGCTGTAGTGCTTCCATGTGATAGTTGCCTTACGTCCTCATGGACGCTACTATCAACCATACATTGCAAAGGTAGTGTATCAAGTAAGATATTGTTTTACATAACGACTTATTATTAAGTTTAATAGAACTTACATATTTTCGAAACCAGCTGACAAAATTAGGACCACCCCGTATACCATCACGTCTCAATCTTTCAAGTTCATTTTCTGTAGGTTGTTGTCTGGATCTCCAATTTTGTTGATCGAAGATCCTATAAAAAATATATAGGTAAATTATAAACCATGTATTTTGTTTTTTAAAAGATAACTTATTGTGAACACTTACTCGAAATAGCCGTCCATTTCGTCCATGTTGGTGAACACATAGAGCAAGATTCCAGTCTTCCGCTGACAACTCATAATTCATACTTGCTCCTACGGCTTTTCCATTGCATTGAAATATTTTAAGATCACTCACCAGAATTTCTTCACTTCTGTGATACCGTGGCACCTGGGCATTAACGTTGTCCTCATCAGCAAAATATGTGCTCACGTAGTAAATGCTTCCGTAATGCATCCTTCTACTCATGCTTTATTACCCACAGTTGCCTTGAGCTTTTTTTAGTGGTACCCGTCCTCATCCACCCGACTTGGTTCATCCCCTGTCGGGTGGTCTTTTAGGCCCGCCGTGTGGATACCCAGGGTCTATGTTGTCCACAACCATCAACCTCTGCTTCATATGGTAAGTGCACCAAAAGATGTTGCATGACATTCATAAAACCTAGTGGGAATACTTTCTCCATCTTGCATACAAGAACCAGTAAATCTTTTTTCAATTTTCTTATCATTTGTTTGCTTATTTCCTTAGCACACAACTGCCTATAGAAAAAACTGAGCTCTGCCAACATTGTTCAAACTTCTTTAAAATAACCACGAAACATTACAGGAAGCAATCGCTCCATGATAATGTGATAATCATGGCTCTTTAGACCAATTATCTTGCCAGTAACTATGCTGACTGCACGTCTTAGGATCGCCATGTGGCCATCAGGAAATTTAACCTTCAACCATAAAAGCACATCCCTTTTTTTAGTTGGTTTAAGACAATATGCATCACGTGACTTCCCTGCACGTCCTGCTTGATCTGGTCGCACCTCAAGGGTGGGTCGGTCACATATTTCAGCCATATCTTGGCGAGCTTTAATGTTGTCTTTTGTTTTGTCTTTAAAGTCAAAACAGATGCTAACAACTATTACTGCAACATTGCGCTCATGATGCATAACATCCACTTCGTGCCAATGAATTAGGTGGGTAGCATAAGGGAGGCTCCAAATAAAAGATGTGTGAGTCCAATTATGTGTCTCCTTAAACCCTTCATTTCCATCCTCCGTGCAGACTAATCAACTTTGCCAATCAACAATCTCACATGCTGTTAAACGCTTTGACGGACCCTTTGTCATTATCGTATCTTTATGAAATGCACTTCTCTCCATCCTGAAAGGATGATTGGTAGAAGTGAACCGCCGATGATAGTAAAAAAAAAGAATTTGCCACCATTCTTTAGACGAAATGCATCTGTATCACCCATGCATATTGGACAACATAATCGACCATGTGTCCTCTATCTCGAAAACATCCCTTACGCAGGAAAATCTTGTATAGACCAAAGATATGTTGCTCTCAGGGTAAAGAACTCCTTTTTGCTGCCATCATACGTCCTCACCCCATTCCACAGGTCTTTCAACCCTTCCATCAATGGTTGCATGAACAAATCTAAGTTCTTTCCAGTATGATCAGGATCAGATATGACAAGGGTTAAAAACATGTACTCGTCTTTCATGCATAATGCAGGACGAAGATTGTACGGAATCACAAAAACGGGCCAACACGAGTGCAATGACACATTTGTGTTGAAAGGAGTGAAGCCATTAGTAGCTAACCCAATGCGCACATTTCTACGGTATTTGGCAAAATCTGCATAGTATCTATCCAGTGCCTTCCATGCATCACCATCAGAAGGATGGCACATTATATCTGGTTTAAGACGAACACCATCTTTATGCCATCTCATGTGCTTCGCATTAGATAGATATAATTGTTGTAACCTTTCTGTGAGAAGCAAATATCATAGCACCTTCATCGGTTGGGTTGTTCTCTGCACAGTCCCATCTTCTTTGGCAAACTCCATGTATCTAGACTTACCACAAATTAAGCAATGATCATCCTTTTCATTTTCCTTCCAAAACAACATGCAATTTTTACGCACACATCAATCTTCTCGTAACGCATCCCTACATTGCTCAAGAGCTTTCTAGATTGATAGAAGTTCTTTGGCATCTTATTAGGTTTTGGTAGAATGTCCGATATCAATTCAACAAGATCGTTGAAACTTGTCACAGAGAAGTTGTACTTTGACCTAATTGTCATTATTCTTGTAACAACTGCAAGCTGGGTGACATTTGTGAATTCATGCATTGGATCTTGCGAGGCTAACAGAAGGATAAAAAATTTCTCGACTTCCGGCCCCAGAGCATCCTGAAACTGCTCAATGAAATCATCCATCATATCTCCTATCAAATTCTCTTCATCATCTATAAGATTAATTGAAATTGACGTGTTCTCTTGTCTTGACTCTCCATGCTCGTACCATGTAAGATAATATGGCATGAACCCGTACTTGCAGAGACGATGCACTTGGAGCAAATACACTTAGCCAAGCTGTCGGGGATAAAATTACGGCCCATTGCCATGGCCCACTCCCTGACGGCCCAATCGAATAGCCTGCTAGGGCCCAGCTCTCTGGAAGGTTCTATCTGGCCCACGTGCACCTTTCCGAACAGCTTTGTGGTTGGCATGGTGCGTAACGGCCGAGGATTCCTGTTTGAGTCCGACTCGAGCAAGAGTTCTGCACGGCTACGTGAAGACCCGGACGTAGTTTCCCGGATTGGATTAGGAGTCGTGATCCCCAAGACTAGGAGTATACCTTATCTACTGTAGGATGTATTTGGCATGGTACGAGTTTGTTACGTGTTCGTAGTTAGCCCGGCCCGATATTCCTCGGTAGGTCGGTTTGTCCGTACTATATAAACAGGGCCCCTACGGCGTTTAGAGGACCCTGGCCAAGAGATTTCGCATTGTCGCATACTACTTGCCGAGACCTGCTAGTCTCGTCGAGTTCCACCTTGTTATACTCTTTGATATAAAGAAAGGCTGGACGTAGGGCTATTATCTCTCTTGAGAGGCCTGAACCAGGATAAAAACCCCTGTCTCCCTGTTTCTTGTTGTTCGTCTTGTTCGGCGTGTCTCCTATCTCCCTCATAAAGAACCTTAGTTGACTTGGGTCGATATCGCAACCGTCGACAGTTGGCGCCGTCCGTGGGGATACGCAGATCGAGCATGTCGAACTTCGTCAGCGATACAGTGATGCTTCCTGAGGATTATGACTCAGAAGGACAGGATGTCTCATCCCCTGTCAGTTCAGACCGATTTGTTCGGTCCCGAACACTTTCCGTATCTGGGACAGAGGTCTCTGCCTATATGGCGGAGATAGCCTCAGATCGCACTCCCGTCATTGACGATGACTACGGAACCGATGATCTTTACGACGGTTTAGATCTATCGGATTCCAAGGCTATGTCGGTAGATTCTACCAGTGGTGACACAGCGATGACACCGTCTAGCATACCTTCACACGGCCCCCGCAGCATTAACATGGCCGATGCAGGAACCTCCGGAGATCCTGCACGGGATGCGGCGGCTGGCGA
>SPJY01010250.1:87878-133565 GCA_005191435.1 Raddia distichophylla | reverse complement strand
GGGCGAGCTCCTCAGCGCCCAGGCGAGGGCCCCACGCGTCAGGCGGGCGATCAGGCCCCAGCGCGCGGGTGAGCTCCTCAGCGCCCAGGCGAGGGCCCCACGCGTCAGGCGGGCGATCAGGCCCCAGCGCGCGGGCGAGCTCCTCAGCGCCCAGGCGAGGGCCCCACGCGTCAGGCGGGCGATCAGGCCCCAGCGCGCAGGGCGAACGCGGGAGGCCCCTCACTGGCAGGTTGGGCCCGCGTGGCAGGAAGCGTCCTGAGGGGAGTCTTATAAGCGAAGGCTCTCCAGTGCTGCGAAGGACAGGCGCATTCAATGCGACATCACGTGCGGATGGACCGAAGAAGAGATGATTACCGCCACAGTGACTTCTGCAGGTCTGATCAACTGTCACTGTGGCGCTGCGGAATTGGCCGGCAGAGAGAGAGAGTTTGCCATCATCAAGTTGGCCGCCCGCGTCAGAAGGAGTAAGCTGGGTCCCACTCGTTCTCTCACCGGCGTGTTCACAAGAGTCAGCGACCACTTGCGAAGCATGCCTGGGCGGCGCCACTCGGCACAGTAGCAGCACGTTTTCGTCTATCCTGTCCCGTCCCTCATATCTTATCAGTGTACTGTATTGCCTACCCCCTCAGTTCTCTCCGCCCGCTCGAAGCTTGTATAAGAAGAGGAGAGAGAGAACCACGGAGGGGGGTTCGACATTCTGTAATCATTCCCACACAACCACAACCAGAAAAGAGCTAAGACTCGGCAGGAGTAGGACTTTTACCCGCGAGGGGGTCCGTACCTGGGTAAACTCCGCGTGTCGCTCCTTGCCGTGTTCGACGCTCGAATCGAACTGAACTCGGGCTGATCGGCTAGCAAGATAGAAATCTGATAGGGGTGTGATTCACCGTGGTTAAGTGAAGAACACGCCGTCAACCATTGCACCGCATCTTCCAGAAAACAGCCCGCTTATCCAGACCTTCGCTCGAGTAACGAACATGGTCGATATGGCGGCCATCTAGCAGAATGAGGCGAACCCAACTCTGACCATGCCCGTGACAGCAAGGCGGATCACACCGATCGGCGGGCCACGACCTCCACCATGGCATAGAAGCTAGGAGGAGGGAACACATCGACAGCGAGCGGAACTCCCGGAGTTATCGCAGTCGGCGCAACGATGACCACGCCGAAAGTACCGCCAGTCGGCACGATCACCATCAAGGGCCTTGTTTGTTTTAGATTAATGTAGAGTTGAGTTTTACTGTAGGAAATTTGTTACCCCCTCAAAATACGTTTTAACGAGTTCAAAAAATTATGAAAAAATATTTTACAAATTTTAAGAAGTACTATTTTAAACCACACAAAAATTATGAAGTCGCTTTGACCCCAACCGCCCAAACCTGGCTCACTGGATTCCCGTAGAACTCTATCGAGTCTTGGGACGACCTACAGGAGCAGTTCGTCGCCAACTTTCAGGGGTCCTATATGAGGCTCTCTGGGAGAAGGGAGATCGGACAGCTATATGGACGCAAGAACAAGACTCTCTGTGAGTTCATCAAGCGCTTCACGAAGAAGAACAACGAGATTCGGGACGTTTCGGGGCAGACAGTCATTGATGCCTTCTTCGCCGGATTCAAATCCGAGGAGTTAATCAGGCAGATGACTCGGGACCCCCTGCGAACTCTCAAGGCCATGTTCACGATGGCGGATCAAGAAGCTAACACTGAAGAGGCCATCATAAATCATCGTGGTGGCCATGACGGAGGCTCCAAGAAGAATCCCAACGATGAGCAGGGCAAACCAAAAGACAAGAAGTGCAAGGGGGACGAGATGGTCACCAACATCGAGCGCAAACGGCCTAAGCTCCCCAACGACAATGACTACAGCAAGGTCATAGAGATGGTGTGCCCCTTTCACCCTTGCGGTAAGCACGCTACCAAAGATTGCCTTATTTTGCAGAAGTTCGCCGTCAACTCCAAACAGTCGACAGCCAAAGGAGGTCACGGCAAGAAGCCAGATGGGGATTAACAAGACGCTGAGCACGCGATCAACTACATATTTGGAGGTTCCAACATGTATGATTCCAAGCGGAAGCCGAAGCTTACCACTCGAGAGATCAGTGCGATTCTACCCGCAACCCTGAAGTACTTACGCTGGTCGGAGGTCACCATCACCTTTGATAGGACGGACCACCTGGGTCGGATTGCCTTCCCCGGGAGGTATCTGCTGGTGCTGGATCCGGTCGTTCGGCGAAACAAGTTGAAGAGGGTCCTGGTCGACGGCGGGAGCGGGATAACGTCCTCTTCGTCAAGACCTTGGATCAGATGAAGATTAATCGTTCTAAGTTGCGGCAAGGATCATCTCCTTTTCACAGAGTAATTCCCAGGACGTCCGCAGTACCAAGTCGGACATATCTCACTGCCCGTCACGTTCGGGACCAAGGACAACTATCGGACAGAGAGTCTAAGCATTGAAGTGGCCGATTTCGAGACGGCATACCACGCCATCCTGGAAGGCCAGGTATCGCCAAATTCATGGCAGTTCCTAATTACACTTATCTCGTCATGAAGATGTCGGGCCCTAATGGTGTAATCGCCATACTTGGCGATGTCAAGCAATCCCTAATCTATGATTGCAAAAACTGTGAGATGGCGCAGGCACTCCACAGGTATGCTGAGATGGAGAAGATCCAGCAGGCAGTCGCATCTCTCCAGGACGAGGGAGACATACCCGCCAAAAAGGAAGCCAAAACCTCCATCCAATCAGCCGAGGAAACCAAGAAGATAGCATTGGACCCGTCTGATTCTGCTAATACAGCTGTGATTGGGACAGGGCTCGACAGCAAATAGGAAGACGCGCTCGTCACTTTCCTCCGGCAAACCAGGACATGTTCGCTTGGAAACCTTCAGATATGCCTGGTGTTCCTAGGGATGTGATTGAGCATTCTTGGCACGTTGACGACAAGGCCAAGCTTATTAAACAACGTTTGCGAAGATTTGCACCAGATCGGAAGGATGCCATCCGGTAAGGAATTACTAAATTGTTGGCGGCACGGTTCATCAAGGAGGTATACCATCTCGGGTGGTTAGCAAATCCAGCCCCGGTGCAGAAGAACAAGACTTGGCGTATGTGCGTCGACTACACCAACCTCAACAAGGCCTGTGCCAAGGATCCTTTTGGGCTCCCCCGTATTGACCAAGTGGTGGATTCCACCGCTGGGTGCAAGCTCCTAAGTATTCTGGACGCTTACTCAGGCTATCACCAGATCAGCTTGAAGGAGGAGGATTGCATCAATACATCGTATATTACGCCTTTTGGTGCTATCTGATATATCACAATGCCGTTCGGGCTGGAAAATGCTGGTGCAACCTATCAGCGCACCATACAACGGTGTTTTCACACTCAGCTCAGCTGCAACGTGGAGGCTCAAGTCGACGACGTTGTCGTGAAAACTCGAACCAAGCCCGATCTCATCGTGGATTTGGCCGAGACATTCGAGAGCCTAAGGGCATATCGGATGAAACTAAATCCCGAGAAGTGCGTTTTCAGGGCTCCATCCGGTAAATTACTCGGATTCATCATATCTCATCGGGGCATTGACCCAGAGAAGAACAGCGCCATCATGAAGATAAAGCCCCTACTAGTCAGAAGGATGTGCAGAAGCTCACTGGATGCATCGTCGCACTCAACCGATTTGTTTCTCGACTCGGGAAACGCGGTATCCCTTTCTTTAAGCTCCTACACCAACAAGACGGTTTTCAATGGACCGTAGAAGCACAAGAAGCCTTCGAAGACTTCAAGAGATTCCTCACCACATCATCGGTATTGGTCCCGCCCATGCCCTAGGAGCCCCGCCTACTTTACATCGATGCCACAACTCATGTAGTTAGTAGCGCATTAATTGTGGAGCGGGATGAGGAAGACTCCCTCCAGAAGGTCCAGTGTCCGGTCTACTTCGTCAACGAAGTATTGGGCGACTACAAAACAAGGTAACCACATGTTCAGAAGCTTTTGTATGTCGTTCTTGTCACGTCGTTGAAACTTAAGCATTACTTTCAAGATCATGAGATTTCGGTGGTCACTTCCTTCCTGCTTGGAGATATACTTCACAACCGGGAAGCCACCGGGAGAATTGCGAAGTGGGCAGTCGAGCTTGTAGCCTTTGAAATAAAGTTTAAGCCTTGGCTAGCCATTATATCTAAAGCGCTTGCCAATTTCGTTGTCGAATGGACGGAGGCCCAGACCCATGCAGCAAAGGAGAATCTTGAGTACTAGATAATGTATTTTCATAGTTCCCTCATGCTCAACGGCGCAGGGGCTAGAATTTTGCTCATATCTCCGACTGGCAAGAATCTATGGTACGTACCCCAGATCTTGTTTTCAGTCAGCAACAACGCCGCTGAGTACCAGGCACTCATCCACAGGCTTCGCGTCGCCATATCGCTCGGCATACGGTCGTTAATGGTATGTGGAGACTCTCAACTTGTGGTCAAACAAGTGGAGAAGGAATGGTCTTGTAACGACGACAACATGGCAGCTTACTGTCAGAAAGTCAGAAATTTGGAGGACAAGTTCGACGGTTTGGAGCTAATACACGTGCTCCGACGCGACAATGAAGCAGCAGATGAGCTAGCGTGGATGGGATACAGTCAGGCGCAAGTACCGTCTGGTGTTTTCATCGAGGAATTGCGCAAGCCTTCCATCAAGCTACCTCCCGCATTGGATGAACATCGAGAAGGACAAGCAGAAGAGGAGGTACTATTGATCAATCTCGGGTGGACGCAGCCATACTTGGATTATCTCATTGAAGACGAGTTACCAGATGATCGCAGCCTGGCCGAGTGCATTACACGCCGAAGTAAAAATTATAAATTAGTCAGGGACGAGTTACAAGAAGGCAGGGATCTACTAAATGATATCCACTCGGGAGAATACAGACATTACGCGGCAGCAAGCACTCTTGTAGGAAAAGCCTACCAACAAGGATTCTTATGGCCGACTGCCGTAACGGATACGGAAGATATAGTGTGCAGGTGTGACGGGTGTCAATACTTTGCACGGTATATTCACAAGCCGGCTTAGGATCTGTAGACAATTCCGATCACCGGGCATTTCACTGTTTGGAATTTGGACATGGTGAGTCCTCTGAAGCGAGCCCAAGGAGGGTTCACCCATCTTTTCGTCGCCATCGACAAGTTCACAAAATGGATTGAAGCCAAGCCGGTTGTCAACATCACGGCTGCTAAAGCATGCGAGTTCTTTCGGGACATTGTCGTACGCTTTGGCGCACCTAACCGAATCATCACCGATAATGGCGTTCAGTTCAAGAGCAGCGAGTTCCACGAATGGGGCGAGGAGCTTGGTATCAAAATTTGTTACGCCTCGGTAGCCCACCTAAGAAGCAACAGGCAGGTGGAGCGTGCCAATGGATTAATTCTATAAGGACTCAGGCCATATGCCTCGCGATGGGTCAAGGAGTTACCTTCGGTTCTCTGAGGACTTAGAACAACCCCAAGTCGACCGATCGGGCTGGCACCCTTTTTCCTAGTTTATGGCTCCGAAGCAGTTCTCCTAACTGATTGAAGTTTCGGTCCCCGTGGGTCCACAGCTATGAGGACAATCTTTCAGATCAAGGGAGATTAGCAGACCTCGATCAGCTTGAGGAGGCAAAGGAAGCAGCAATGATCCAATCGGCTAAGTACAAACAAGGCCTGCATTGCTACCATCAGCGTAACATACGGGGCTGTGCATTCTCCAAGGGAGATCTGGTCCTCTGAAGGAATCAGAAGCACGAGCATAAACTCTCTCTACTCTGGGAAGGCCCTATGTGATTGATGAGGTGACCCGCCCGGGGGTTTATCGGCTAAAGCAATGGATCGGACGTGCCTAATACCTGGAACATCGAGCAGCTATGTTGATTTTATTCTTGAATCCTATATTCAAACAATGTAAATTCGTTGCTCGTTTGACTTGCTACTCAGCCGTACACGACTAAGTAGTAAGTCGACGGCTACACTAAATAGTGTGCGGATTCACCGCACCCTATCTTTTCAATAAAGTTGTTTTCTCTTTACATACGATTGTCGAACTTGGGTATCGTGAAATTCCTGAGTTGTGGCGCTAATATTTGCAATACACGTTGTTTATCCACTCGGCATGTGCATGGGGGGAAAGCCAAGCGCTAATTCGTAGCGCTCGGGAGCTGGACCAATCGCCAAAAGGTGTTACACGAAAAGACGGATGAATCAAGTACTTGGATAAATGACATTAGTAGTATCGAGGATCAATTGTCGGATACATCACAGAATTAACCATACGAAGGTGAAGTATCTAAAAATCCAAGTTCTCTACCAACGTGGCGAAGGTCTCTCTAGCTTCCTCCATAAGAGTAGAGGCTTCTTCTTCGGCGACGGCGAAGCCATCTCGCACGACGTCAAAGTCTACATCAAGGTATTGCGATTTAATGATAGCCAGAGCTTGGTTGGTACAAGTCGTCGCCGCATCCTTTGCAAAAGCCTTGAGATGTGCGGGAACGTCTTCGAGTTGAGCCATTACCACCTCGGAGTCGGACATCAACTCTTCTTCAGGGTAGATATATTGAAGCACTGGAGCGGCCGCCCTCAGAGTTTGGTTGCGTAGTTCGATGGCGGACTTCAACTTCTCGTCGAAGACTTGGAACTGAGCCTTGGTTTTCAATTGGTAGTCTGCAAAATCAGTCGGTCAGAATAATGCAATCAGGGCCCCGATGGGGCTGAGCAAGGGAGAGCCTGAGTTGGAGAGTTTACCTTTCAGCGCCTGAGCCGACTTCTCGGCTTGGCTGTTAGCCAGGAAAACTTCTCCATCCATGGCTTTCTGCCTCGCCTCCATCACTTGTTGGTTTTCCTTCAGAGTTTTGTACAGAGGGGATTGACCATAATAACTGTTCAAGAATAATATCAAGTTTGACATCACTCAGATAGTTCCTTACCCTTGATGGTGTTGGCCTCTTCTACGTGGCGGAGCCGTAGTTTGGTCACCTCCTTACGGAGCTCCTAGATTTCACCATGGAATTGTGACTTATGCGCATATAGCGCATTGTCAAACTCAACCCTGGACTTCATCTAGCCGATGGCCTTTTGGAGGCATTGGGTCTTTTGCGCCGCCCGCTTACTCATGCGCTGTGTGGAGGCAAGAGGAAGGATCAGATATGTTTCTGATTGAGACAAAAATTAGAGATATGAAGAAAGTCTACCTCAAGCATGTTGACGCTGAACATCGCTATGTTCTGCAACATCTCCGACTCCCCGGTCTCTATTTTGTCATAAACTTCATAGCTTTCCATCTCCTTTCTACATTTTACACGGAGCGGAGGAGCTTTGGCAGTGGCGGCAGGGCGAGGAATCTCCTCGATTTCTGGCTCCGAGATCTCTAGAGCCGAGGCTAGGATTTTTCTCTTAGCCTTTGAAGGTTGATGGGCGTCTTGGGGTGGCGGAGCAGCAGGTTGAGGAGCTGCATGCTGGCCGACTCCTTGATCAGAGTGAACTCCGCTTGAGGACAGGGTGGCGAAGGAGCACAAGGAGTGGGAGTTGAAGTCTTTGTGCTAGGTTTGCTCCAGGAGGTACCTGAGACGGGCTTCCTGTGAGTGACAAAAGGTTTCAAGAAGATGATTTCCCTACAGATAATTAAGAGGAGTGGCGAGGGGAAACCTTTGCGACGTGGTGAATTTGACTCCCATGCCTCTCCGTGTGGATTGACCACTTGGGGTGGAGTCAGAGGGCCCTCTAGGCTGACAATTGGAGGAGATGGAGGGCTTGAAGCTTTCTCAGCGGAGGCAGGGCTAAGCCTCGGGTTCTGACGACGTCGGTGTAAAAGTGGGACGTCATCTTCATCCTCATCCGAGTATTTAAAGATGATTCCCTTGCCCTCTTGGCTGGAGGAGCATCAGGCGAGTCCTCTGCAGGACATTTGCGTGGTGCCTCCTTGTGGCTGGGAGCTTCGCGAACCGGATGGATGGAGAAGAATGCAACGCGTTCCTACAAGGAGTCAGGCTCGGTCAGTTATGATGTGATTTCTTAGTATAAACCAAAGTCGAACAGAAAGAGATTCTTGGCTTACTGCTGGAGGAGGGTTGGACAAACGATATTGGCCCGGGTAGTCTTCATTGTCTATGAGTGTGCCCGGGGCGAAGAGATCGGCCACTCAGTTGATCCGGGATTTTTGAGAGATCTGGTCTTCACTCTCCCGCGTGGCATCCTTGGACCCTGAATATTCAAATCCGAGGTGTACTCTTTCTTTGATGGGTTGGACATGGAGGAAGCTGTAGTTTATAACTATGCCAATGCCGGTTAGCCCCCTGGCCTTCAAAACCCCAAGGAGGGGAAGCAGTTCTCTAACATGGCTATCTTCACTCTCGGCGAGAGCAAAATCTTGTTCCTGTAAATTGATAAACAAAAAATATGCAATTTCAAGTTTTATAGAGTTTTCACCGGTTATCCTTCACGAGATGGCTTGCCATTGCACAGAAGAGGCGTGAACTTGGAAGGGAATTGGTTAGCCAAGATGTGTGATTCCTTCAATGTAATGCTGGGTACCATTGGCCATTTGTATGAGGCTAGAGGATCTCCCGTCTAAATTTAATCAAAAATACAAAAACACACACAGGAGGAGAGTGACCTAGGAGGTCATTTCCGGTGTCATTGGGATGTGCCTTGCTGGCAATTGCTCTGTTTGAACTATGGATGCTTCAAAATATTTGCAAAAAAATAAAAATGCTAATTTGCTGAGATGTCGATTTGAAGCTATTTTGCTTTCAAAAGGTTGCATGTGGTGTTCAGTCGAATCCGCCTCGATGCCTTGTTACGCCGCGACATTTGTATTGTGATTTTCTAGCCACATCTTCCAATATAAAAAAATCCGATTTACTAGTATTATTTGAACTTGTGAGCACCGAACTAAAATTGCATTGTTTCGAGTATCTTTGCCATCTGCTTTACTTTCAAATGTATAATTTTCAAAGCTCCATAGGACTTGCATTCGCATCATATTTTATGCTTGTTCCCTCAAATTTCTTAATGTCTATATTGCCAAAAGGGGAAGAATTGAAAACGACATCAACATGCATTTCTTGAAAAGGGGGAGATTTTCTTCGGAAGCTTTGACTTTCACGACTTGGATATTTTGAACACTTGTGTTCCTATCTTTTGCTCCAAGCGTGATTCGGCATTTCCAACATGCCTTGTTCAACAAATCCAAAAACTTTAAAATATTTTTCGAGGATTCATTATATATTCAACAAGGGGAGTGTTGAGACCCATGTGAAGGATACCCCGGTTTGATGATGAATATATGTGACAAGATGGAATTTGATGTGTTTTGAAGAATTTTTAATGGTGCATTTGTGCCAATTGTCGTGGAATTGGAACCGGACAAATGTGCTAAGCTTGGGCTCGATAATAGTTTTGAACCAACGTGGTCCGGTGGAATTTGTTAAATTGAGACGTGGTGTGTTAGGTCTTGCTAATTGTGGTGTCATGAATGGGTTATGATGTTGGTAATTTTGTGATGCACTAACCTTGCAGGTAAGGTATTGTGTGTTGGTTTCGTATGTGTTCACCTCAGTGATGCAGGTATTGGTGGATACATGGCTGACGCTTCGCGGGGACAGCTAGAGGCTGGTGCGTATGGAGGCGTGCAGGCGACTGGGTTCGACGACTTGGTGGTCACATAAGATGGTTCTCTCGAGTAGGTTAGCCATGGCAAGGAATCCGAGTCAGCTGGAGGCTACGGCGTCGGTAACCTTATGGCGAAGCTGGTTGGACCGGTGGGCCCAGGAGTGGGATGGCGACCGAGGAAGCTAGGAAATATTTTCCGAAGGAATACGTGGAGATATTCTCTCTCGAGAGTGTGTCTTGTAGTGTGTGAGTTGTACACCACTCATCCTCAAATGAACGGTGGAGATGGGCTCTAGGGTTTAGGACATCTCACCCTTGGGCTATAAATAGAGGAGGAAAGGAGCACCTCCTCCTAATCCCCTTAGAGCTGAAAATTTCAGAAATAGAGAGGGTGAATTGGGTGTGTAAGGGTGGCATCTAGAGTGCTTGTGGCCATATGGAGCGTGGTTTGTAATCCCCTGACTTTTATGCAATAAAATCATTCTTCTCCATGAGTATATTGTGTTGATTTGCTTTTAGTTCTTCTTGTTTTCGCTTTCCCTTTTTGGAGCTCTTGTTTGGAGATAAATCTTGATGATTTCGTGCTGGTTATTGGTAGTCTATGATGCCTTGAGATTGCAAATATGTTTTGATACACAACCATATGAGAGGCAAGATATCAACTTCTTAACTTGTTGCTAATCTATCCAGAAACATTCATCCGCGCAGCAGTCAGTAAATCATTTTGGCATGATTCCAGTTGGAAAAGATGCGTAACTCATACATCTATCTGTGGTAACAATTTGAAGTCCACTGGTTTTTCCATTTGGGAGCTATGAGATGAAAACCGAGCCCCAAACTTTCTGGTTGAAGTTCTTTATAGCTCATGATGTTTTATTTTTCATATTTTCTATTGAAGGATTTTTTTAGGAGATTTTTTGGATAGTGCTTCACAACTCATTGTTAAATAGGGACAAAAATCCTCAAAAACCTATGAGCATCATAAAGCCACCATCCATCTCCTCCAAGTATAAACAAACTCTGAATAATCTGCTTTTGTTTTCCAGAAAGCAGCTTGTATTGTTTGAATTTTCATATTTTTTCTACAGAGAGTTTTGAGGAAGTTTTTGGCTGAGTTGCTCATGGCAAATTATGTAATAGGGTCAAAAATTTTCAAAAAGTGAAGAGCACCAGAAAGCCACGATCCATCTACTCCAAGCGAGAACAAATCTGCTTTTACTTTTCTGAAAGTCACTTTGATCATTTTCCTTGATCTTCTTTTTTCAAGCAAGTTTTGAATTGATTCCTCTCTTTTGGACACTTGACAAAAAGGATTGTGAATAAAAAAATTAGCACATATTTCATGACTCTTAGTCATGCATGGGTACAAATAATAGTCAAGTTGTTTGGGTTTTGGTGAAAATGGTAGCGTCAAAAATTTATGGCGCCTATTCACCCCCTCTAGCCGCCTAGCTCGGGTCTTGGTAACGTCTTTTATTTTTCTAAGGTCAGTTGTTATAATTTGCCCACTGTACCGTCTCTGATATGATGTGATTAATCACTCGTGAGTAATTTGTTTAGAGGTCAAGCTATAGTCAGCTTTAGTATTTAGTAATCTCATTTCATGTTCGTGTTCTGCAGCAAAATGGAGTTGCTGAAGCACCAGGTGGAATTGAAGCTCCTGATCCTGCTGCTTAGGCCATGACATCTCGTAAACAAACCTTAAGCTAAGAGGGTATGTTTGGGTACACTTGACATATTGTTTTGAAAAGAAGGAAAAGAAAAGAAGGTAAATTGTGTGAACTATTGCAGTGAACAACCATGAGTTTCATTTGGTTGAAGCATTCCACTTGTGCACACACAAATCTTTTATGACTCCGTAGAGATTCTCCATGACAAATATTTCTTCTACCGCGAAAAACAGATATCTCTTGTTATTTGCATTGATGAGAGTATAAAATAGTAGAAGGCTGCCATTTGCATTTTTGGTTATGTTGTATGAGACATGTATGTTTTGTTTGTGCACCATGTGTAGCGTTTGGTACTTCACCTTTTACTTATTGTTGTATTGCTTACCTTCTTTATATGCTCAAGTTGTTGGTTATCCGTACTCACTATCATTGGAGATCGTTTAACTTATCCATTTGGTCTAGAGAGTTCAAGTCTATAGGATAGTCTAGAGCTTGGAGGTTACCCATCAGTTCAAGTTCTTGTTCTGAAGGTTCATAAAAAACCTCAACGAAGGGAGTATTGCTTAACAATATTCCTAAGATCTCCCTCCCTTCTTCTACAATTTTTTTAAAAAAAGATCCTTTGTGGACTATGTTCAAGAACGTAGTCGGCCTTAGCCCCTCGACGAAATGTTGAATGAGCATCGATTTAGCAATAGATAGATCGGGCACCGAATAGACCAAATTGATAAAGCGTTCCCAGGCGGTAAGTACGGTTTCGTCCTCTAATTGTTGGAAGTTCAAACCTCCTTTTGCAATTCAACAATCTTTGTGAGAGGAAAGCACGTGAAAATAAACTTATCCTAGAGTGCTGCCCAGCTACCATTGAGACTTCCTACAGTCCGATTAAACCACTTTTTGGCTGATTCCGTGAGGGAAGATGGAAACAACTTTCATTTCAGCATCTCTTGTGCCATTCCCCGAATTACGTAATTGAACAAAGTTGTTCGAACTCTCGGAGATGGTGGTATGGGTTCTCTCCTTCCAATCCAGCATAAGATTTTTCCCGAACCATAGCTATGAGGCATTCAGGCCTGGCCGGAGCTCATAGCATGGTGTATCAATGGGTTATGAAGATGATGGAGGTCCAAGTACCCTTGAAAGTTAAAAACTGATAGATATATGTGTTGTCCATATGGTGTTTTTGGAGGTACACGGATAAGCAGGATTCAAAACTACAACAACTACCATTCCACGATAACGACACTAGAAAACTTGTTAGCGATTCTTATATCTATTATAATTAATCTGTAAGTGCACAGATATCGCGGTAGCTTTCACCCGAAAGTATTCCAAAGATATCGATTTGCCACGAAGAACGAGAAGTGTCTAGTTTAGAATCTAGCTTAACCGGATGGATAGGATGGTAATGATGTAAGTGGGAAAAGATATGTAACAACCCAAAATTTAAAAAGCATAAAATGCACATCAAATTTTTTTCACCCATTTTCTATGCACATCGATACTCTAGGTTCATTAAAATTAATAATAAACTTCAACAAATTTTGCATAGCATAGCATATTTTTAAATACCTCTAGAAAATTAAATAAATTTTCCATAATAAATTATAGTGAAGCACATGCATTTTTTATGCTCTAGGAAAATTCTTTATAATTTTCTAAGCCCATAGGAATTTTACTGGCATTTTATAAATTTCCAGCTATTTTTAATACTACAAAAAAGATTTCTGGAAATAAAATCAATAGAAAAATACATTTTATAAAAAACAGCGGAAAACTCTTCCCTTTGTGCCCGCGTCGACGGCCCATTCGGCTAACCCACCGCCGGGCCCTGCCTGTTAGCCCAACACAACCGATCTCGCGTGGGGGCGCGCGAAGCGATAAGTGGCATCCAACGGCTCCCATTTCTCCACGTCGCGCGAGCGGATGACATCCAATCAGCTTCTTCGCCCACCGAGCTTCGCCGCCGCGATTGATCCTGCCGAAAAGAATTTTGCCAAAATGAAGCCAGCGCGCATGTTGAGGAATCGATTGGAACAGATTAGCCTCCTCGAGGTAAACCCATCGAAAAGAATTTTGCTACATAGCTGCTGGAATCCTACTGCCTAATGGCCCTGCCACCTCCCTTGTTCCCGACGAGCTTATCCATGATCGATCTCATCCGGAGCAAGCAATGGCGCCACGTAGCATGACCGGAAGCCTTCGGAGGCACCAATTTCCCGGGTTGCCCTGCCGCGGGGAAAAGATCTTCTATCAAGCTCATCCATTCGAACCACCGTAGCAAGATCCTCCACCGCCTATAAATGGGACCTCAACGTTCCACTAGAGCTCCCCATCGCATTCAAAGGCAGCAAGCCATTCTCTAGACCCCCATTCCTCTTTGTCGGCAACCTCTGCTCGATTTCTGCCACGCTGCCGTCGGCACGCAACTCCAACCATTCCCCTAGTCTGATTCCACATCGGCAACACTCAAGGTACCCCACTAAGGCTTACCCATAGCTCCAATTGTTCAATTATGTACTAAAATCAAAACCCCCAAACTCTCTCTGCTAGCCACCGCCATTGACCTCGCTGTTGGCCATCTCCTATCATTCCCGAGCACCCAATCCATGCGCAAACTACTCTATGTTGTCCTATAAACAAAAGCCCTAAGTTTAATTGAACCAGATTGCCCCAAATCAAAAATTCCTAAATCGGGTTCCTGAAGAACCATAATCTGGCACTATTTAACAGCTCCAGGAACCCATCAATATATCTAATCAAAGCTGGGTAGGTCCTGTAGGGCTGATAACAAAATCATCCATGGACCCTACTTCGGGTATATGAATTTGTGTCAACTAGGTCATGCCTCTCCGACTCACATAATCCATGATTTAAATTTGAGAAAATGGATTGTTGGCACTGCTATATACAGGATAAGTGATGAAGTGTGATAGCTTTGTGAAAGGTTTTACTGTTGAAATTATTTATAAATGTTTGCTAAAGTTTAGTCCTTAAATTTATTATAAGATATTGCATCCACTCACTAGCTGAACTTTATACCTATGAAAATTCTTGCATACACTAGAGTAGAATTTTTCTTCACGGAAACCTGCAAGTACAGTTGTGTACTTAGCCACCTAGTGTGGACCCTCCATTATTTCTCCTTCTTCAGGTTTCTCTCCACATAATGAAATGGAATAATTTACTGCTGAGGAGCTGAACAGCTTTGGCATAAACTTTTAGTTATTTTTGTTCTAGAATAGTCCTTCACTCGCAACTGTGTAACAGCGTAGATCTGTAAATTACTCGTATTGCACTATCTTTTGAGCAAAATAACGTGATGACATGAATAAAGAATGGACTTTGTAATCAACTATGGCACTATTGCACCCTAGGCAATTTATGTTTTTGAGGAAACACTTCCAGCAAAATTTATTAGATTTGGGTCCTCACAAGATAATTTGTGTTGATAGGTTGTACATATAATGCCTCTCTTAGCTTAAAAGTTGCAAATTTACACCAACACAAAAGTACTCTAAATCGGAGCTCGGTCGATCCACTATCACTCGCTATCGGTTAAGAACAACGGATGATTATGCCCCCCGGATTGGGCTCGACTGGGCAGAAACTAACGGGGCGGATTTCATAAATGCTAATACCACTCAGATGATAATAGGGTTGTCACCATCTACTACCTACCACCCTAACATTGAATCAAATGTCTACTAAGTACTAACTAGTCTAGATGCCACGTTTACACCTAGCAATACTAGTTACCAAGTCGTCACTTGATATGCACTCGAGCAAGATAACACACTTTATCTAGCACAAGTCAAGCACAACAGAGAAACTGAGGTATAAAATAACTTTGCAGTATAAATTAAAGGATTGGCTAAGTGTTACCAAATAGCAGAGCGAAGCTGAGCTCACACCCGAGTTCGGCTCTGGAGCACAAAGTGGAAGAGAGCCGACACACCCACTTCTCCTCAGCACTAAGCTTTCCTATCTACCTCTACTCTACTTTCTATTTGGGCAGCGTAACACTCTTTTCTTCTTAATTCTCGTACTTCTCCGTGGTTTGGTAGTGAAGCAGGGGTCTATTTTTATAATGTCCCGATATCACCGTAGCTTGCCATATTAGGGGACACTTGGCACTTCATGGGAGAGTGCTCTAGCCACCGTTCGGCGCTCCGTTTCTCTAGATCAACACATGTGCGTCCCTGATCTCCCAATAATGATTACTAGCGGGTAAATCTGTTTTGGGTGTGTTTAGTGCAAATAGGTGGCCACATGGATCCTTGTGCACTTGTTTCTTGGCTTCAGATCAATCGACGTTTCACCAACGGTGTGGATGGAATCCTAGTGTGCTTTTTGGAGTCCTGGGAGAAAACTCAACTGATTTTGAGTCGAGAGTCGGTCGGTCGGCCTAGGGTAGGTCGGCCGACCGACCTTTTTTGGAACTTTGTTAATTGACACAAATTTACATCCATTTCCTTTGTTTTATGAGTATGTTGACGGTCAAAATCATATAAAAATTTGTAAATAATGACCATCAACATGACTTCGGATGCTAATTTGACTAGCTAATTCCATGGATTCCGATTTGGAGGCCTTGTCGTTGATCAGTTTCGTCAACAATGATGACAATAATGTTGCGTCGGCGCCACCGTTACTTCCTCTGCTGGCTTACGACCCTGCTTGGGACGCGCTGGCGGTAGAGATGTTTCCTTCGTCGACGCCGGCGCATATCGACGACTGGCCAGGGTGGCCAGAGGAAGAGCCCAACGCCTTCGAGAGGCTCGATCCTCCGCCAGATGGAGTTCTCACTAGCCTGTCCAACGGTTGGGCCGAAGTGGTGGCAATGTAGCCGGATGAAGACGAGGCGACGGTCTTGCATCCGACAACGGAGCATTTGAACGACGATCCACCGGATGAAGGTGACAGCACGGCGGATGATCGAGACCCGTACTAGATATATATGATGTACATCTAGAAATTAATACCTAGCCTTATTTCTCTACATATATGTGTGTTGACGCAAAAAACTGACAAATCTTGCACAAGCACACGTTGGCGAGGATTTGTCTTCTGGACGACACCAAATTAAATCCCAAGCGTGCCAGTCAATTTATAATGTTTTACTCCTCCAATGATAAAATTTTTCACAATGAGGCCGATGTATGTTTTTGCTTTATACCTTATAGTTTTTAGTATATCCCCAGTTATGCCAATCAATTTTTTTCTTTAGGAATCGACCTTTTCTTTAAATCAGCTACACACTAATGAAACTTTATCCTTTTCCAAGGACTGAAATGCAAATTTGTAATTTCTTTTCACCCTAGCCGATTGGGCCCAAGGCCCATTTTTTTTCAACCACAATAAGAATTTAGGGTTCCCAAATGTAGCCCCCATAATCGCCACCACTTGAAGCTAGAAAATATCGTCGGCCGCCACCACCGGTGATGGACCCGGCACCATCTCGTTGGGACGCACTGCCGTTAGGCAAGATTGATGCGCTACTGCCTTAGGCCCTGCTTGGATGGTCTGTTTTCGGCCCGAAAACGGCCTGTTTACAGGCCTGTAAAATATTTCACTGTATTAATAAAAGCCACACTTGGATAGGCCTACAACTCATTACATTTACATCCGGTTTGGCCCATTTCGGCCGAGTAAAAAAACAGCCCAGCTTGGGGTGAGAAAAAAATAGGAAAAAGTCTACTTTACCTCCCTCTACTATTGCCTCGGTTTGATTTTCCTCCCTCTACTCCAAAACCGGGTAAATTACCTCCCTCTACTTTTCATACCGTGCAAATTACCTCCCTCTACTTTTTATACTGGACAAATTACCTCCCTCACGCCGGTTTTGAGTGATTTGGCGCCCTAATCAACTGGTTTTTGACTAATTAAATTTTAAAAAATGATAGAAAACTTAGAAAAATAAATAAAAACATTTTAAGTATATAAAAATATGTAAAATCCAAAAGAGAAATAAAAATATGATATCTGTGTACAAACCTATATTCTATTTTTTAGTTTTCTTTAGTTTTCTAGAATTTATTTTCTCAACAAAAAAACGGAGTTTTGTTGATGTGACATCATAATCTTGAGGAAATAAATTATAGAAAATTATAGAAAACTCAGAGAAACAGAATAAAAGTATGAAAAATCCAAATATTTAATAAAGTGGTGCTTGCATATAAACATACATGCTAAAAATTATATACATGTTTGATAATTTTTTTTTTTAAAAATACCTCCAATCATAAATATGAATTTTGGCTTATAGGTTTTACAAGAATATCATATTTTTAATGCATGTTTGGATTTTACATTTTTTATAGGTTTAAAATATTCTAATTTTATTTTTTCTGAGTTTCCTATAATTTTTTAGAATTTAATTAGTTAAAAACACCCAAAACCGGAGTGGTTTAAGTGAGGGAGGTAATTTGCACGGTATGGAAAGTAGAGGGAGGTAATTTACCCGGTTTTGAAGTAGAGGGAGGAAAACCAAACCGAGGCAATAGTAGAGGGAGGTAAAGCAGACTTTTTCCAAAAAAAATAAGACAACTATCGGGCTCATCTCCTCCCATCTCGCTACTCGATAGTCGCTCCTCGCCTCCCTCCTATCATCCCCAATCTCGATTCGGAGAGAGTGTAGAGGCTTGGCCGCAGCGGCGGCGGCGCGGTAGGGCATGGAGGCTCGGCGGCGATGGCGGAGACGCGGGAGGCCGCGGCGGCTCGTCGGCAACGGCGCGGAAGCGAGCCGCGGTGGCACGAAAAGTCTCAGCGGCCGCGACACACTGGAGGGCATGAAGTCTCAGCGGCGGCGGCACGGGATGGGGCGGCGACTCATCGAAAGCAGTGTGAGGTAGCGACGTTTAGTACTCCAATCTCGTCTGGCAGCTAGTGCCCGTCGAGGCGTCGACGACTGCATCTGCCCGTCGGTGACTGCATCTGCCTGGCTTTGGCTGAGTCTCAGTTGTTGTATGTCTCGTCGCCGGTGCGGGAGGGCGCGTGGACGCGGCAGCGAAGCGGGAGAGCTTGGCGGTGCCGGAGGGTGAGGGTGGCCGCGATCTTGTCAGCTCGGTAGGACACCGGAGCAATCCATCGGCGAGGTCACTCATCTGCATCGTTTTCAACTCGATGTTGCCGGCGTCGACCTCGATGTCACGCTCGTCCTTGCTCGTACCAGCAGCTTGAGTCTTGAGGTGATTTGTGATTGGGACTTATGGTTGTTGCTTTTGTTCTTTGAGTGCTTCATCTTCAGATTTAAATCTCTGTCTTATTTTTAGATTTGCAACATCACAATGCTGCCGCCTGCCAGTTTCTTCAGATTTCAGAGTTCAAGGATTCAGATGAAATTGTTCTTTTTCATATTATGCATTAGATTTCCTCTCGGTTCGTTTGTTGATGAACTGATCAGAATCCAATCTCCTATTGCTAAACAGATCACAATTCATTTGACTGGATAGAACTCATTCCAAATAGATTTGGTTTTGCTTGATTCTAAACAAATGTAATTTTTACAAATGAATAATATTACTCTTCCCAAGCAGTGAAGAAAAAATCCAGTTGTTTCTTGTGCCCATGAGATTACATGTGTATTCTTTTACCAGTGTAAAATATTTCAAAACTTCCAACCGGGCCCTTAGGATGGTCCAGATTGGGACCGGTCTCCGCTAGTCGGTGTCTGCATAGTCGGTATCGTCCCTGCTTCATTGTGGCCAGCCAAGGCCAAGACCAGTCATTGATGATGCTGTCGCGGCATCTTTCCAACGCTTACCACCGACTTTGGTTGCGACCTCCTCGAGGCCATGCGCCATTGTCGGTCTGGATCCTAGCGTCGCATCCATCAATTGGTGGTCAGCCTTCATGATGGGTCTACCGTTTCACTGAACCAGGCCGACTCCCACTATCGTGAGTCCCTCGAGGCCCGATTATCGCCTGTTAACACCAAGGTCGTGCCCGTTTAGGCCGGCACTAGCGACATCAGTGTTGGGCCCCTGTGATGAGGTCATTGCTACAATCGTGTTGGGCTTGGGCCACGATTGAGTCGATGGCACCAAAACCGATGCCTTGTTCCAAACAGGTATGACACTCCTCCCTTCTCCCTTTTCGTATGTACACCGTGAGGATTGGGTTGGAGTGATGGCTTCAAGAATTGCCCCCATGAATGTGATCAATCTTGCCACCTCCCACTTCCGTGCTTTGATCTTAACATGGATTTACTAGCCACGGTAACAATAAGTAATTTTTCCTACTATCTTTTCATATAAATACAATAATGAAGGAGAACGCGGTGTTACACTAGCCGAAAACGAAAATTTTCAACCTCGATCACCCAGGAACCAAGCGAGTCAGGAACCACGGATCGTTACCCATGTAGCACGTTAGCAGTGAAAGTACAGTGGGTGAAGCCTCCCCACGTGCTCCAAAGTACAGTAAGTAGTTGTACATGAAGTGGTACAACACCTCACCGCGGAAGTAGCAGATCCTCTTGATCAACGTCGATGCGGGAGCGATGATGAGGACATCACAAGCGTGGATACGATCAGTGTGACCGCGGCCCCTCCTTCCTCTCCGACCGCTTCAATGACGACCGACTCTGCTCCATCTTTGTCGCCGAGGGGTTTTAATCCAGAAGCCCAGCCTTTCAAGCCTTCTTAAAAAAGCGGCGCAACAAGTCCAAGACTCGCGAGGCCTCCACGACTCAAGAAAGGCCCACATGGAAGCCCAAGACGTCAAAAAGCCCGGTTCGGCCATCCAGCAGCACGTCAACTTCAAACCGGCGTAACTCGGGCTCCCAAACTCCGATTTCGGCGTGCGACCACTCGTTGGAAAGCTTAGAAGAGAAGCTTTCTAATGGATCCAGCCCCACATCTAAATTCGTCCAGGAGCGTCGGAAAAATGCAGAACAATATTTCGGACCAGAAACTCAGGGTGCTGCGTCACCGTATTTTTGGGCCTATGGCCCATGTATCACTAGGGTTTGGTGGTGGCTGCACCCTTGGGAGCCCCACTCCCCCTGGCCGCCGCTATATATGTGACCGCCGCTGTTTTTCTATGTTTAGGTTTTGTTATGTTTTGATTGACCCCGTGTGTATCCCTCCTCGTGTTCGCGTGTGTCGACTAGACCACCCATGACGAGAAACAGAACCTCACCCTTGTTTCGTGATTTATCAGTTATCAACTTGTTCTTGCTTGTTCTCGATTGCTAGCAGGTTCAATGATCGATCGTGCCTGACTCGGTTGATCGCCTCGTGTGGTGACTTTGCGATTGTTCAGTTGCTAATCCCGTGGATTGGTAGCGTCGTCACTACACCAAATCGACGTATCGTTCCTCACCAGAAGATCAGGCCGACCTAGTGCACATCAAGCGATAACGCCTCTACGGTATTCACACGTACAGGGGTGGAACGCTGCACGCTGGTGTGCTAGCACCCACACGTGGGGCGGCTAGGGTTTAGGGAACAGGGCGTGGCGGCGGCTAGGGTTTCTTGGTGGAGAAGACATTCCCACCGCACGCCGAATCTCTCCATTTTATAGAACACTCTAATGGATCTTTCCATGAGAGAAGCCCATTAGGACTCGTGCTAATTGATTTTTTATAATAGAAACCCATTAGAACGCTTTGGATCAAAATCCGCATAAAACCCATTAATGGATCCTATCCGTCAGACATGTTCCAACCTGTTAAGTGTGTAACCCATTAGTCTTATGCACAAGTCGGCCGCAGTCCCGAAGAACTCTTTGCCCAGACCACAAGTCAATGGCAGTACCTAATAAGACATATTGACCCCCGAATGTATACAATGATCGAATTGGCTGAACCTCGATACACTCACATAAGATCCTTTTGCCACACGATATCAGTTAAGCTCAAGGCGAGATGTGTACCACCTTGTGATAACTCGACCCATTCACTCATCAATTTAATGGATATAATTGTGATTAACTCTTTAATCACAATGGCATGGCCATACACTTTTTCCTATCCATCCATACCGAGGGGCCAGAGGTATCTCTATTGTTATCAAGCAGGAGAAAATTCCATCTTGATCTCTTACACCTCATGTCATGTTTCATGGCATATCCGTAAGCTAACTTTCATGGCATATCCGTAAACTAACTTTATATCTTCCCTGTTACGGTGAAGTGTTTGATAGCTCCAAAGTATACGATTACGCATGTTGAGAATCAATAAGTATTTCAGGTCGAATGACCATATAGGTATACCACTTGAGACTATACCCTAATGGTAGTTTTAGGATAACTATCTCAGCAGTGTTTCAGAGCGGGTCTATCCAACCCCATGTTCTCTAACATGTGACCACATTATTTATTTGATATCTCCATATATATGGTATGTGAAACATTACCATCAATCAATATATGTGATGGTCAAATCACTATTGTTCCATACAATGATACATGAATAGAGATCATTTAAAATAATATTATATTGACAATGTGTTTCACAATTATGTCGTACTCAATGAACAAAACAATGATATTTATTATGATTTGGTTTATTATTAAATGTATTTTAAGTATGACCTATATTTTTACATATCGTATAACTTCGTATAATGTATGCTATACGAAGTTATTATCATTTCATAACATTTTGTATAATTAAAGTCCCCACTTGTTATATGATGAGTAAGAAGGGTTGCGGTGCACCTAAAGTAATGTTCCACTTAAATCAATTTATTGTCTTTCAATATTTGCGATAATCACGTTATAATTCTTCTCTAAGAAACATATATTCAGATTTTAGGTGAAAATAAATCCTCCTGTGACTCGCCTTAATACCTACAACCCACACCAAATACTAGTCAGGCCCCTATGCTTCACATGCCCCTTGCGGCCACACCCCGTCACCCTGCCGCTCACACCACAAATCTCAATATTCCATCCCTCTCCATCTCTTTGTACCCCCATCATCTCGTCGCTTGCACCACAAATCCCAGTATCCCACCCCTTTCCATCTTTTCATGCTCTCTCCTATCATACCACTATGTATCGAGGTAAGCATAGTAAGGCACGGTGAAAAATCCAAGCTCCAATCCATTCTACTTCCTATGCAATGTTATTCTACCACGATGTGTTTTGCAATCTAAAGCAATCATCACTTAAATCCACCTAACCGGCAAAAGTTGTTTCCAAAATAAAATTGTTTTCGTACATATGAAGCCACTATACCTATCTATCAACCTGTAGTGTCAAATTCAATTTATTTTAATAGTAACAATAAAATTATCAAATTTGTTAAAGAGATCTCTATTTTTTTACTTTTAAGGTAGTGTTAAATTCTCTTTATTGTTAAATTTGTTCCTGAAATACATCAACAAAAAAAATTTATAAATTTTTTACAACTTTGCTAGTTTTTGGAACTAGCGTTAATATGGTGACCCAAGCTTGATTTGGCAAAGTGCATTCCCTAACAAAACTAGAATCGCAGAGGGGGATCTATCAATCACCAGAGTGATCAGGGTGATCAGGATCCTGATGGAGTCGAACCATCACCCCAACAATTATTTGCTAGGACGCTCTTTCCAGTTCAGAGCAGAAGATCCACGATTAGGTGCCAACACATCATCCTAGGTTGTCATCGAATTACTACAATGTCGTGTATCACTTCATAACATTAATGATAAGATTTACATTAATAAACGAAGTGGAATACCACGCAAAAGTTGTTTCTAAAATAAAATTGTTGACATACTTCTGACGATGCTATATCTATGTATAAAATTATAACATCAAATGCAATTTATGTTTAACCATAAAAGAAAATTATAAAATTGTTAGAATTCTGTATTTTTTATCTTTAAAATTAAAATTAAAAAATGTTTTCAATTTGTTAAATTCTCTATTTATTTGTTAAATGTTTCTAAAATACATCAAGTTTAATCTTTTAAGAATTTTCTTTACAACTTTGTTATTGTTTGAAACTTTGATTCTATGGTTTACCCAAGTCTGATAGCAAAGTGCCTTCTCCAACAAACTATTAACTGAAGAACCGAGGCGATTACCAATATGGGTTTATGACCACATCGTTCAGGATTTTGATGGAGTCGAACCATCTCTTGAACAATTATTTGTTAGGATGTCCTTTCCATTTAAGTGCAGAAGACACGATTAGGTGCCCGCACATTATCCTACATAGTCATCAAAATTACTACTCCCCTCCCATCACAAAAATAAATCGCCGTTGACTTTTAAACACACTTTTGACCATTCGTTTTATTTAAAAAGTTATATAAATATTATTTATTTTATTATGATTTGGTTTATTATTAAATGTATTTTAAGTATGACCTATATATTTTTACATATTTGAACTAAATTTTTTGAATAACACGAATGATAAAAGATGTGTCCAAAAGTCAACGGCGACTTCTTTTTATGACCAGAGGGAGTATAATATTGTATATCGATACATAACATTAACTATCAAATTTACACTACCAAATAAAATAGAATACCATGTCGTCACCATCTCATTTACTTTGGTAATTGGTAATTCACCTATATATTTAGACAATATTAGAGCATAGTATTTTTGTATTTGTCCAAGATAAGCCTACAAATTACTTTGACAAGGTTTATCTTGTGTAGTAAAATAGGTTCACTCTTTTTTGTGAGTTGTGAAAGAGAGTTTTACCTGCGCTTGTTGACGTTCAATCAGCTGAGTGAGTCAATTTCTCCTGCATGAAAAAAGGAGCAGAAATATTTGGAAATGAAAGACAAGAATAAACAGATAAATATTTCAGCAGCTCTCTTTGAAGAAAATACGGTGACTAAACAGAAATAAATATTTCAGAAATTTTCTTGATTTTCTCACTAAACTACAGCGTCGCGTTGCAACGACATCTGACCTGTCAGTTGTCGGAACAAGCTTGAACATAAAACTTGAGGAAAAGATATCGTTGAGCACGTTTTGTTACAACCAATTACTTTAAAGTAGTACGCAAAGTTATTTTTTGTGCTATTAAATCAGTATTTTATGAATTGAGCTACAAATATTTATGAAAACATTTATGATTGCTAGAAATTTTCTTGACCGGAAGATTTGTGAATTTGTGGCATTTCAAACATTGAGGCCCTTTTAATTCGCAGTTGTGGTTTGATTTTATTGTAGTTAGCAAAGTTAAGGGCCTCTATAAAGACTCAAAAAAATAAAAAAGTTATTTAAGATTTTTAAGATCTAAAAAAAATCCTACAAACCATAAAAAATTATTACAAATATTACAAGTAATGGACTGTACAAAAAGATAAATTTTACAAACCGAATCAGAAACGTGAATCAAAGGAACCCGAAAATTATGTTTTTATCCTCGTTGTGTTCGTGAGTCGTGACATACGAGGCCTGAACCCATATGTCATGTCAATGAGCGACACACCACGATAAATACGTACAATGTGTAAAAATCTTTGCAAGAATAATACACAATTCTCTTGTTTTGAACAGGAACGCCTATACTATTTGGCCAAAAAAAGGAACAAAATAATGTTAAAAGGCACGGTACAACTATTTCAAACAAAAAACACCCACGGTGCCTCAGCTGTATAAACCAAACATAATAATAACAAAATACGTAGAAATTAATAGGATACAAAATTAAAAGCAGAGAACAACTATTCCACAGAATAATAAAATAAAGGGTAACATAACCGATTGGCCACAAATTGGCATAAAGGGACAGAATGCATCATGAAGAGTTATAAGTAATGGAATGCAAAGTTGTGCACCAGGGGCATATCAAATTAAGATCAACATACATCAGCAGATAAGCAGGCATGAATTATATCACCAGATGATATGCAGGTATGAATTATATCACCAGCTATGCAGGCTTTCAGGTAAGTAGCGAAGAGGTTTTCAGGTAAGTAGCGAACAATGCCGGTAGCAGCAGGAATTGCTGAGGAAGAGGGAACATCATCATGCCTTGATGCAACGATTTTTACCAGCAATGTGGTTCAATCCCACAATCTTCCCGCCTTAGCCATGATAACAACATAGCCTCAGACAGATCCAAGCTTCAACATTGCACCTTCGGTTTGCATCTGTCCCGCAGCACAAGCCTTCTACAAGGAAGTTGATGCACCAGCATCTACATCAAGACTATCTTCAATCATAGAGGCTCCCTCACCACGAAAGCGGCCAGGGCACTTGTTCTTGAACTTTTGAGGGACAATACATATGTACACAAATATAGAAACTCCATACCGATGTTAGATGCATTAAATCTTTTGTGGTACCACCACCACAAATGGATGGAACCACTCTTTACATCCATGTCATAATACCCAAGGAAATTTACAGATGCATCATAGGGAGAAATTACAACGTGACTAGATACCAAGATGACAAATTGAGTTCCTACCTGAATGTGGTGAAAATTTTCAGAGAAATCAATAGGCTTGACTGCACAGAGCTGAGTGGAGTCCACATGGCCATGGTTTCGTGGGTTGACAAGTAGATATGGTGTAAAGTGGACTAGCTTCATTGGTTGACGATTACATATGGTGTCGACAGAAGTGGCTCATTTAACAACATAAATTTAATAATATACACCGACTTAGTTCTAATTTGCCAGACAATGCAATTTAGTTTCAACTGCTTAGGGGTTAAATTTGAATACGGAATGGTACAAGGGTCAGCAATAATAGTATCTCAGTTATACATAGACATAATAGTCAAGCAAGTCAACATAGAGTCCATGCTTGGAGGTATTATTTAATTCCTCTATGAAAAGAATATAAATGAACTAGTAGAATTGGAGGAACACCTAAACGGTCGACAATACTGGTATTTCAGATTTATGATAACAATAATTAAATTAAATGCTGTGTAGCATCGTAATTGAGGATGGTAGTTTAGATGTACCTTATCAACGTAGTTATGGTCTTCCTTAGCCAGTAGAAATCATGGAAGCGCATCACAAAACCGCCATGGCCAGAAACCAGAAAGCAGAAGGGGGAGGGACAACAACACGGGGTGGAGAACCCGGGGCAAAATAGAACAATTAGATAGTTCCCCGTGCGATCTCCCACCCCGAAACGCCACAAAAAACATCACTTTATTGTCGTGCGGCCTGCCAAGCGAGCTCACCCAACATGGCAAAGGCTCTTGTACCCTACCAATCTACATACATACTTGTGGACACTACAGCAGCACAGGCACATGCTTACCCAGGTATTACCTTCAAAATAATTGGAAGATCTGCACTTCATCTAATTAACCAGCACCTGTTATCGTCAAGAATCCGTCAATCTCACCGGAACAATCAACCAGAATATCGGTCTGCTCCAAATTCCATCACTAGTCTCCTCTGGCAATCTCCAAACCGAAATAGTCAATGAAACCGAAACCATGAATTCTATCACCAACCTCCTCCAGCAATCTCCAAGCCGAAATAGTCAATCTGATGATAAGTCTCCTGCGCCGGTACCTTCCGTCATCGACCCAACATTGAATTCCCTTGGATCTGAAAGTACATGACTAGATCGGCCAAGATGACAATAGGAATCAAGCACCATCTACCTAAAAAATGATTGGCCGTCACGACCTTTGTGTCCAGAACTCCAGATAAATCGGCAGAGTCCCAACGCACAGGGGATCGACAGTTATCCATCACAAGAGCAAACTTGTCTGGATGGACCGAGATATACCTGTCTGTGTTCAACGTTGAGGAAAACATGTTTCAGAAATCTAGATCTACAAGATGGTGATTCAATGGAACTGCAATTAGGTCTAGACTATAGATAGTACAAATAGAAAAAAAAAACTCAAATCACATATTTTTTGTGAAGCACATAAAACGACCTAACAGATAATCTAGATTGCAAGATGATAAAAAGTAGATCTAATCTAGAACTCTAGATCCACAACAACAAAGAATCCACACATCAATAATCCATCCACAAACTAACTAGTAAACAAACAAAAGAACTGATAAAGCATAAAAGTCATCTTAATCATATGAGACTGAAAACTCCTTAAAATCATCCAAATCTTTCGACAGATAGATCCCAAAGATAAATAGATAAAAGCGACTTCAAAATATACTCGAAAATTATTTCCAAGCACGAGGGAAACAAACAACAGCCTTTACTTCATTGCGAGTTTTTTTTTGAAAAGAATTTCTAATTCTATTGCAACTTGCGACGTAACAAAGGAGAAGTAGCACCTAGGAACCTGAGAGGCCACGCTGGTGATAAGCTGAGGAGGACGAGACGATGAGTAGAGGAGGAAGGGCGCATATAAACAGGCCTGGACGTCGGTTCAACGTCTGATACGGAGGCCGGTTCGGATTATCGCCTTGTTCTTTTCAGCGTGGTTAAGTTCGGATTAGGGCTTGATCTTTTCAGCGTAGGTTAAGGTGAGTTGTACTTTAGCAAAAAATTTGCTATTTTTATGTAGCCTATATATTTAAATAATTTATAACGATTTTTTATTTTTTTACACTTTTTCGAGCCCTCTCCGCTGAAAAGAACAGGGCTTATGGATGGCTAGGGGTGGGCATTCGGTTTTTTCAGTTTTTTCGGTTCGGTTCTTTCGGTATTTTCAAAATTCGGTATCTGAAAAATGAGTACCAAAATTTTGCTGGAAAAAACTACTACCAAAAACTGAAATACCGAAGGGCCATGGTTGAGGTCTTGAGGAAGAGGCGCCATTGAAAAAGCGCGTCGCCGCCGTGCCGGAAAGGACTCACCGCCGCTTGATGACGCCACCGCACCGTGGTAGAGGGACGAAGGAGCGGCGCCGCCAGCCCCGTCCAGATCTGGAGAAGAGGAGGCCGCCGGGCGCCGGCCAGCCACGGGCTCCACCACGTCGAGGTCCAGAGGGGGAGAACAGGTCGCTGTCGATTCGCCGGGTGAGGGGAGTAGCCGCCGCGCCCAAGGTGGTGGAGGGGAGTAGCCGCCGCGCTTGGATCCGGAGGGAGGATGGCGGCGTGGTGGGGAGGGCGGGGGAGGCGTGGTGGAGAGGGCATGTAGGCATGGGCGGCGTGGTGGAGATTGGAGAGGGCGGGGGAGGCGCTGGAGAGGGAGCGACCGAAGGGGTGGACGGGCTCACAGGAGGTGGCGTGGACCGAAGGGGCGGACCGATTGGGGAATGGGGAGTTTAGGGTTTGGATTGCCGGCTGGGCCTGACGGGCCTTGACCCTCACGCAGATGGCCCAGTCGATGGATGGATTCTGCGGTAGTTCGGTTTTTTAACACTCAGAACCGAAACCGAACCGAACTATTTTGGTTTTTGACAGATAAAAACCGAACCAAATACCGAGTACCGAAAAAACAAAAATTTAAAAAACCAAAAATTTCGGTTTTTTCGGTTCGGTTCGGTTTTTTGGTTCCGGTATTTTTTTGCCCACTCCTATGGATGGCTGGAATCGGTTCAGGAACTAGGACTAGCAGCCGCTGCGTGTCGCACGAGGTTACCGGATAGCATATGCTTTCCTTCTCCTTTTTCTTTCTTTCTTTTTTTTTTTGGCGCGCGTGTCCTTGTTGGCCACGTACGTTGTTCCTGTTCTGTTGGCGTCATCCATTGCGTCACACCCGGGCCTGATCATCTATGGCCGCCTTGCCCTCGTTTGCCCATGAACTTCTGCGCACTGAACCGCACGAAAATGCTTCAAATAATCCTCAGGACTGTTATTCGACGGTAGTCACTCCATTCATTCAATATATAAAGCATGGTTTAGTTTCTCACGGTCTTCCACAATACTTTTGCCCTTAATTTTTTCTTATTCTATACTTTCTACGTCCAGGATTAATCGCCGTATACCCTTTCTTTGTTTTTTTCCATGATCTACTTGTACTGCTTAGCAGCTGGCAATCCGTCCCTCCGTAAGTCAGCATTCAAGCAGAGCATTTTTAAGCAAACAACAGGCTCCGACGTCTGGCATTCTTCCCAGCCGCCGCCACCGCGTACGTCCGTGCACCGTTCTTCATTGCCGTACGTGCTGCTAACGGACGACGTGCTCGTCCGCTTCATGAATTGGGCACCGAACTCCAGTGAGGAATCGGATGACGATGAAGCACTCGCTCTGACTGAGATTGAGCGATCAGGCCGCGAAGCTGGCAGGGAGCAAGCGGACGACGATGAAGCGCTCGGCGTTTTCGACAGCGAGCATGGATCGAGGCGACGAAGAAGCCATGCTAGACTCGTACGATGTCCGGTACGTAGTCGACTCCTTGGCCAGTGAGACGGAGGTAGAGGATTCCTTCGCGGACCTCGTGAATCCTAGGCGTGGCAGCGGCATGCTTGTGAGTGCTTCGCATGCAGAGGTTGGCATGGGCGAAGTGGACGACGTCGCACATGCCACACCTGCGCAGGTCTTTGTGGCACATCATATTTCAGTGCAACCTGTTTCAAAACTCCACGGTGAAGCACAGTTGGATCTGTTTTCGTCAACAACTCCAAATATGTGGTGATTTTTAGGGTATATCCAATGCTACCTCTTTTTCTCCCCTATTTGGCACTTGAATCACTGTAGCAATTGGTAGGTATTAAAATATAAGAGAGAAAAATGTAGCGAGGGATAGAGTAAGGATTAAAAAGTGGATGAATAGTGATGAGATTGAGGAAATATAGAGATTGCATTGGAGGATTAAAAAGTGGATGAATAGTGATGAGATAGAAAAAATATATTAATAGAGGTGGCACTGGACATGCCCTTAGTTGATTCGAGTAGTACCTCCTCCTTCTCACGTTCACACTTCTAAAAAGACAAAACAAGTTGAAAACACGAGTACGGGAGTTACAAAGAAATTAAAACGACTAGGCGAGAAAAGTACCCGAATTAAGATCAATGTCGTGACCAGCATCATGCACTTGATCCTCCAATCCAGCCTTTACTTGTTCATCTCCAGCACCATCACCGGAGTTCACTTTGTAATTCGTCGCCATCATCCCACGCCATGTGAGAATAATCGAGCTCATGTGAGCATGACCTTCGCAATCATCAACGGCACTCCAATCAATGGGCTCGTTATTTAAGTCCAAGCGCGCGCCGCAAATTTTTCTGCTCGCGCGCGACGCAAAATTTTTGCATGCATGCAACTTCGGCTGAACGACAATGAAGCGGACGACCGAGAGTCCAAGAGTGGCTGCTTGTTTGCGTGGCAGACTTTTGCTGGCGCATGCAAATTTTTCTTAAGCCACATGTAGGCCTGGTAATGGGCCTGGTTAAGATGGGGGAAACGGGATGGGTTCTCAGGTGGAATGCATTTGGATGGGTTAAAACGGGTTTACATGCTTTACGGGTTGGAATGGAAAGGGTTCTGCAAATTTCGGGTTGGAATGGGTTGGAAAGGGTATTGATTTTTCGGGTTAGACATGGGTTCAACCCGTATGGTGAATGGAAGCTGCGGCTCCCCGGTCTTCCCGCTCTCCACGGCCATCGCCCATCGGCCATCGCCCATCTGTTTCTCTTCTCCCATGAGCAGCTCCGCCACAAATCACGACGAGTCCTCTTCTACGTCCTCGCCACCGCCGCCGCCGCTGCGGCGGCGCCGGTGTCCAACATCACCGCCGACGAGCCCTACTGGGCGAAGCGCGCCGACGAGGCCCGCTCATACAACGCGCGGCTTACGTGAGCGACCCCGTCGCCGCCCTGAACAGCTTCAACAAGGATGTGCTTCGATCGACGGCGGCGCCGGCGCCGGCATGGCGGTAGCGGATGCGAGGTACCGGGGGCCGTGCATGGCGACGAACCCGATAGACCGGTGCTGGCGGACTGCGGTGCCGCGCCAACTGGGCGAGCAAGCGGAAGCGGCTGGCCAAGTGCGCCATGCATGGGGTTCGGCCCCAAGGCCACCGGCGGGCTCGCCGGTAAGATCTACGTCGTCACCAACGCCGGCGACAGGCCCCTCAACCTCATCATCCCCCGGTAGGGGACGCTTCGGTACGGCATGATCATGGAGCGCCCCAAGTGGATCATCTTCGCGCGCGACATGATCATCAAGCTCAGCAAGGAGCTCATCGTGACGAGCGACACCACCATCGACGGCCGCGGCACGCAGGTGCACATCGTCGGCGCGCAGATCACCATGCAGGCGGTGAGCAACGTCATCATCCACAACGTGAACATCCACCACTCCGTGCCCCACTCCGGCGGCCTCATCTGGGACTCCAAGCACCACTTCGGCATCCGTAGCTGAGAACGGGTTGAAATCCATGGGGGAAGGCTGAGAACGGATTGGGTTGGGTGAAGATATCAAATGGTTAGGGTTGGTACGGGTCAAGGGAAGTCCAGATCGGGTTGGGGTGGGGTGGGAATTTCAGAAGACACGTATGGGTTGGGTTGGCATTTGGGGTGGGTTTCACCCCATTACCAGGCCTAGCCACATGAGCGCGCGAGGCAATTCTTTGCATGCATGCAACTAACTAGAGCGGCCTAATCGTTTTCCAGCTAAGCGCACGACGCAATATTTTGCATGTGCATGCATTTTGACACGGACGAGCGCGTGACGCGGGATGGCGTTTCATGTTAATCCAGTCCGCATGACACGGAGATGGTGTCAGAAATCGAGCCGATGCGGCGGCAAGGTCGATGCAACGGTTGTGGGATTAAGCCGCAGCTTCTCTAAAGAAGCTGATTCTTAAAAAAGGGGTCCAAAATTTGTTTCTTAGAGTATAATTTAGTCTTTCGATGACTTTTAACTTGTTGGAATGGGATTTCAAAAGCTGGCTGTTTGTTTTAGATTCTGGCTTCTAAGGCTAGAAACTGGATTACCGGGCCTAATTAGATTAAGTTGCGACAGTATAGAAAAACGAACAATTAATGTCGGCCAAAATAGTTTACATCGGCCCAGACGAAGCTGACGTTAATAATTGGGTTATTCACGTCGGCACGGTCCAGCCGACGTAAATAACGTTATTTACCACGGCGGCAGCAGGTGACATCGAAGAAGTATCACTACACCATGACATAGCAATGGTGGCATGCAGTCTGCCGGGAATAATAGTTTTTGGTGGCAGACCATCTGCCGGCAATGAGATACACCGACAGACCGTCCGCCGAGAGCGTCTGACGGGAACCGAGCTGTCAGCAATTCTCTTTACCGACAGACAATTTTTTACCGGCAGACAGTGTGTCGTTGTTGGCAATGCTTTCCCGACAGACAGTGTGTCGTTGTTGGCAATTCTTTCCCGGCAGATAGTGTGCCATTGCTATGCTCTACTTTTCCCGGCAGACATACAAATGAACACATATCATCCGCATGACACATAAAAATCAGTTACATCGCTGCATTCATTTTCTATCACAATTCTCCAGCACTTGATATCTTTACAATGCATAGAAATCAAACACATCATAGAGAAAAATGAATGTCCAGGTATCAATCACAAAACATTATAAATTGATGGTTACATCTTCCGTAAATATTTCAAATCATAAAAGGAGTGCTCAAATCCGCACTGCCCACGCCGACGCCGCCTCCTCCTTCCTAGCCGCTGCCAACGCCTCTCCCTTCCTAACTAGCCGCTGCCGACGCCACCTCCCCTAGCCGCAGACGCTGCCTCCGCCTTCCTAACCGCGCTAACGCCGCCTCCCCCTTCCTAGCCGCTGCCGACGCCGCCTCCCCCAGCCACAGCGAGGTAAATCAGTGTACTCCTACTTGTTGTATTGTTGGTTTCTCTACTATTATTTACTTTAATACTCTGTACTATAATAAGTGGTAGCATGGTATATATGTTTATTTCATTTCATAGTGATAATGTTACTGTTTTATTTTATATGGCATCAACCGTTAAGGTATGTCTGAATGGCAAGAATTCGTTAATGAGGAATTTTATTTTATTTTATTGTTAAGCTTTGTTTTTGGTTGCTTCTGTCCTCTACCCGTCCTGTATATTATTATCATGATTTACGTATGTTCTAATATACTCCCCCCATTCCGTTATACAGGGCGCCTAATTTTTTGACCAATGCAACCCCTGCATGTTTGTCTGCAGACTTGCATGCGGCTCTCCCGTACTCTTGCATGTGGCCCAAAGCTGGAAAAAGTAGGCGCGTTCATCCAGCCATAAATGCGTGGGCAGAGGCCTAGAAAAAAAATGCGGTTGTGCATGCAGTTCACTCGCCTGCTGCGTGCATGTTGCGCCCTTCGTTTGCTGTGCACGACAGGCAATTAAAGCAAAAGCTACTGGCGCCTTATATTTTGGAACAGAATCAGAAAAACTAAGCGCCCTGTATAACGGAACGGAGAGAGTAACACTTTTTAAACAAAAGTCAATCCAACCTATACGTCATCCGTTTGGGAGCGACATTGATCACATTGAATTGTGATATTTGTCGCTCCCGAATTGGCCACGCTATTGGACAGCCTGGGGATGGATAGGTTAGCATGGTTTGTCGTGGCATGTGGTGCGATCTGAATGAAATTTCGGCTGCGTAACCCCGTTTTTCTCCGATGCAAACTATCATGCGTGCATTCGAAGAACAACGAGGTTACGCTGCCGAAATTTCGTTCAGATTGCACCAAATGTCACGACAAACCGTGCTAACCCGTTCATCCCTAGTTGGGTTTAGGACCTATCTTTGCCTAGATCTTCTGTTAAGATAATTAACTTATTTTTCATGTATTGTTGCATTTACTATTAATAAAGATGGCTAAAGACCGTAGATGGATGTACGACTGTTGGGATAATGGTATGAAGCACACTTAAGAATCGAAAGTTAACACACAAAGTTTTCTAGATAAGGTTTTAACCCCAGATACTCTTGGCGGGGTAACGAAGTGTCCATATGTTAAATGTCATCTTTTTGTCCGAGTGACAAAATCCGTTAAGGCCGGCCACGTATGCAAATTGGCTTCATGCCGAATTACCTCACACGGTATGAACATGGTGAGTCACAGGCGGTAGATGTATCTAATGAAGATGATACTGTTGATATAGTGGATGACAGGATATATGAGATGGTTCAGGATTTGGGTCGGCAATTTCAGAATGCTCCGGAGGATGAACATGTGCGTCATGAGGATGTACCGACCATAGCAGCCGAGAAATTCTTTATCCTCTTATATGCTTCAGATAAACCTTTACATAAGGGCACTAAGGTGTCAGCCCTTTTGTTTCTGACACAGATTATGAATATAAAATCAAAATATGGTTTCTCTCAAGGATATTACGACGATTTGATCAAATTAATTTGTGATGTCCTCCTAGATAACCACAAGTTGTCAAAAGATATGTACTAATCGAAGAAGATTTTGGCTAGTTTAGGGATGCCATATGAGAAGATAGATGCATGCGTTAATAATTGTATGTTTTTTTGAAAGAATAATGCTGCGAAGAAAATTGTTAAGTTTTTGGGCAGTCTAGATTTATACAAACAATTGATGTAGAGGGAATGTGGTGACAAGTGATACACCAGTGAAGGTTCTACGTTTCTTTCCTCTAACACCGAGGCTACAACGATTGTACCTATGTGAGGAGATTGTCCAACACATGAGGTGGTATAAGGAAGGACTACGATTTAACAAATGTTTCATGTGTCATCCATCCGATGACGAGGCATGGAAGACATTGGATCGACATGACGAAGATTTTGCCAAAGACCTAAGAAATGTTCGGATCAGGTTAGCGACTGACGGGCCCTTTCCTTTCTACATGAATGTTGCGTTATACTCATGTTGACATGTGTTTTCAATTCCGTACAATCTTCCACCTTCGATGTGTATGAAGAACGAGTATGTGTTCTTATCCCTTGTCATATCGGGGCCAGAGCATCTTGAAAAGCAATTAAATAACTTTATGCAACATTTGATCAATGAGCTTGTACAGTTATGAACAGGTGTCCCAACTTATGATAAAAGAGTAGAAAAAAACACTTCAACATGTGTGTTGCCTATTTCTGGTCCATTCATGATTTTTCTGCATATGGCATATTTTCAGGATGGAGCATGCATGGCAGAATGTCTTGTCCAATATGTATGAATGACGCTGATGCGTTCCGTTTGAAATACGGTCGCAAGTTTTGTTTCTTCGATTGCCACCGTCGCTTCTTGCTTCCTTCTCATGAATTTAGAAGACAGAGAAACGCATTTATAAAGAAACGGCAATCATAAAGGACCCGCCCAAATGTTTGACAGGATCTAAGATTGTAAACTGGCATTGTCAGCTAATTCCAACGAAAGATGGTTTTGAAGCATTTAAAGAGTCACACAACTGGACTCACATATCTGGTATCTGGTGTTTGCCATATGCAACGTCTCTAGTCATACCGCACAAAGTTTATGTTATGCACCAGGAACGTAATGTTGCCGAAAGCATTATCAGCATGTGTTTTGATTTCAAAGACAAGACCAAAGATAATGTGGCGGCTCGAAGAACATGGCTGATATTTGCAGTCGACCCTCCCTTGAGGTGAGAGAGGACCCAACAGGGAAACAAGGCAAGCCAAGAGCCCCTTACTGTCTTAAGAGCTCCGAAAAAAGGAGGTCCTAATATGGATGAAAAATATCAAATTTCCATATGGTTACACAGCGAATCTAAAACATGCGGTAATCATTGAGTCAGGTAGACTGAATGGCCTGAAAAGCCATGAATATCATATAATAATGGAAAGATTAGTTCATGTAATATTCCGCGGGTACCACCCTGATGACGTGTGGACAATTTTGGCTTTGCTTAGTTATTTCTACCGGTAACTTTGTTTGAAGGAAATTAAGAAAACAATGATGCAAAAGTTGAAGAAGTCCATACCTGTGCTAACAGGAAAAATAGAGAAGATATTTCCGTCAGGGTTTATGAACGCAATGCAACATTTGTTGATGCATCTACCATAAGAAGCAGATATTGGTGGTCCAGTACAATACCGATGGATGTACCCAATAGAACGAAACTTTAAAAAAATCAGGTCCACTGTGGGTAACAAAGCTCGAGTTGAAGGTTGCATCGCAGAGGGGTTCTTTCTCAAAGAGATTTCGTACTTCTCTACTACATATCTGTCAGATGAGCACAATGTCTATACCTATAAGCCGAGATACCGAACGTTGGATTCCACGCATAGCTTTGATATTAATGTATTCCGAGGACATGGACACACTGTCGGTGCCAGTTCAATTTAAGAGTTGTCCCGCAAAGAGTGGAATGAAGCACTGCTCTATTTGTACACCAACATTCTAGAAATGGAACAACATTTTACGCAAGAATCCAATACAATAATTTCTTCTTTTTTTTTACGTTAGCTCCTAACTTGATGAAATGAAATGTGCAATGTTTGATCAACAAAACTGGGATTCGTCGAGACAACCTACAAATACTAAACTCGACAATTTGCGACGCAATGGCTTACATGGTGGTCCTATTTTCATGACTTGGTTTCGTCAACATGTATATTTCTTATCACGTTAAAATTTCAATAATGTAAATGCAACTATTATGTCATTACTATTACAATATTTGCAGTGTATGCGTGATGCCACTGTCCATGAGGACCTTAGACAGCTATCATATGGTTGCACTAGAACAAGAAAGTTTGGGTGTTATGATGTGAATGGGTTTCGCTTTCGTACCACGGCATTAGAAGTGAGTCGTCCTCTTGGTGCCACGGTTAATAGTGGAGTTGTCACTACTGCATAGGGTGCAGATGGTCGAGAGACAGAATACTATGATATTCTTCGGAATATGGTGGAGATTAAGTTTGACGGTCGAAAAGATTTGAAGGTAGCTTTCTTCTATTGTGATTGGTTTAATGACAAAGCAAGGATTCGACGAAACAAAAATCTTGGCTTGGTAGAAGTGAGACATGAATCACGCCTTGGAGGTAACAACTCATTCGTACTTACTCATCATGTTTAGCAGGTGTACTACCTTCCATATCCATGCCAAAAGAAAAGTTTAAAACCTTGATGGGTTGTATATAAAGTGAATCCTTCTAGTCGCTTCTACACTCCTGGAAATGCCGAGTATATTGAAAGAGGACTCGATAACATGGAGGACTTAGCCTACCAAGAAGACGGTTTGCCAGCCTCATTTGAGGTAACCATTGGGTTCGCACTTCATGTCAACTGGTGGCTAATCGGGGGTCATCGTCGGCAATGAACTTGTTATGGGGTTATGCGCAAAAACCAAGCCAGATGGTAACACAAGACAGGGATTTATACAAGTTTGGGCCCTCAACATAGAGGCAATACCCTAGTCCTGTGCTCTGGGATTATGTTTCTGCGTGAGTTCACAAATGATGGAGATGTCTATACTGATACAACTATCTGATGTGAGATGATGTTGCCCCCTACCCCTCTCTTTATATAATAGTGCAGGGAAGATGGGGTTACATGGTTCTATCCAGTACATGACACCAAATTCGGTTATACCAGTGCATGATATACGAGCATGAATCTCCAAATTACATGGAGCTTGACTCTATCCTCAGGAGCATCCTTGGCGATCAAGTCATGCATAGCCCGAGTGGTCTCTATCCCGATCTGGCCGGCTTGAGTCGCCCCCTATCTGCCTCCTTATGGGCCTTCTAGAGGATACCTGGGGCCCATGTAGTCCACAGTAGCCCCGAGTGCTTTACGATCAAATCAGATGTCCGGCCGACTGGTCTCGTCAATGTCTCCTGTAACCTGAAAAGAGATTGTAAAGAACTCAAAAAATCTCAAGTCCTCGGTGTTGAAAGCAACGCCTGGCTCGGTAATACCGAAAGCCCAGCTTTTTGGCCTGTTTGGCACGTCACCTCAACGAACGAATTCGGCTACTTGACACCCACTTGCATTGCGAAAGCGGCAATCGGCTCATCACGGAGCGTGCCTTAAGCCACGCAACCATAGCTTCCGTCTTGCGGCATTCTATGAGTCATGCGTTTTAAGAATGTAACGCGTCTAACGTCTGGCCTTGTCTTGCAAGAACCAGCACTCGGCCTAGCATGGGGCACGTCTTTCAACCGAGTGGTACCTGTCCCAACCAGAGAAGGGATCAGCTGTCGACCTACTTAAAGGCGTACCGATTGGATACAGTTTAGCCGAGAGGTATTTGCATCCAGTCAGCGGTATATAACTAGCGACGTTTTTTAAAGGCATATCTTCGAAACAGTACCCAAATTTCACCAACACCCAACATTGAACATGCAAAGTCGGCTAGTGACCCAACATGGAGTATGTCGTGAAATATTTTTTAATGTGGCGCTTCCGGTCATATGCCCTCAAGGGTGTACCGAGGCCGAAATAAGCTCGATGTTGTCACCACCGTTGGTGGCGCATTGTTAAGAAAGCCTGTTAAGGGGGTTGCCCTTTGATTATTTGGCCCAAGCTTATTTTAGGGAAGGCGAAGAGTTTTCGCGCTCTTCTCACACAGTCGAAGCATCACGCGCTTCTTTCGGGAAGCGCAACCGCACCCACTTTCGTTCCATCGCCATGATGGTTTTATTGTGTTCAGAACGGATAGCGAGGCGCGTCTCTTGAACTTCTTCGTGTATATAAAAAAGAAATCTCAAATGCAGCGCATTACGCCTCATTCAGTCTTCAAGTCTTTTTTACCCTCTTTTCTTCTTCGAGCTTCTCCCTCCTCTTTCCAAGATGCTATGGAAGGCCAAAGGGAGCAGATGGATGAGTGGATCGCTACTGCCTCCGCAAATGCCGCCGCTCACGCTGCCGATCAGGCCGCCATGGACGCCCTGTAGAGGCAGTTCCATGAGGCCACTGAGGATATTCGTGCTGAAGAATCCATCAGGGTTCTAATTCACGGATTTCCGCAGCTATACCAGGTGCGTGTCCAATTCAGGGACGCACTGGTAGCCACTCTTCAGACAGACGGATGGTTCTAAGGTGCCCGTGACAAGCGCCTCACCGTCCTTGCTAGGAGCGTTGGTCCCTTTTTTTTCTTTTCTCTTTTGCTTCTTCGCGAGCCAGCAACGAGCCCTAGCTCATTGTGCTGAGCCGCAAAATATATGTAATCCAGCCTAAGAGCCATAATGAAAAGATCTTTTAGAAGTATCATGAAGTCCCTTTATCTTAATCTTCTCATCGTCTTTATTAATCACCGAATTCCCGACTGATATTATCTTCATCCGAGTAGTTAGAACCACGCATTTTCTAAACAGACACCCAATGCCTCAGCGAACCTCTCGAGGAACACCACTCAGCAATCCGAGTAGTTAGCCAAGCTCCTTAAAAAGGTCGCATTCCAACATCGGATAAAGCCCAAACCGAAATGCACAACATGGCCCTTTTATATTTAGGAATTGGGAAACGAAATCACTTCACTCGCCCATTTCTCGCGCCAGCAGTTTCATCCGCTCCAGCGAACTCCACCGCTAGGGTTTACCTCCTTCGCGTTCCCCGCCGCCATCGTCACCGATCCGCAATGGCTCCTCCGTCTCTGGCCACCCCGAAAACGACCAAAAGCGCTAAGGAGTGGATGAAGTCCATCACGACCGATCGACAGCAGCAAAGGCTTGTATCCGCCGGTGTGCTCCCCTCGGAGGAGCTTATCTCATGGCGCGCTGCCGTCGGTGACTCCTCCCCCACCCCTCGGTCTGACGAGATGGTGGTTTTCGAGTCCTTCTTCCTTCGCTGCTTCGGCCTTCCCTGCTCTTCCTTCTTCAGGGGGTTATTGCATTTCTATGGGATCGAACTAACTCATCTCAATCCCAATTCGATTTTCCAAATCGCGGTCTTTTCCCATGTTTGCGAGGCGTATCTCGGGATCGCGCCCCACTTTGATCTTTTCAGATGTCTTTTCCTTCTCAAACCTTTCCCCAACAAAACTCCTCCCAGTGCAGTAGGCGGCTTCGGATTTCAGCTGCGGGAAGGGGCTAAGAAATTGTACTTTGATCTTCCTAGGGCTGGCATTCCGAATGGTTTTACTGCACCAATCTCCCCCCAGTCCTTCCATGGTTCTCAGGGGAATGTCCCACAGTGCGTGCCTCCTAGTCCTCCCCCCTCGCGGAGAGCGAAGAAAGCCAAGTCAGGGAACTGCTCCCCCTACTTGGGAGATTAAACTCCATGGGACTGAACAACATCGGCGTAGTCTTAAACTACAACGTCCGCCGTGTCCAGCCCATCAAAGAGAGGGTGCCACTCGGTAAAGTGAGGAACAACTCTCCCATAAAGCTCTGATCAGCCGACTGGCCGAACTCTTCGCCCCAGGCTCAATCATAGAAAATGAGAGTTGACCGAGCATGTACCGTTTGTCGAATCCCCCTCCAGCGGTAAGCAGAGAAGCCGCTTCGACTTTGGATGATGTTTACGAAATCCTATCATAATTGACCTGGTCTGATCCTTGTGCAGGGACACGCCGCATTCTTCTCCACATATCCCGTTCCCGAGGCCCCCAGCCATAAGGAGGCACTGCTCAAGCGTCTTGCAGAGGACTCGGATGATGCTCCTCCAGCCAAGAAAGGCAAGGGAGTAGTCCTAAAAGACTCGAACGAGGATGAAGATGAAGATGAAGATGAAGATGATGTCCCGCTCCTGCGCCGTCGTCGCCAAGTTCCGAAGCCTAGCCCTGCTCCCACTGGGCAAGCTCCAACCCTCCATCTCCCCCGACCGTCGGCCCACAGGCCACATCAGAGGCTGGAAGACCCTCCGGCTCCACCTCAAGTGGTCAAGCCACTCAGATGGGAGTCAAGTTTACTCCGTCGCAACGGTCTCCCCTCGCAACTCCATTTTTCACTGTTTGTAAGGAGATCATGGTCTCTGAATCTTCAACTGCTCGCAGAAAACCTGTCTTGGGTACCTCACGGGGCAAGCGCAGCGCCAAGACGTCAACTTCTGCTCCTCCTGCTTCTTCACGATCTGGTTCCCAAGTAGAGCTTACTCCAGACGAGGGTCCAGCTCAGCATGCAGCGCCTCAACCTACTGCTCCGCCGTCCACTGTCGCTCATCAATCCTCACCAGCTAAGAGAAACACCCCAGCCCCGGCTCTAGAGAGCTCGGAGCCGGAAGTTGAGGAGATCCCTCGATCTGCTGCCAACACTATTCCTCCTCCACTCCGAGTGAGATGGAGGAAGGAAATGGAAGGCTACGAGGTCGATGACGAGCAGGAGGCTGAGGAGTGCGAAACGTTGCAGAATGTAGCAAAATTCAGCGTCAACATGCTTGAGGTAAGCTTCCTTCATGTTTTGTATTCTTGTATTGAGCAGAGAATGTGCTTAATCCTTCCTCATATCCCCACACAGCGTATGAGCAAGGGGGCTACACAGAAGTCTCGGTGCCTTCAGAAGGCCGTCAGCCAGCTGAAGTCCTGTGATGAGTTCGACAACGTGCTGTACGGGCTAAAGTCGTAGTTCCGTGGCGAAATCGAGGATCTCCGAAAAGAGAATACCGAACTTCGGCTCCACCACGTAGAAGAGGCCAACACCATCCAACGTAAGGCTCCCCGAGTGATGCTAAGTTTGACGTTGTTGTAGAACGCTTTTTATGATCAATCCCTTCTGCATACCTTTGTACAAAGCTTTGAAGGAAAATCAACAAGTAATGGAAGCGAGGCAGAAGGCCATGGAGGGAGAAGTTTTCCTGGCCAGCACCCAATCCGAGAAGTCGGCCAAAGAGCTGAAGGGTAACTCTCTAACTCTGGCTCTCCCTGGCTCAATCCCACGAAGGCCTGATTACTTTGTGATGTCCGACTGATTTTGCAACTTATCATAAAAAAACCAAGGCCCAATTCCAAGTTTTTGATAAGAAAGTGAAGTCCGCCGTCGAGCTACGCAACCGTACCTTGAAAGCGGCGGCTCCTATGCTCCAATACATTTATCCCGAAGAAGAGCTGCCGTTTGATGCTGACATATTAATGGCGCGACTTGAAGATGCTCCCGCACAACTCAATGTCTTCGCGAAGGAAGCGGTGACAACTTGCACGAGCCAAGCTTTGGCTATTATGAAATCCAATTATCTTGACGTAGAGTTTGACGCAGTGCGAGAGGGCTTCGCCTGCTCGGAAGAAGAAGCCTATGCTCTTATGGAGGAAGCCCGAGAAACTTCCGCCGCATTGGCAGAGAATTTGAATTTGTAAATGACTTAATCTCCGCATGTTTAATTGATCCTCGATACTACTGATATTTTTACCCGAGTACTTGATTTATCCGCTTTTTTGTGTAACTTTTTGCCGACTGGTCCTGCCCCCGAGTGTTCAGAATAAGCGCTTGGCCCTTTCCCCATGCACATGCCGAGTGGCTAAACATTGTCTGTGACAAATGTGAGTGCCACTACTCAGGAATTTCACAATACCCAAATTCGACCATCATATATGTAAAGAGAAAGCAACTTTATTAATAAGATAGGGTGCGGTGACTCCGCACACTATTGAATGTAGCCCCCGACTTACTACTTAGTCGTGTACGCTGAGTAGCAAGTCAAACGAGCAACTAATTTACAAAACATGAATACAGGACTCAAGAATAAAAATGACATAGCTGCTTGATGTTCTAGATGTTAGGCACATCTGATCCATCTTCACGCTTCAATCGATACCCCGGGCGAGTCACTTCGTCAATCACAAAGGGGTCTTTCCAGAGTGGGAAGAGTTTATGTTTGTGCTTCTGATTCCTTCGGAGGACTAGACCTCCCTTGGAGAACGCACGGCCCCGAATGTTGGGCTGATGATAGCAACGCAGGCCTGTTGGTACTTGGCCGATTGGATCATTACTGCTTCCCTGGCCTCCTCAAGACGGTCGAGGTCTTCTAGCCTTCCTTCATCCAATTGATTGTCGTTTTAACCGTCTAACTATGGGGACCAAAATTTTAATTCAGTCGGAAGGATTGCTGCTGAGCCGTAAACTAGGAAAAAGGGTGTCTGCCCGGTTGCTCGACTCGGCGTACCGAAGGAAACTCCTTAACCCAATGCGTGGCATACGGCTTTAGGCGATCGAAAATCCTCGCTTTGAGTCCTTGTAAGATTAATCCGTTGGCGCGTTCAACCTGCCCATTACTCCTTGGGGGGCCACCGAGGCATAGCAGATCTTGATGCCCAGCTCCTCGCCCCAATCTTGAAACTCGCTGCTCTTGAATTGAACGTCGTTGTCGGTGATGATGCGATTAGGCACGCCAAAACGTACGATAATGTCTCGGAAGAGCTCGCGCGCTTTAGTGGCCGTGATGTTAGCAACCGGCTTGGCTTCAATCCACTTTGTGAATTTGTCGATGGCGACGAAGAGGTGAGTAAACCCGCCTTGTGCTTGCTTGAGAGGTCCTACCATGTCTAGATTCCAGACAGCGAAAGGCCAAGAGATTGGAATTATTTGTAGATCTTGGGCTGGTATGTGAATCTGTCGTGCAAAGAATTGACACCAGTCGCATCTGCGTACTATATCTTCTGCGTCTGTAACAGCAGTCGGCCAGAAGAATCCCTATTTATAGGCTTTACCTACCAAGACGCTTGCCGCCGCATGGTGTTGGCACTCTCCCGAGTGGATATCGCTCAGTAGATCTCTACCTTCTTACTCAGATATGCAATGCCTTACTACCCCAGAACTGCTCTTACGAAAAAGCTCGTCTCCGACTACCTTGTAATTCTTGCTTCGGCTAATCATCTCTACCCAGTGAGCTACCATATTTGCGGTCGGATTGACGGGCCTTTTATTGACCATTGCAAACAGGTATTGCAGCTCATCAAGGCGCACAGTGCGCATGTCTGACCTTGAATTAACTACCATTGCCAGCCATCTATGCATGAACCTAAGAGTGGGGTTGTGAATATCGTTCATGCTGGGTCTGCTAGTGTTGCTATATCCTTTACCAAAAATAGATTCCCAGAATTCATCGCGATTAAAGCCAGCTAACCTATCAGGAGTAACTCTACACAAAATGGAAAAGCCTAGATAACTAGTTAGGGTCTCTAAAGAGCATTCAAATTCTTCATTAAAGAGCTTAAAATAGCATCTATGCCCACATTCAAAAATGCGTAAAGTACTAAGAAATTCAAGGGTTAGAAGGCGTGAACCTTTTTCGACGATGGCCACGAAGTTTTCCCATCCCACGGCTTGGAAGGCCTCATTGAATTCGTCCAGAAGGCCGGTCTTGATCAGCAGCATCGGGTCGTAAGTCCGTGTGTGCTGAAATGACCGGCGTCTCAGCGCTTTGAAGACTTGCCGCTCTCGGTCGGTATAGAGAACAATCTGCTCCTCCGACACCAAAATCCGCATTCCCGGGGCTGGGCCAGCCCCGGAGGTTGTTGGGGCTTCTGAATATGCGTCATGGTACCCCAAAAATCAGGAATCCGTGGACATTGTATCCCCAGATTTGCTCTCCACTACCTCGGTCGGAGTATGAGTCCGATCCGAGCTGGACGAGCTGAATCGCTTGTGGACGCCCTGCTCACTTAGCGATGGTGCGGCCAAACTTACCATACCATGACGACATTTTTCCTGCAGAGGTTAGGACGAACAAATACCCGAAGGATATACTAAAGTATTTATGGGTTAGTCGTCCAAAAATTAATCGTCACAATTAGCAGTTCTTTGCCTCCACATAAATTATTTTTGCTCGATTTTTAGTTGACAGTATGCGTGCAATTGAAAACAAATATGCAGCGCAAAGGAGAGCTGCAGGTGAGATCATGCATTCACCGCAGGGGTGCATCTCAACCTGCTGCATACCTCCCTATTTATAGTAATTTCTAAATGCAAGATTAGGGAAATCACGAGGTTAAATACAAAATTAAGTGGGACAAATTACCCTACCTAATGCCTATATGCCTAGGATGGTGGGTGTAGTGGGAAATGAATGGATGCAAGTGGTGGAGTCACACACCAAATTTGGTGGCAATCCGGTGAAGGGAGTGGGTCGGCCGGCCCCACTTTTCCACCAAAATTTTTTTTGGTGATTTTTATATTTTTGTATGAAGGGTAAGTGCCCAGTCAAAAGTAAATATGCTGTGGTAAAATGCACGAAATAAACATGAATGCAAGATAAATTTCCGGCTTACCACCCGGTGAGGGCTCGAATTTTTGTTTCCGCAGTCGACGAGTCGGACCGCATTCAACCTTCAGTTGTCTTGTATTAGCTCCGCAACCGAAGTTGCTGCAGTCGGTTGAATTTCTTTCTTACGCCACACTCGTTTGATCGGAGGTTTTTGAGTGGCGCTGATCTTCCCTTGCGGCTCTGATTTCTCGACCGCATGTTTCTTTCGACGGGGCTTGGATTTCCCCTTGTTCTCCTTCCCCTTCCAATATGGACGATGCAATGGCTCATCCAACAATCGGAGGGTACTCATCATCGCAGCAATGAGGCTATCCACCTGAGGTTTTGGTATAGCCCTTGTTTCCTCCTGCACAGGTTTAGCATTTTTACCACGAAATGTGCGTACCTGTGAGCATTGCTCAGCTCTCGGCCTGAAGTTGAATGTTTCATCTCGGCCGTTAATGTTGAGCTGAATTTCTCCTGCACCAACATCAATCGTTGCATTTGCCGTGCTCAAGAATGGCCTCCCGAGAATGAGGTCG
>SPJY01010250.1:0-87153 GCA_005191435.1 Raddia distichophylla | reverse complement strand
GAGAAACCTTTGTACCAAGGATGTAAAGGACAACACACGAAGTTACAAAAGGTGCTTTCGCTGCTACAGTTGAAGGCACGCTATAAATGGTCAGACAAGAGTTTCACAGCCTTGTTGCATGTTTTGTCAGATATGCTTCCAGAAGGAAATGTGTTGCCATAAACAACATACCTCGCCAAGAAGGTTGTATGCCCCTTGGGATTAGATGTGGAGAGAATTCATGCATGCCCAAATGATTGTATCCTATATCGAAAAGAACATGTAGAAAAACATGTATGTCCGGTTTGTGGTGTATCACGATACAGGCGTAATGGCGTTGGCTCCGATGAAATTGAAGACACAGAGATTAGCAAAGGACCCCCAGCTAAGGTTGTGTGGCATTTGCCGATTATCCCCCGTTTGAAGCGCTGGTTTGGGAACAGCAAGCATGCAAAATTGCTAAGGTGGTACTTTGAAGAGCGTAAGAGGGATGGAATGCTAAGGCATCCAGCTGATTCGGCCCAGTGGAGAACAATAGATAGTCTCTTTAAGGACTTTGCAAATGAACCAAGGAATATCCGTTTTGGGATGAGCACAGATGGAATGAATCCTTTTGGTAACATGAGAAGTACTCATAGCACTTGGCCTGTGACCCTGTGCATATATAATCTACCTCCTTGGTTGTGTATGAAGAGAAAGTACATTACACTGTCACTGCTTATCCAAGGGCCGAAACAACCCGGCAATGATATAGATGTTTATTTACAACCTTTGGTCGAAAAACTTTAGGTACTATGGAATGATGGTGTGTAGGTATGGGATGCGGACAAACGAGAGTACTTCAATCTTCATGCCATGTTGTTTTGCTTAATAAATGATTTTTGTGCCCTTGAAAACCTTTCGGGACAAACAACAAAAGGCCACAATGCATGTCCTGTATGCATAGATAAAACTGAGAGTGTGGTTGAAGCATTCTAGGAAGATGGTATACATGCGACATAGGAGGTTTACGAGACGGGTACATCCATACCGTAACATGGCAAGACTATTTGACAGAACAACAGAACAATGTGTAGCTGGCAGGCCTCGTAGCGGGGAAGAGGTTTACGATATGGTTAGGAATATAGAAAAGGATGCAAGGAAGAAAATTAAGAAACATTCAAAAACCGAGAACATCATTTGGAAAAAGAGGTCAATACTATAGAGTTTACCTTATTGGAAGTATTTGAATGTTCGGCATTGTCTTGACCCCATGCACATAGAGAAGAATGTGTGTGTAAGCGTACTAACTCTCTTAGTGAACACTGAGGGAAAAACGAAGGACGGACTAAAGGCTCGAAGGGACCTAGAAGATATGAATATCAGGCCAGAGTTGCATCCTGTGGATACCGGAAATGAAAAATTATATCTTCCACCAGCGTCCTACACTCTATCTAAAAAAGAGAAGTTTGCTTTTTGTAAGTTTCTACATGGTGTAAAAGTTTCATTAGGATACTCTGCCAACATCAAGCAACTTGTCTCAATGAAGGACCTAAAGCTGACCGGTATGAAGTCTCATGATTGTGATGTCATAATGACCCAGATGCTGCCAGTGACAATTAGAGGAATTTTGCCATTCAAGGTCCGTGAAGTACTAATGAGGCTGTGTTTATTCTTTAATGCAATCTCACAAAAGGTTATTGATCCCACGGGACTTGATCAAATGGAGCATGATGTGGTCGAGACTCTATGCCAACTAGAGTTATATCTTCCTCCTTCCCTTTTTGATATCATGGTCCATCTAATTGTCCACCTTGTTAAAGAAATAAAGATAGACCTACGTTCGATGTACCCATTCGAGAGGTACATAGGGGTTCTTAAGACATACGTACGTAATCAGTCTCGACCTGAGGGTTGCATAATCAAAAATTATGCGACAAAGAAAGTCATTGAGTTTTGTCTTGACTACATGGCTGATATCAACTCTGTGGGGGTGCATGTGTCTCGCCATAAAGGGAGGCTAGATGGACAATAGGAAGGAAGTCAACAAGTAATCATGATTACAAGTTGTTTTTGCAAGCACATTTCACAGTCTTGAAACAATCGATCGAGGTGTCCTCATATATGACTATGCACAACGATGAAATTCGGGCAAACAATCCAGGGCGGTCAGAATCGTGGATCACCAAAAAGAGGGATAAAACATTCTCTCAATGGTTCAAAAAATACATGTTTGGTAAAGAAACTAATGCAACCCTAAATTGGTTGGCAAAAGGACCGGCAAATATAGTTGTGACATGGCAAGAATATGATATCAATGGATATACATTTTACACCAAGACTCAGGATGAAAAAAGCATTTATCAAAACAGTGGCGTCCACATTGACGCATATGACAATACTGGGAGTAACAAGAGGAGTTATTATGGCTTTATAGAGGAGATTTGGGAGCTCGAGTATCGCATCTTCAAAGTCCCATTGTTTCGATGTCGTTGGGTCAAGCTACAAAGAGGTGTAAAGGTGGATAAGTATGGATTCACTACTGTGGACATGGGTCATGTTGGATACAAATCTGATCCATTTGTTCTAGCAAAGCATGTTGCACAAGTCTTCTATGTCCGAGACCCAGCAAACAAAAAACATCATGTTGTTCTTCACGGGAAAAGAAGGATTGTTGGGATGGAGAATGTGGTCGATGAGGAAGAATACAACCAATTCGACAAGCAACCACCTTTCGTAAAAGGCGATCTAAGGCATGATAATGATACTGACACTATGTATAGGAGCCCAGTGTAATCGTGAAAGAGACATAATATTGTTAATTGTAGAACTAAATTAGTTAAGTCACTTGGGGTTGAATTTTATTTTAAGTGATTTTATTGTATTTTGTTATCCGTAGATCAAAATTAGTTAAGTGAAAGACGTTTTAAAAAATTCAAAAAATTATTTTACGAACTTTAAGAAGAACTATTTAAATCCCCATACATCGTTTGGCTTATACAAAAATAAATTTTCTTTCTTATTTAATTTAATTTAGTTTAATCTGAAACAAACAAGGCTGTTATTTCACTCGCACGCTTCCGTGTTGGTTCGTCGCATGCTTCTGTGTCGGTTCGTGCGTTGAACCGACACAGATGGGATGGCAATATTAGCTGCTCCCTCCCCTCGCCGTTGGCCAACTCTGACAAACCAATGCTTCACACTACAATGTGTTGCTAATCACCTTGCGCCGCCATCCGCCGCCGCTCCTCCCCTCCCCTCCCCGTGCTCCCCCAGAATACACTAAGGTATATTGTTTCTCTTATTTTTATTTCCACGTTAGATTCAGAACTCAATGGTGGTTGTCCGTCCATTAAGAACTAAATTGTGGGTATGACCTTCTGTTCAATGTAGCGCAGACGCATAGTGCAGTAGTGCTAGTGCCTTTTTTACTTCCAATTTATGTTAGTTGTTTACTCGATGCTGTTTTCTTTAACTGAGTATAGCACAAAATGAATTCGAACTACTGGTCATTGAACCTTAAGCTGAATTGTAAATAACTTTCTATCAGATTATGGTATTGCATATTTCTTACTTCCGCCTACATCTCGTTTCATACCAGGAATTAGGTGGCAACTCTGTATGGATTGATCGTTTCCTTGCACGGTTTGTTGCATTCTTTTACTACTTCATGACTGTTGCGATGTACATGCTGAGCCTAAGAATGGCGTGTAAGTACCTGTAATACTTGCCAGTTATGATGTGTGTTTGTTTTTTATTATTGTGTTTTTTTTATGTGTATTGCTTGAACTTGCATATCTTACATGCAGATCATACATTAAATTTATGTTCACAGCTAGTACAGTAGCTGATCATCCACTTCTGTGCTGTGCAACATATATTAAATTATATATCTCTTGGAATTATTATAATATATCTCTTGGATTTATTGGAACCTGGACTATTGAGTATTATCTTACATCATCAGGTTGTTAACTTCTTGTTTCCTATGTTTGAACTATGAGCTATATTCTGTCCATAATGTATTCTCTAGGCTACATCTCCATACAGGTTTCCTCTAGCAATACAAATTTAGAGCCAAACATATATCTTCATCCAATAACTCCAGGATTCTTATTAAATTTTGGTTTAATAACTTCCTCTTGCAGTACTATTGTTTTGGTTCAGAGACAAAAAACAATGAAATTTGGGAGCTTCAACAATCAAAATACTTATTGTTTTCATATAAGGACAAGCCTGCAATTTTGTTGTTGGATAATCCATGTACATATATGATAGGAATACTTTTCAGATTGGTTACTTCAGTAAACTGATTAGTCAGCTAGCGTCGCAATTTTGTATTTTGAAAATTGATATTTAATTGTACACAACACCACTATTGATACTTATCCTGCATATTCATTGTACATGATATTAATTAGCTGTGGTGGGCATGAAACAATGCTTTGCTTCTGCATGGATCTTCACTTAAAATATTTTTTCTTTCTTTCTGCAGAATGATGTGTTCCTACTAACGTCAAATGCCATGTCCTACAATTCAGACGATACAATATACTATCGACAGGTTTTTGTTTTTAATAAGCTACAGTGCACATTCTGTTTTTAATAAGCCTACGCAATCAGTTTTGGCATATACATGCTGTTATTTATTTGAAGTTTTGAACCACTTATGTAAATTTGTGTGCTGGTTCACAAATGGATTGTGCTATCTTTTGTTCTTACTATATTGTTCTAGTTTACTTTGTTTGTCATTTGTCAACGTAATTAATATTTTAAGCGAAACAGTGCCTCCTTTGTTAAATTAGTTATTCCATTATTCCATCCACATTTCTTTTTGTTAATTGCAGTTGACTGTCTGTGCAGTAATTAGTTTGTTCCCCATAATGGGGGAAGATGTAGCCATCATGTATTTATTTTTTGCCATTTCCAATACTTCTCATGAGGTTGTGGGAGTGTTTGGATCGTTGGCCCAGCTCGCCGTGCCAATCGTGGGCGTGCCAGCGCGATTTGGCGAGCGTTTGGTTCGGCGCCAACGAAAGGCGCGGGCGCGGAAGCAACGGCGCGCCTTCGCACAGTAAACACGGGCGAGCGGGTTGGCGTTGGCGGCCGATTCGCTCGCCAACGCTCGCCAAATCACGCGAAGGTGCTCCTGCGATTGGCGGCTGCCCGCGATTGGCACGGCGCGCGCTGGTCAGGATTCAAACACACCCTGTATCTTTGTGTTACTTTTTTTCATGATCTTATATGCTCCGTGCTATTATCCTATTTTGATACATGCTTATATCTATAAATTAGGATGGCTCATTAGTTTCAGTTCTCAGATCTGCTGCTTGAAGCTGTATAGTTCAAAAGTAGTCTTTTTCTACACCCTAGATGCCGAACGCTAATTCGAGCCCAGAGAATAGCCCGAGTAGATACCTAAATCTTCCATATGACGTCGTCGAGGAGCCTCCACCTATTACAGAAGAGGTACTGCTTATAGGCCGCATTCTATGTATGTGCAGATTTTTCTTTCTCGGTCTGTTAATGTTAATGGTCAGTCTTTACAAATGTCTATACAACACTTCAAGAAGAAGCATCTCAGGCTGCACCGAAATATCCGCCCAGAGGCAAGAACAAAAAGCCTGATGGTTGATTCACCATCACGGTAGTCGATGAGGCCGGCCAGCCCACGGAACCATCTAAAGCCGCAACAAAATATCTCCCTGCGCGCCGGCTTCCCCAGCGCCGCCTCCACCGCGCCGCCTCCCCAGCGTCGCCTCCCTGCGCCGGCTTCCCCAGCGCCGCCTCCACCGAGCCGCCTCCCCTGCGCCACGCTGCCTCCCCAACGCCGCCTCATTTCTCCCGGTTTCTTCCCCGGCGAGGCCGGTCTCCTCCGTCGCACCCTTCTTCTTCCTCGGCAAGGTTAAAGCGCCGCCACACCCTTCTTTTTCCCGCGCCTAGTTGCTTCTTCCTGCGCCTGCGGTGGAGTGTGGCGGTCGAATCCACCGCCACAGAGTGTGGCGACTTCTTCTCTGGCAAGAGCTTGCGCAGCCGGCTAACTTTTGTGGCACGCCCAACATTAGAGAGAAACCAAACGCATGCCTAACCCACTGTGGCACGACTAAACTTAGGCGTGTCAATCTTAGGCGGGAAATCAAACAGGCCCTGTATCTTTCGATACTTGATGTGAAGAAAATTTAGAGGGAAGAATTTAGATGCAAATGTGCTAAGGATGCATTGTAAAAACCAGAAGGCTTCCAACCGTTATCCAATCCTAATAAATAATTGGCTGGGATTTTTTTAGAAAAAATTAATCCAGATGAAGCAAAATTGATTATTATCCGATGATAGGGAAAGAAGGAAGTGAGAGATGGACACCTGTAGGCTGTAGCTGTTAAGCTGAGCTGAGAAGCTTGCCTACCAAGGAAGCTCTCTGCTCAGTCATCGGTCAAGACGACAACAGCCATCATCAGAATCAGTCAGCAATCCGACAAAGGATGCATAGGTGCCAATGCTATGCATTTCTACGTACCGACTGACAGGTGGACCGACAGTGTCCCCGGTCTCACCTGTCAGATCCTCTCTGTCTCGGTATGCTTGTTCTTATATACAACGCGTTAGCGCGTCGTACGCTAGCGAGCGCGTTGCACGCTCGCGTTGTACGCTAGCGCTTGTACGGTAGCGACGAAGCTTCCTCGCAGCTGCTTGGGTGTGTGCATATCTGCAACGACGGAACGCGTGCACGTACGTGGATACCCGATCGATCCAACGCGTGCAGGCATAGCTCCACCCATCTCCTGCTTAGTTTGTCGTGGATGAAAAAAAAAGGAGAGAGATGGGAAAAAATCTTATATGCATTTCCATGCCAACCGAAAAAACAAAAAATTGTAAACGTGCCTCAAAAATTTTAAAAACAACAAAAAATGGCAACATAAATAAATGAATTTTAGCCATCAAAATTTAAAAAATGTAAAAATGCAGCCAAAATTTTATGGTAAGAGTCTATAAATAAATTTAAACATTACAAGTGTCAACTTCTATGATATTAATTAGTAAATAATAGAAATAAAAAAGTCTTTGAAATATATAACTATAGTGTAGAAGCATGTATTCACGAAGATGTGTATGAAAAGATACAGCTATTTTTAAAACATTTATGATTCACAAATAGTTGTATTATGAAATAATTCATTCTTTTCTTTTATTCTAACTTTTGTTGGCACTCAAAAAATTTTGCGAAAAGCCTTTCCACAAGGCACGACGACGTTATCATAATAACCTTACAAAAATTTAGACACCACAATTTTTTTTTTTTAAAAAAAGGGACAAACAAACGAAAAGTGTAATATTTTTTATTCATTTATTTTGTGATATATCTTTATTTTCTCAGGTATAAGACGACATGCAGTGGCGCGCCATGGGCGCGCTGACCACCCTAGTCTTGATATAATGCGGGAGTTAGTACCCTTGTGGCACAAATATTAACATTTTTAGTCCCTAGTGCCTGCCAGAAACATTAATTTATGTTGTTTATTAATTAATCCTATGGCGTGTACGGTACACTGCCCTGAGACTAATAAACCGTTGAAATGGGGTGGGTGTTGCCGGCCACGTACGGCACCGTGCAGATGCTGGGCCGCTGGCCAGGGGCGGATCTACAGTGGCGCATGGGGTAGCAGCTGCTACCTTAAAATTTTTGACAAACAAATTGATATTGATCGGTGTTGCTTAAACCCAGGCGACTGGGACGCGCTGTGCGCTCGCCGGCGGCTGGACCCGAGCGAGGCGCGCACGCCCAGTCACCTGGGCTCCAGCCACTCCCGATTGATATACGTATCTATAAAACTATAAAAAAAATGTACAAGCACGGGTTGAGGTCGCACCGGCTGGCCACGTGGCGTTTTTCCCCTCCCCGCGCGAGTGCCCGCTCGCTCCTGCAGTCCTGCCTCCTCGCGCAGCGCCGCTCGCGTCGCCTGCCTCCTCGCCGCGTGGCTCGCTCGCTCGGCAGCGCTCGGTTGCGTCGGCTGCACGCAGCGCGCACGGCTGGCTCGCCCGCAACGCGCTTTTTCCCGCGCGGGCGGCGACGGGCGCGCTAGGCGCGCACGTCTCAACTAGTGTATATACAAGTGGTAGGCCGGAGTGCCTCTATGCCTCATCCCCGTTTCGCTTATGCTTGTGCCGCCAGCGCTTAGTCCTCCGGTCCTCCCGTCTCCCGATCCTGCGTAGCCACACAGGTCACAGGAACACAGGCGAGTCCCCCGTTCCCCAATCCTCTCCTCTCAATCCCTAACCCTAACTTCCCAAGTTCCCCGTAGATCCACATCTCGCCCAAGTTTCACACACGCCTGACGCCTCCACCAAGCTAGTGACAGCCAAGCCAAGAGCGCGAGCGCCCGTACGTCAAGCATGGCGGACCTGGTGATGGGCGCGATGGGCAGCCTCATCGCCAAGCTCGGCGAGCTGCTCAAGGAGGAGTACAACATGCAGACCGGCATGAAGGAGCGCATCAGGTCCCTCACCCTGGAGCTTGAGGGGGCACAAGCTGCGCTCCGCAAGGTGGCGGAGGTGCCGTGGTACCAGCTCGACGAGCAGGTCAAGCTCTGGGCACGTGACGTCAGGGAGTCGTCCTACGACATGGAGGACGTCCTCGACACCTTCCTCGTGCGCGTCCAGGGCCGTGACTCCGCCGGCGAGAAGATGGCCAACTTTTTCAAGAAGGGCAAGGCGCGCCGCAAGATCAGCGTCGGTGTCAAGGACATCATGACTCATCTCGACGAGCTGACGGACCGGTGTCGCAGGTACAAGGTCGACGATATTGTGGCTAGGTACAAGGTCGACGATATTGTGGCTAGGCCAGCCGTATCATCGACGGTTGATCCTCGCCTCGCGGCCATGTACAACAAAGTGAAAAACCTTGTTGGCATCGACAAGTCAAGCGGTGAGCTGATCTCCATGCTGCAGCCCTTACAGCGAGGCGATGTGCTCAACGCGAAGATGATCAAGATAGTATCAGTTGTCGGAGTTGGTGGACTGGGCAAGACCACTCTTGCCAAAGCTGTCTATGACAAGCTTAAAGGGGATTATGATTGCAGTGCTTTTGTTCCAGTTGGTCAGAATCCTGACTTGAAGAAAGTTTTCAAGGACATTCTCATCGATCTTGATAGAGAAAAATACCTACAGTTCAATACGACAGAATTGAATGAAAGGCATCTCATCGACGAGATCCGTAGTTTCTTAATTAAAAACAAGAAGAGGTACGCATCATCAGCTACTCAGTTTTGTCGTTCTCTATTTCCACAAAAACATGTTGTGTTTTAAGTTGTCTTAGAAGGTCGGTCATTTATTATATATCTTTAATTATATACTATCATTCACCATGGGTTAGGTTATGACATTTCGAAAATAACAGGAGTACCGTACCTATATTTGTCCTGAAATATAGTTTCACAAAAGTACCAGCAGCCAAAATTGTATTTTGAAAACCATGTCTTTGTCTAAAATTCCAATTATTCTTGATAGGAGGACGTAGTCATTTTCCATGTATAGGTGTTGGCATGCTTCTTCAATTTATACATACGTGTTGTAGATAACTTAATTATTGATTCAAGACTATGAACTTTTTGTGCGGATAGGTATTTTATTGTTATTGATGACATATGGGAGATACAGTGTTGGGAAACAATCAAATTGGCTATTGATGATGACAATACCTGTGGAGGTAGAATAATCATAACAACTCGTAATTTGGAAGTTGCCACAAGAGCTGGTGAAGTTTACAAGCTAAAACCGCTTCCTGACGATATCTCTAGAGAGTTATTCTATACAAGAATGTCTGGTGATGATGGGAGATGAGAGTTGTGCGATAGTGCTTCACTTATATCAATGTCACAACTAGATTATGAAGACAGCACCGGCTCGTGCTCCCAGGTGAAATCGCCGACTCCAGCGCTGGGCAAGCTTCGGTTTGCATGCAGCACAGTCCGGTTTGCATGAAGCTAAGACATCCAAACTCATTTGCGATATACTATTTCCTATATCTTCTTATTAGCATTTTCGATTACCGAACCGATTTCAAAAATAGATTCCTGACATTTTTTCGAACAAAACTAGACCACACATGCCACATAAATTTCAAAAGTTTAAATTTTTTATTTTTAAAATTTTGATTATATATTGTTTATTTTAATTTTTAAATTTTAATTTTAATTCTCGTTTTAAATTTATAGCCCCTTTGATAACAATATATTTTAAACTCTATTTAACTATTAAACTATATAGACAGCTGTAAAGACTACCCATTGTATGCACTGTCTATATAGCCGTCTGTAGATGACATGGCAATGCTTTAGAGACAGCAGCTGTCTGCACCATTGTACATGTCCTAACTATGAACCATGGAGCGTTGTCTGCATACTCCTAGACTATAAAATCAGTTACTTTTACTTTGCAAAACCGTAAAAAAGATGCACATAACCCGTGCCGGGTGAGGTGAATGCCTAGTCATAGAAACAAAATATAAAATAAATTTATCCTATCATATATTCTTTTTTCTCTTTCTCTTGTTTTTTTTTATTCAATCTTTCTCTTGTTCTTTCTTCCCCTCGGCTCCCTCCCCTCTGCTCTCAAACTGAGTTCTCCCATGAGGCAACGGCCAGCACATAGACTGTGTACGTAGGGGAGGCGACCTCCCAGTAGCCGGCTAAGACAGTCCGTGCGCGGCGATGAGGTGGCGGCTCGAGCGCGACGACCAGCTGGCAAGGCTTGTGCATGTCGAGGCGGCCACCAACGTAGGTTCTGAGCACCGCGGCCGTCAAAGCACAACGACATGGCAATGACGTGCCTGTCGAGGCAGCGGCCAGCGTGTGTCCGTGCATGACGGTCCGTGACCCGTGGGACCCATGCTCGTCGAGGCTGCTGCCGGTGTGGGTCTGTGCGCGGTGGTGAGGGGGAGAAGGCGGAGCACGGCCACAGCGGGGAGCGGGGAAGCGGCGGTCGGCGCAAGGTCCGCACGCGGTGGCGAGGCGGGAAGGCGCGCGGCGGTCGACGCTGGTTTTGCACGCGGCGGCGAGGCGGGAATATTGCAGTGGCGAGTTCGGAAGGCGGCGGCGAGGTGGCAGGCGGCGCAAGGTGCACGCAGGGTGGTGAGACGGGAAGGCGGTGGCCGATGAGGGTCCGCATGTGGCGGCGAGGGGAGAAGGCGGCGCATGCCCATGGCAGGGAGACGGGCCGGTGTATTGGAGTCGAGGATTCAGAGAGAAATGGGAGAGAGAACACGGGTGAGAGATAATGAGAGCAGGGAAGAGGTTGGCAGATCCCATCTATTTAAAATCTATTTCAATTTCTGTTCTTTCCCGGGCCTGACACCTCATCTGGCACATAAACAAAACAATCCGTCAAACAACCTTAGGATCATATTTGTTTCTTTCTGATTTTATATGATAGAATATTTAGTTTTAATGTTTAGTGGGTCAGATAGACTAAGAACCATGCATAGTTCACAATGTAATATTAACTTTTTCCTTTTTCAAGGACTCGGCGATGTGCCTAGCTACTCATTCAAATTGAGAGCAAATTAGGGTACAAAAAAACCCTCTAGAGAAGGCTAGGGCCTGGACAAAAAGCCTTTTAACTCTCGCACTACATGGAATAAACAGGTACACCACCTTTGAGACCGTGTCAGCCCACTTAAGGAGGAAGATCACAGCGGCGCGCGGGCTCGACGGCGGCGCGCGCACGTCGATCCATATGGCGGTGAACGGCCGAGGAAGACTTCCGGCACAGTCGGTGCCTAAGGGGTTCTTCGGCAACGTCGTCCTCACCGCGAGCTCGGGGGCTCGCGCCGAGGACCTAGCACGGGGCACCGTCACGGACACTGCCGCACTCATCCATGCTGGGGATCAAAGCCGTTGACCGGCGCTACTTCAAGTCATTCATTGACTTCGTAGCGCTGCACGGCCCCGAGGCGCTAGAGCCAGCGAGGGTGGAGGTGGATAACACGCCGTCGCAAGACGTGTGGTGTGACAACTTTGTGCACCTCCAGCTGCACTGCCTGGACTTCGGGTGCGGTGGCCGGCTCGTAGGAATCATTCTGCCCAAGAATGACACAGATGGCTCGGTGCAGGTAATGCACCATGATCTCATCAAGCCCTCGGTAAAGATGTAGTTCATTAAGGCCTTGTTTGTTTGAGCTTTCAGCCAACTTCCTGTCCTCAAAAGCTAGAATCCCAAAGAAAACCATCTTTTGCAACAACTTTCACAAGTCAAAAGTTCAAATTGTATTATGACCTGAGAAACAAATCTTGTGTGGCTTTTCTGTCTTTTTGCAGGTTGTAAAAGCTAGCTTCTCAGAAGTAAAAACCAGAAGCAACATTTAAAAAAGATGCAGTTTAAATAAACGGTGTCTAAAACATACTAGAAATTCCCCATGCCTATATTGTTGGCCGGGCTGTCCACATGGCGCGCCCACCGAGTCTTCCCAGGCCGTTGGCCTGCCGCATATGTAGGCCCAACGTACAGCAGCGGGCTGTAGGTCTCTTGGGCCACATCTCCCCCCCAAAAAAGCTAGCTCAATGAGGGGGTGCACCCTCACTCTTATAAACCATGCTGAGGCTCTCTCCACTTTCAATGTGGGACTATTCCAACAATCTCCCCTTCACACATTGGGCCAAGAATGTCTAAAACCAGACGGGCCACCTAGGCTCTGATACCAATTGTTGGCCGGGCTGCCCACATGGCGCGCCCACCGAGTCTCCCCAGGCCGTTGACCTGCATACAGTCTCCCCAGGCCGTTGACCTGCCGCATATACAGGCCCAACGTACAGCAGCGGGTTTTAGGTCTCTTGGGTCACATCTCCTCCAAAAAAGTTAGCTCAATGAGAGCGTGCACCCTCACCCTTATAAACCATGCTGAGGTCCTCCCCACTTTCAATGTGGGACTATTCCAACAATCACCCCTTCACACATTGGACCAAGAATGTCTGAAACCAGACGGACCACCTAGGCTCTGATACCAATTGTTGGCCGGGCTGCCCACATGGCGTGCCCGCCAAGTCTCCCCAAGTCGTCGGCCTGCCGCATATGCAGGCCCAACGTACAACAGCGGTGTCGACGGTTGAGATATCGATCACAAGTCGCTAAGGTTCTTCAAGAGTGAGATAGGAGACACGCCAAACAATGCGAACAGCAACGAACAGGAGACAGTGGTTTTTATCCTGGTTCAGGCCTCTCGAGAGAGATAATAGCCCTACGTCCAGCCTTTCTTATATCGGAAAGTCTATTTAACAGTCGACTTAAATTTACGTTTTTTTCGGTCGATGGTTGTGCCGTCAGATTACTGTCATTGCGATCCGCGCTCGGACGGGTGGGGAGTACACGGCGGTTTTCGGGTCAGTGTGTGAAACCTGCAATGTCTCTGAAACAAATTTTTGTCTCCTCAATGCGTGCGCCCGTTGTTGTATTCAAAGGAAGACGAAACCAGAGGGCGGAGGGGACGAGGGGGTCAGAATTGGGCAAGCTATTTTTCGTTCCAGGGATCTTCCCGCCGAGCGGAGGAGCTCGTCGCCGTTTTGTTGAGCTCGGCGACGGTGATCTTCTCTGTCTAATCGGCGCAGCGAAGTGAGTAGTTTGAACAAGGTTTTTCATCTATTCATATGTTCTGTGATGCGAGATCTGGGGGTATAGTGGTGCACTGGTTTTTTTGTAGATCCGATATGTTTACTCGTTGGTGGCAATGCTCATCAGCTATTGGTGTCAGCGGAGTGGCTATTTTGAGCTATCTTTCCTATTATCTGTTTGTTTTTGTAGCACGTTGAGGGGATTTGGCTGGCGGTGGGAGGGGAAGTGCTGCGGGAATGCGAGATGTTGCATTCTCGTAGGGACTATCATGCGCGGATTTGGTTTATTTTGTTGTTTTTAGGGGTAGCTGGTTAGATTCCGTTTTTTAAAAAAACTTCTGATAGATTTTTGTGCAATGCAGAGTTTAGTTTTGTAGGATTCATACGTAGTTCAAAATAGATTTTTGCAGATCTGGGTTTGTGGAGTATTTTTTTGTGATTCTTACTACGGATCTAGGGGATAAGTCACAGTTTTGCTTATATTCATCAGTACTGTGTAAGTTCTTCGAGAAATAAAGTAGCTGTGCAGCATTATTTTCATAAGCATTTAGGTTGTTAGTAGAATTTTAATCAAAAGCTATTTGAGTTTTTTTTTATGTTTTTTGTACCAGAAGAATACATCATATCCATTTGTTTTTTGTGATTTCCTTTAGCTGTAATGCAATGGAACTAACTAAATTTTGGTTTAGCTATTTTTTGCATCAGTATTTTGTACTTAGACTTTTTTGTTGTACTTATATGGGTTATCATTTTGTCAGGACCAAGCCATTGCAGATATGGCTCAAGGAAGGTTTGGCATCTTCGTTGTGGGGGCTCCCTTGTTTTTATGTAGTTAATCTCCCTTTATTCAGTTATGCTATTCATATGTTATAGATACATTTTTTTTCTAGTCACAGCCAACAGCATTGTCTGAAATAGCTTGGGGTCAATCCGTCAAATGCTGAAATGCTGAAATATTACCTGCTACCTATTAGTGGCAAAGGCAACGAGTGGATTGTTGCCTTATGTTTTTGTTATAGTGACATTCTGTGCTATAGACATTGAATATGGTGTAAAATTGAGGTGTAGTAAAGCCCATGATTTTATGGACTATATATTGGTGTTTTTGTGTCTTACGTTTAATATCAGTTTTTGTTGAGCGATGCCAAAGGTAAAATTGAAAAATAAGAACTCCAAAAGCAAAACAAAATATATGTATTATGTATTATACGTGTTGCACACAGACAGATTCTGAATAGAGGGGAGCATTTGTCGCTAATATTATACTACCCTTTTATGTTTATTTCAATTTCATTTTTTATTTCTTTTTATTTGTTTTATTTCAGTTTCTTACATGTTTAATTTTTATATTTCAGTATTGTTTATGTTTTATGTTTTATATCGGTTTCTGCTAATATGTTTCTTTATTGTTGAATGGTGCTAAAGGTAAAATTGAAAAATAGTGTTTGGTTTCATTTTTTATTTATTTATTTTCAGTTTCAGTGCTAGTTTCATCAAGAACTGTTAGATGCTACTACATAGTGCTAGCTAAATTTAGAACCAGTGTTTGGTTTCATTTTTCAGATCTTTATATTTAGTTTCAGTGTTAGTTTCAACAAAAACTGTTAGATGCTACTACATAGTGCTAACTGAATTCAGTATCAGTGTTTGGTTTCAGTATCATTGTTTGTATTCATTTTTCAGTTTTTCATTTTTAGTTTCAGTTTTAGTTTCATTTAGAAATGTTAGATGCTACTACATAGTGCTAACTAAAATCAGTTTCAGTGTTGGTTTCAGTATCATTCATTGTATTCATTCATTTTTCAGTTTCAGTTTTAGTTTCATTTAGATATTGTAGATTCTACTACATAGTGCTATCTAAATGCAGTTTCAGTATATGTTTCATTAACAACTATTTTGATGGTACTACATAGTGCTAACTAAAATTAGTTTCAGTATTTGGTTTCATTTTTCAGTTCTTTTCTTTCAGTTTCAGTTTTAGATTCATCAAGAACTGTTAGATGCTTCTAAAAAATTTCAAATTTGACATACTTTGTTTTGCTCTTAGACCAATTGCATTGATCTTTCTATCTCACCTTGTTTTATTTCAGTTTATGTTTCAATTACATCAGTTTATGTCTTACTTTGTTTTTTAGAATCATGCATCAATTTTTTGCAGTCAACCTTTGTGATTTATATGAAATGTAATGATTTTCTAAGCACCAAAATTATTCTCTGAGATATTGTTGTTCCTTGGCTGCAATTTTTATTTTCAATGATTCTAATTTTGGAAGTGTAGTGTATAGGTTCAAGTTCTGAATGCTGACAAAGGTAAAGTTCAAATAGAATAACTCCATTTGCAAAACAAGGCCATAAGAGTTGTGCTAATTAAGGCCATAAGAGTACAACAGATGACAGATATTGAATTTATAGGACTGTCAATACAACATTGATTTGACCTATGAGGCCAGTCAATGACCACTCCACCAACAAATCCTGCTCACATGGCAGAAGTCACAATCATTTCACTCTGCTTCACATTATCAGCATAAAACTGTAGAACAGCTCTTGCCCCCCTTGCTAAGCATCTATACAATGATCCAAAGAAAGCCCTGAAAATCACACACATGTTGTGGTTAAGAATTGGTTCCAGAAAACCAAAGAGAGACACCTATGAGGCCTGTCAATGACCACTCCACCAGCAAATCCTGCTCGCATGGCAGAAGTCACAATCATTTCACTCTGCTTCACATTATCAGCATAAAACTGTAGAACAGCTCTTGCCCCCCTTGCTAAGCATCTATACAATGATCCAAAGAAAGCCTTGAAAATCACACACATGTTGTGGTTAAGAATTGGTTAGAGAAAACCAAAGAGAGACAATAAAATTACATATATACATACTTCAACCGCAATCTTGGATCGTGAGAAGATCTGCCAACATTGCATAGCCACTGCGTTTTAAATGTTTGGCCCATTAATTACGAGTCCTTTTCCAGTGCAGTTAACGTAATTGGGAAAATAACAAAAACGACTGAAAACAACAAACAAACACAGTCGACTGAAAGTTTATATGATTTTCAGTCGACTGTTCAATAGATTGTCCCCTTTCTTTTTTTGCTACATTATTGAAATAACGATTAGATCTGTACACTTGGCAGGAAAAGGGAGAACGACATCAGCTCTTGTAGCGAGGGGATCCCTTACTCGGGTTAGCTTGGATCGAATGGTATCGATGAGCCCAAATCCTTTAATTTGACACAGGAGGGAAGGCTGCTCCCAAAAGGGAACACATGCTTATATTAGTCAGGGCGTGCTCTTCTTTAGCTAGGCTCAGATTTCTCAAGTTTTGTTGGGCCACCAAATGGATAAAGGCGATCGAATGGACCGGGTGATTTGTCGTCTTGCTTTCAGAGCCAGCTGGTGACAGATGATCTAGTTGTACGTAGTGTTCTACCCCAAAGTTACTTGTCTGCTGCTTTCAGCATATGCAGCTTTGCCAGCTATTAATTCCTATTTCAACATGTTTTTCTTGTTTCTGGGCATATGCTACTTTGGCCAAAAGTTTCACTACAGCAAACTGCAGGATTTTCGTCGGCCAAGATAATTATCGTCAGTTTTTTTGGGAACCTGGCGTTAATTAGTTAATTATCGTCGGCCGAGCTCTGGCCGACAATAAATACCCGTACTTTTCGTCGGCCCGTAGTAGCCAATGTTAATTATACGAACAAATACACTGGCAAACAATTATTAGTCCAAATGGTTGTGTATAAGAGCATCTCCAGCAGCTTCCATTGTCCGGCGTTGCCACGTCGCCGCAAACCCTTTCCGACACCTCTCCACCCTTGGTTTGCCGTGGACCACCGCCAATTGCTCGCCACAGTTCAGCACCCCTTGCGGATTTCTTTCCCGTCGCTGCTGCTCACCCACACCTATAAATAGCCCCCCTCTGATGCTTTCCCACCCCAAAACCACCCTCCACCCATCTCCTTCCATCGCGCGACACCCGGAGCGCTGCTGCCGACGACCTCCTTCGCCACCGTGCTGTGCTTATCGCGCCGCCATCCCTAGCCACCCCAAGCACTGCCGACACCTCGGTATGCCTCTCACCCCCAATTCCATCCCCCAAGCATCACCACCCCCATCTCTGACCACCCTCGCCGCTGGAGAATCACTTCCATCGCTCCCCTCCATTCCCCTCTCTTTCTCACTGGCAGCAGACCCCACCTATCAGCCTCTGGCTACACTACGCACAACCCTGCTTGCACATGGGTCGGCCTAGCTCCTACTCAGTTGGCCCATTCCATTTTTTTCTTATTTTCTAATTCTAGATATCGCTTTCCTTTCTATATAAAATAGCAAATACCTTCCAAATATTCTACCAAAATTCTTAAAAATCCATATTTTAACTCAGTATTTTATAAAAATTTAAAATAAGCTTTTTCAGTTTAAAAATTCTAAAATAAAATGTTTTTCCTTCTCTTTTTATAAGAAAAATGTTTTATCTTAATATTTTATTTAAAAAATATATTTTAATGATTTTGACCTGATATCTTCAATAATTTCCAGCTTGGAACTCCAACAACGTTGCTGTCGTCGACCCCGATCTTTGGAAATTTGTTGATCCACACCCAATATTTTTCACGTAAACATACATAAATTCTTGCTATCTGGAGATCTACCAAAATAATGTCAAAATCAATGTTGGCGTCCACTAAACTCCAAAATTATATGCCAACATACGCCGGAACTCCGGTAATTTGGGGGAAAATCAATGTTTATGCTTACATTTTATTTAAACTAATAAATTTCCACAAGTTTTTGTAAGTATTTGTCCACAGGAATAAAGTGGAGAAAAACCAAAGCTGAACCGGGCTCAGAAGCCGGTCGGCAGACCAGACCCTGACCGACTGACATGGACTTTTCGTCCAACCGACTCCATTTTCTCATAGGTGGTCAAGAAGCACAAAATGAAGAGATCTACGCCATCCACTCAAGTCGGTTTGATCCAAGGGCAGCACTTCCTTCATAATTGGGTGACTTGGCTCTTAAGGATGTCAATTCTACCGACCTTAACTGTCAAAACCGACGCAAGGGGAAGATCTACACCGCACAAGAAGTATCCCAGACAAAGGGGATGGATTGGATCAACTGAAGCCTGGTCGGCTGACGACCGCCTCGAGATCCCCTTTGGATCACTCATTGGCTGCGGATGACTATAAAAGGACCCCCTCACCTCACATATGAACACACACCACACCACATCCTCTCATTTGGAGTTACTCTTCACTTGTTAGAATAGTTAGTTTGGGAGTTAGAGTTGAGTCGAGCTGAAGCTCGGAGTTCTGGAATCGTCTTCAGGAATTCGGGTAATAGCTCTTGTATCATTTCTCTTTTGTAAAATTTTGCTTTTATAATATAAGTGTTTTTCATTATCTGTGCTGAGCATATTTACACTAAGTGGGAAGTGTGAATTATTAGAGCGGTTGATTAAGTTCATCTGGTTCCGAGTTTGGATTCATTTTCACATCCTTAGAATAGCCTAAGTATTAAACTTGGATCACCTTTCTAGGATCTAAGGAGGAGTGATCGAATATAATAGCAGTCGTGGTGTCTGATATTATCTCTGAGTTGGTTTACACCCATTCCAACGTACTTTGTGATAAGTGGCAGGTGGTGACAGCCCTATCCATCCAAGATTTATCTCATGTGTAATCCACTGCGTTAGGATTTGGAACAGTAGGGCCTAATTGTGGGTGGTCATAACCATTCGGTGTTCTTAACTGATAGCGGGTGGTAGTGAATCAGCCGAGCTCTGACGAAATACTTAAAACAAACCTCGAAACTCATATCTGCTAGCTCAACCTGATATTTGATTGCGTTATTAAGGAACTTTATACTCTTCTCGTTGTCCTCCCAACTATCTGCTTAGCTTATCTTTTTATACTCCTTTGTGTGTGTGTCACCGTTCTTATTATCTTATTATATTATCTTATCCTTACCCTCATTAACTAGATGGCTAGTATATTAAATAATATCGATATTAGAATATCCTTCTCCCTCGTTCCATGTGGATTCAATACTCTAGAACACTCCCGGGTGAAAACTATAATCGATATTCGTCTGCTTGCAGATTATTTCTAATAGCGTAAGAATCGCCAACAATCAATCTTCCACTCTATCACGTCATTCTATTCGAAATAATGCCAAAAATCCCCTTCACCATTTCCATTTATAAAAATTTCCCCAGGAGATATCCAAATCATACAAACCATCACCATGTTTGTCAACCCTAATCCTTTTTTTTCCAAAATATCTTTTAAAAACAATTTTCATGCATTTTCCTTTTGCATTCTTATTAAATTCCCTCCCCATTTCTATTTTCCAACGCGAAGAAAACGAACTAATCACCTCAGGATCAGCCGAACATGAATATTCGGATATTCACCCTGATATCGAAGATCTAGCCGAAGCAGGCAAGTTTCCTATTCCATAATATTATAATATGCATTTATTTTCTAGTTAATTATTTTTGTCTCAATATTTTGAAAAGTATTTATGATTGCATATAGTCATAATCCCATTTAGAGTGAAGTTTCCCTATTAATTCATAGGAAAACCCTAGAAAATATACTATAGCTATAATAATGTCAAGGTCTCATATAAGCATATAGGATCTTGTTTGTTGCATAAATAACTTAATTTGGAGTTGAGTAAAGGAAAGTGGTTGAGTTGTCAAGGTATTGGTCTTGGTATAAGGTTGGTGAATAATGATATTGTTGTTGTTGTTGGAAGTTTAGCGTGAACAAACAATAGGTAAAGGGAATGAATGGTGGGTCGCTCTAGTTGCGGACTAGGGGACACTTGTTTGGTAGTCAGTGCTTGGTTTGTTCATTGCTTATAACTGAATTATGTCATAATAGAAAAGATACAAATTTCTGCCCACACCGTATTATTGATTATTTTACGGGTAAAACTGGGCAGATTCTGTAGAGTCGTTAAAAACAAATCATCGATGGACCATACTTCTGTTATATGAAGTTGTATCGCAGGGGTGATGCCTATTCTGAATATTAACATAAATCAGGGTTGAGGTGTGGTTGTAAGGTTGATGTTGATTTGGTTTAGAGGAAACATTGGAAGTCTGGTTATTAACAAAATTCTCATTTAAAAATGATTTAGAAAAGAATTGATGAAAATATAGGTTTTTATAAAATTATCATAAAAATATGCATTAAGTCTATATTTAAATCTCCCTGTAAATTTCTATTAAAACCTTGCATGTAGTTAATAGACTTGCATATGGAAACCTGTTAGGACATAAATTCTTACCCGTTGTTTTGCGGGCTACCCTTCTTTTGGGTAGGCCCTTTCTTTTCTGCAAAGCATGTTTCACATGATGACATGGAAATGTTAGGCGTACACTTTTAGATTATCCTACACTCGAGCCATGCCTATGGTATTGAAGTGTAAATTTTAGAGGTGCACTAAAAATTGTAAGCCATGTTGTAAAATAACTCTAGTTATGTAATAAAGTTTGGATGTTTGTACTATTTCAAAATGCAACTGAAATGCTGGACAGTTGTATTTTTGGAGATCCCTGGGGGTCACCACAAGAAGCCCGATCAAGAAGATCCCCAATATACTTCTCTTGAGATAGAAAGATACCCTCCGACGTAGAGATAACCTCAATCCTAAGAAAATAACGAATGTGACCCAAATCAGATATGTAAAACTGCACATTTAGACGAGTCTTGACAAAATCAATAAACTGAGAGTTATCACTAGTAATGATCATATCATCGACATAGAGCAGAAGAAGAGTGCGCCCACAGGATGAGGTGTGCACAAACAACGCAGGATCATGAGCACTAATCGAAATGCAGCAGCAGTAACCACTGTAGAGAAGCGCTGAAACCAAGCCCGAGAAGCTTGTTTAAGTCCATATAAAGCACGACGAAGGTGAAGAACCCTGCCATCAGAACGAGTCTTAATCTTGTAAACACATTTGCATGTAATGGGACAAACATGGGATGGAAGGAAGACAATTTCCCACGTGCTATTACGCTCAAGCGCAGAAAACTCCTCGGCCATCACCTGCTGCCACTCGGGATGAATGACAACATCACGATAAGAAATCGACTCAGCAGAGACAGTACCGGCAAAACCAAAACGCTAAGGAGGTCGAATAGAGCGACGATCACGAAGAGCATATGGCTGGGAGGTAGAAGCTCGCTCCTCAGAAGATGAGTCAACAGGAGAAACCTCAACCGGATGTTGACAGCAAGTGTAAAAAAGATAGGGTGAGGACCAAAATCAATTGAAGCCGGTGGAGAAGAGATACCCATCTCTATAGGAGAAGAAACACTAGACTCAGGAGGAAGTGAAGACGTGGCAGACAAGGAAGGTGTGGTAGACACAGGCACATGCGTTGGAATAGAAAGAGTAGAAATAGGTGTATCTTGAAAAGTTAAGAAAGAGAAGGATTCGATGGTATAGGATGGAAAAGAAGGACGCGGATAAAAAGAACGAGACTCATCAAAAGTAACGTCTCGGGAAATCCACATCCGACAACCAGTAAGATTTGAACAATGATATCCCATGTGCTCATCACTGTATCCCTAAAAAACACACTCAACTGACTGGGCAGTCAGCTTAGTGCATTCATGTGGAGCGAGAAGAACGTAGCAGACACACCCAAAAGATGAAATATCGGAGTAGTCTGTTGGGTGTCCAGAAAGACGGACTATAGGAATACCACCTTGAAAAGTAGAAGAAGGCTGAAGATTGATAAGATGACAAGCAGAATAGACATCCTCAGCTTAAAAGTGAGATGGAACAAAAGAAGCAGTCATGAGAGCACGTGCGGTTTCATGAAGATGACGATGTTTACGCTCAGCCACACCATTTTAAGCATGAGCACTAGGACAAGAGAACTGAGACAGAGTTCCCTGCTCTGCGAGAAAGCTAAGAAGATGCCCGAAAATATACTCCCATTCAAAGTTCGCTCGAAAAACATGAATAGGACTGTCAAACTGATTACGAATCATGGTGGCAAGATTTTTATAGATAGACAAAACCTCACTACGAGAAAACATAAAATATATACAAATGTGGCGAGAAAAATCATACATAAAAATGATGTAGAATTTATGACCATCTTTTGAGACAAAAGGGGCTAGACCCCAGACATCGGAATATACAAGATCAAACGAACGAGTGGACACAGACTCATTAGAAGGATATAAGAGTTGCACCTGTTTGCCCAGGTTGCAATCCGCACAATTGAGATGAATAGGATCAGACACAAACCCTAAAAGACCACATCGAACCAAAAATGATAAACATGAACCACATAGATGTCCTAAACGATGATGCCATTGAGCAAAAGGCCCCATGGAGGAAGCAGCGGAGACGAAGAGACTGGTACAAGTAGCGGAAGAAGGACGAAGCCAGTCAAGCTCTCAGAGGCGTTGGGAGTCATGGCACCGGGGGCCAGTACCAACCAAGAGACCCGTGCGACGATCCTGAACACAATATGAGTCAGTATCGAAAATCACACGATAATCATGATCAATAAGCTGGACGATAGAGATAAGCTGCATGTTTAGTTTACAAATATGAGAAACTGATGGTATATGAAAAGAAGATGACAAGAGAGTGCCTCATCCTGTAACTGGAAAAGAGGTACCGCCCGCCGTCTGAATAGTCAATTGCGTGGTTAAGGGATGAATAGAAGTGAGACATGTAGAATCAGGTGTCATGTGAAAAGAAGCACCTGAGTTAAGAATCCATGGTGATGTACCTGGTGTTTCAGTAGAAAACTATGAAGCAGAAGTGGCAGAACCCGAGGGTGAAGAGAAAGCCATGCGACACAATAGCGTAAGAATCCCATTAGAGGCATCTGGACTGCGCTGGGAGTCTAAGTCTCCTGTGACTGGTGCTGCAGTACCCTTGGGTGAACGACAATGAGCAATATCTTTCTTCTTCCTGTAGAAAAACTGTCACATGACCATCCTTGTCAGAGTAGGTGCAGTGAAGACCAACCTTCGTCGTCACTGCAGAAGATGACGAGGATGAGGAAGAAGATGACCGAGGAGTAGTAGAAGTCGAAGCCGGTGGACAAAGAGCAAGAACTGATGGAGAAGTCAGTAGGCCCGCACCACGAAGACGAACCACTTTAGTACAAAGAGCAGTGAGAGCCTCCAGCATGGTGACACGAGGGTGACGGGTAAGAAGCTATGCACGAACTTGCTCAAACTCGATCCAAAGACGTATGACGAAGTCGTAGACACGACGAAGCTCCAGACGAGATCGCTGACGCAGGCAACAGGCACAAGTTCGAGGGTCATGATCTGCTCCAGTATCAAGAGCCACATCCAGAGAGTCCAACTGATGCCACACTGCGAAAAGCTATGCATAAAACACATCCATTGTAGAATCACCCTGTTGTAGAGACTTCTCATGGTGAAGAGTAGAACGATACTAAGAGTCACCCGAGGGCTCGTACCGATCCCAAAGATGGGACCACATTAGCTGAGTAGAAGTCAAGGAGACCACTTCTCCAGTAAGATGCACTTCCATGCTGGAAATCAAAATAGCAGAGGCGCGAGCATCCTTGTCACACCAGAATTTATAAGCGGTGTACCAAGAATTGTAGGACTCCATAGCCTCTTTATCATCATCGGAGGCCTTCTTAACGGCAACAGCAGCATCAGCCTCGGAAAGCTTGCCGGTTTCGTCAGACCGTGAAGACAGACCGTGAAGAGGACATCTTTGAGGGATCAGACGCAGTGGGCAAGGTAGCTCGCCGGTAAGAAAATCATTGAGACGCTAGTCACGCATGTAACTGGGCATATACTGGGCCCAGTCCTGAAAATTGAGCCCATCGACAATCAGGAACAGACACGGTTTCTGACGACAATTTTTTATTATTTTTTTGCCCTTTTTTTACTCACACAAAACACACCCAAAACCCGACGACATCCAACCCGACCCACACGCCCATAGGCCAACTGGACCGACCCAAGCTGACGGCTAGTAGGAGACGGCGGCGAGCTCCGGTGAGAGAGGCGGCAGCAGGTGAGAGCAGCCTCGATGGCGGTGGGCTCCGGAGAGAGGAGCCTCGGCGGCGGCGTGCTCCAACAAGACGAGCCTCGGCGACGGACAAGAGGAGCCTCGGTGGTGGCGGCGGCGTGCTCCGACAAGATGATCCTGGGCGATGGCGGACTCTGGCGAAAGGAGCCTCAGCGACGTGGAGACGAGCCTCGGTGGCAGCGTGCTCCGACAAGAAGAGCCTTAGCGGCGTGGCGCGGCGTTTGGCGAGGGTCCAACGAGGAGTGGAACCAACAGGCGGCGGCGACCACGAACAGCGACGACCTCCATCAACCACAGCATGACAGAGGAGACCAGATCGTGGCGGCATCGGACGAAACTAGACCAACAAAGCCAGATCTGGTTGGTGGTGATCGGAGCTAGGGAGGCAGAGTTGATGTCCTCGAAGGCGAGGCGATGACGACAACAAGCCGATGAACTGCTCAAGACGAAGAGTAGCAAGAACGATGGTGATGGTGCGTGCAGGTGCAACACGCAGTAGGATCGGCGACAACTAGAGAGAAGAGAGGTAACCCTAACCCTAGAAACCGCTCTGATACCATGTTAGCAATATCACTTGTGTATTGATATGATGCCAGAGGCTGGTATATATACAGAGTACAAAAAACCCTAACACAATAGGGAAGATGGGCCTAGGCCCATATATACAGTCCAACCCATACATATTACATATCTAATAGTTGTATCTTGTAAATAATGAATAAGTGGAACCATGTAATTTTATTTTCAAATCTAAAAACTGATGTGTGAATTTTGTAAAATCTGATGTAATCTATGGATTTGCCAAATCTGAATTGTATTGCCTTGCTCTTAATATCTTGTTGCCCATGTTTCTGCAATGAACATACACTATTCCGTTCTCTAGTTATCTCTCTTGTATATACTAGCAAAATGGCACGTGCGTTGCAACAGGAGAAATAGTGCCTACTTTTGCCACATGAAAAGCATCACTGGCATGCTAAAAGGTGAGAAGTACATTGGAGGCATTGGCGGAGTGCCAGCAACACCCATATGTTGTGGCTGATGAGGCATTGGAATACTGTACGCCAAATTCATGACATCTCCAGCCGTAGATGGGAGACTTACAGGAACACAACTTGCATAAAATGGGGACAGGAAACTCCATTTTATCACCATCATTTCCATTCCAAGGTCGAACCCATCAGTTAGGCCCTGTAGCCTGTATACATAATCAAGTCAGATGTATTTGGTATCTAAATATTTAAAATCCTAGAGGGCGACCACAGCTTAAAATGGCCAAAGCTATCACCATTTATCAATGTAGCTAATTACTAATTAGTCATCTACAAAGGGATAAACAATGACACAAGACCAACTGGACGAACTCTGGAATATAACATACCCATGAAGTTGTTTCCTCATCTGCCTCTCCATCTGCTTATCACGTTTGGTTACTGGAGCTTGAGTGAACAACTCCGCATCAAAGCAAACTATAAGATAAAACAAAACAATTGCAAGATAATAATAAAATTTTGCCATTTAAATTAACCAAATAATGCTGTGGTACTATGCCGCACGGCGCCGCCCTCGCGTGCATCGCAAGTGGCCTCTGACCCGCACAGTCACGCCAGTGAGGCTGCGGGCGGGGCCCAGTCTGCTCCTCCTGACGCGGGCGGCGACCTCAAGCAAACCTTCTCTCTGCCGGTCAATTCTTCTGCGCCACAGTGACAGCCGCTCAGACTGGCAGGGGTCACTGTAGCGGTAATCATATCTTCAGCTGTCTACCCGCGCGTGATATCGCATTAAATGCGCTCGTCCTTCGCTGCAGGGGGAGCCTTCGACCAGAAGACTCCTTTCGGGATGTTCCCTGCCACACGGGCCCCACCCGACGCGCGGGGCCCTCGCCTCGTCTTCAGAGGGGGCTCGCCCATACGCCCGCCTGGCGCGTGGGGTCCTCGTCTCGTCTTCAGAGGGGGCTCGCCCATACGCCCGCCTGGCGCGTGGGGTCCTCGTCTCGTCTTCAGAGGGGGCTTGGGCCCGCTCAATACGCCGTGGGGCTCGCCCACACGCTGGGGTCTGAACGCCCGCCTGACGTGTGGGGCCCTCGCCCGGCGCCCTGAGGGGCTCGCCCACGCGCTGGGGCCTTGCTCGCCCGCCTGACGCGTGGGGCCCGCTCGATACGCCGTGGGGCTCGCCCACACGCTGGGGTCTGATCGCCCGCCTGACGTGTGGGGCCCTCGCCCGGCGCCCTGGGGGGCTCGCCCACGCGCTGGGGCCTTGCTCGCCCGCCTGACGCGCGGGGCCCGCTTGATCTTCTCAGGACTCTTTGTACCCCGGTATTTATTACACCGACAATCACTTCCTGGAATCGATCCTTTCAATCTATAGCAAATTTGCCCGTGCGTTGCAACGGGAGAAATAAAAATCCTTGCACGCCCCCAAACCCATAAGTATGACCCAAGACCCTAGCTCTATAAGCATGGTTTCAATTTAATCAAAGAATCACAACTTAATTTTGCAACGTAAGTATTACATTATATTTGCAATTATCAATTGAAAACAGTGCATTAAACAGTGTGTTAGTTTAGTCCATGGTTGGCTAACACCAGGCCTTGCCTGCTGACGCAAATGCAGGCCAGCCCATTTGCTGTTGGAGGGAGTACTATCTGGTAATGACATGAAGGGAAAATTCTTAAATGTAATAGCATAGAGTAATGTCCCTAACGTTTCACCTTCTTTGACTTGAGACACAACAGGGCATACGCACACACGCTCGCCCTCATACAAAGAACATAAAGTATCTATTAAAATCCTCCTTATAGCAATGAGCGTTTTAACAAAAATGCTATTCAGTTGTATCAATGGGCATTTCAGTAGATCGGTTTGGTAACCATAGAACGTTTTAACAAAGCCAATCTGGCAAAAGAGGACTTGCATTTCTCAGACATTGAATTTTGCGGGACAAATACACGGTAGCAAGCATTTCTCAGACATTGAATTTTGCGAACAAATACACGGTAAAAAGCATTTCTCAGATATTGAATTTTGCGAACAAGTACACTGGACAATTCAGGTATAATGCACAGTGGCAGTTCGGTGCTACCAAGTTACTAAGCTAGGTCATTAGAAGTCTGCTACTCCAAAATAAGTATATTGTTCGGCGTCATTTCCTCGCCAGCAATGGGGTATTCCAGCGACAGCTTCCGGTCCCCGTCCACCAGAAACTTGATTTCATACCTTTATTATGCACAAAAAAGAGGTTGGCAATAATTATTACTTAAATGAATCAGAGTGAATGTGCTCAGCATTGCATAATTGACAAAATGAACCTCCCAGGTCTAAGCTTCAAAGTCGTGGAGAATCTTGCATAGTCACCCGAATATTCCATGGACATTGCCTCTCCCTGGGTCCAGCCGTCGAAGGAGCCCATAATTTGCACATTCTGATATGAAATGTATATACAGGTTTGTTGCATGTAAAGACAGAACAAATAAGGGAGTTGAGGAACAATAGACACCTAAGTAACATTTTTTAAAAAAAATGGAGAAGACCAATATATCTGCACAATAATTTTGTTCTCATATAATGATTAGCAACAAAAATCACTATTTACCTCAGCCATGCCAACCCAGTAGACAACAATTTCTCGAGGTTTTAAAGAGTCAATGCCCTTTATCTGTTCCAAAACCTTATCATGAATAGTTGCAATAATGCAGAAATTATTTCCCAGCAAATTCACTCTGATAATCTACTAATGGCACTTATGACCTAAGAGTATTAAAGGCTTGTTTACAAAACATTATTTAAACAGTGCTTTGGATTCGTGTTATGTTACTGAACAACGGGTACTGCTTTACCTAAAAAAAAGGGGCACTGCTCGCTTAGTAGATTTATAGTAGACATGAAAAGAAAATCTACCTTAGAATGATTGCTTATCATATCCAACTGCTGTAAGCATCTATAACACATGCTGATTTTCTTATAAAATTACAAAAAGGATTAATGTACAGATGAATAAATATAGGCTTGTGGAAACATAAAACCTCAAGTGATAATGTAGCATAACAATGTTTTCCAACATAATGTAATCTGTAGTAGACATAAACTTAACATGAGAAAGGATGAGACAAGTTGTTCAAGCAAATTAGTCAGGAATACTTGAAGATGTGCGGGAGCTGCTGCACCTCAGAATCCCCCATGAAGAGCGCTTGGTGAGCGCTTGGTTAGTGACCAGCTCAGCTGAAATTTACAGAGAGATCGGTGTAAGCATGCCAATTAATAATGTATGGATTCAGAAGCAGCGTTCGTTCACAAAGGCCGGAGAATTGAGTTCACCATACCAAATATGCAGCCCACAGACCACATGTCAACGGGGCTGGAGTAATGCGTCGAGCCAAGAAGAACCTCGGGAGCCCTGTACCACAGGGTCAGGATCTGCAAAAAAAAAATCCAGACTTCCTCACGAACGAATCCAAGAAGCAGGAACCATACGGAGCAGAAGCAACCATCACTCATGTGCTATTTGAGTGCTAGAAACTCTATTGTTACCACGCCAGCGATGCGGGGGCGCCCTCGGAGGCCGCTCGCCGCCACCGATCTGAGGAAGGTTTAGGGGTGGGAGCTCCGAATCTGGGGGATTTGGGGCATGGGGTTTCGCAAGGAAACTCAGATATGAGGGCAATTTGGGCGGCGAGTCTAGGCGGGGGGAGTCGACGGGGTGTGGGCTGGGCAAGGAGATGGTGGAGGGGAGGCGCCGCCATCGGGCCAAGGGAAGTCGGATCCGCGCGCCTGCAGGCCAATGCTGCGCGCTGGTTCTGCCTCGATGGAGATCCGCCGCCTCGCCATGGGTAACGAGCTAGCTAGCCAGCGGCGGCAGTGTGGGAGAGCCAGAGGATGCGGCGACATTGGCGCGGGGGAGAAGGAGCAGGGCGTGGGGCGTGGTGAGGCTGACGGACGAAGGAGGGACGGGGGGAGAGGCGTCGTCGCTTCTCTTCTCACGCGCGTGAGAGGAGGGGCGCGTGGTGAGGGCGGAGAGAGAAAGAGAGGCGAGGACGGGGGCGGGGCATTCTAGGGTTTTGGGGGGTAGGAAGCGTGGGAGTCGATGGCTACGATTTTGGCCGAGGGAGCACGAGAGATCGAACGGCTAAGATCACCCGGTAGGACAGGGCGCGACGGACGACGGACGAAGAAAACAGAAGAGGGAAACTCTATTCTCTTTGTTATTATACTAGCAAAATGGCCCATGCGTTGCAACGGGAGAAATAGTGTCTACTTTTGACACATGGAAAGCATCACTGGCATGCTAAAAGGTGAGAAGTACATTGGAGGCATTGGCGGAGTGCCAGCAACACCCATATGTTGTGGCTTATGAGGCATTGGAATACCGTACGCCGAATTCATGACATCTCCAGCCGTAGATGGGAGACTTACAGGAACACAACTTGCATAAAATGGGGACAGGAAGCTCCATTTTATCACCATCATTTCCCTTGTCCCCATCCATCAACATGTTCATTCCAAGGTCGAACCCATCAGTTAGGCCCTGTAGCCTATATACATAATCAAGTCAGATGTATTTGGTATCCATATTTAAAATCCTAGAGGGCGACCATAGCTTAAAATGGCCAAAGCTATCACCATTTATCAATGTAGCTAATTACTAATTAGTCATCTACAAAGGGATGAACAATGACACAAGACCAACTGGACAAACTCTGAAATTTAACATACCCATGAAGTTGTTTCCTCATTTGCCTCTCCATCTGCTTATAACGTTTGGTTACTAGAGCTCGAGTGAACAACTCCGCATCAAAGCAAACTATAAGATAAAACAAAACAATTGCAAGATAATAATAAAATTTTGCCATTTAAATTAACAAATAATGCTGTCAATTTTTCACTATATAAAAAAAATTAGCTTAACAGCACCAAGATAATAGGAAAGCAAATAGGAGAAGCCACCAGAAACTCAAATATCATTGGTGCATTAAATGGGGCAGAGAAGTAGAAGGCATAATAAACTCAAATGCATGACAAAATCCTACTGGATGATGACTCAAGAAGCCAGAATATTACCCTTTAATACCCGATTGCAGTCTTCCATATCCAGCCATTTATTGAGGGCATTTTACTATCTCAAATTGGAACCTCTAAGCTTAAGAAATATATGATGCACGAAGTCACTATATGAGGCATGAAACCCATATGATGGCTTGTACAAATAAAGCTATGAGATCCTATGCTATTTACAAAAGAAAAGAGCACGAGAAAAATAAAAATAAACCTAACAAATATGCTGTTTGCGAAAGGAAATAAATATATTAACATTGGGGGGATGGGGTAAGGTTGGCTGAAACTTTACAGACATGACAAGCAGCTCAGCGAACATCTCATTGAGAATTTACCTTTTTTCCGTATATTGCAGATCCGGCTTATCAGCTGAAATTCCTTTTCGAGAGCTTGGAGGAATGTCTTTCCAGGATTCTCTTGAGAAGAGTAAGCTGCTCCTCTATTAATATCCTTGAGTGTTTGAACTAAGATGTCTCCCCTGATCATTGGATCTTCAACTTTGGCTGGAAACATCTTCGTTGAAGCTTGAGCATCATGATCCTTAAGTTGATCATTTAAATAGCAGAATTCCAATAATCTCCAACCAAATATAACAGTTCTCTTTGACAGCATCCTTATACCAAGAACCATGTCATTAAGTATATTGTCAGATAAAGTCTCTCCATTGCTTATTGACCTGGACATAAATTGAAACCCCTGAAGCAATGATGGTAACAACAAATCGTACAACTGTGCCAGCATGTTCGGTAATTCCTCAACTCCATAGCTGAAATCAAGCAGTAGATAAGCATAATACGAAGTTATACGAAACCTAGCTATTGTCCTAGAAAATCTTTACAGTAATCTATTTCAAACTTTTCTCTTAAACTTGACACTCTTAAGGTAACAGGAAAACCTTCCTAACTTTATTTTCCTCTGTTCTATAGAATGACAAGGACGTAAAAGTTACTGCAACCTGTATACGGGTTCCTGTGATGCGTGCACATGCTGAAAGTGTGAATCTGCAGTTTGAAAAGCCACTTGATGAGGTTAGCATAAAATATTTTGCATGTTATGTGCTGGTTAGCACTTGGATTTTGCTTTCTGTTTTTGGCAAACTGGTGATCTTAAAACCATGTGTGGTTTGGTACGCATATATTTTGATGGGTTCACATTGGTCTTTTGCCATTGTTTACGCTAAGTGGATTATTCCTTACAAATGGAACCTGCCTGTTTGTCATCAATGGGTAGTTTAGTCATTTTATTCCACTCTGAGAATGAGATTAAACGAAATTGGTGACACCTTTTTTTCTGCCAACTCAGTGATGGGGAAGGGGAGAAGAGAGGGGTGATTCTTTAGCTGTTTGTTAACTTAATAGGCTTATATTTCTCCCTGCAAAAGTTATTAGAACAGGCTTCACTAGTCAAGGCCTCTTATCATTTACCTTTTATGGTGTATTGCTTGTCCAAATTCTGAACATGTTTGCATGTGTACTTTGAAGGATACTGCAAGAGAAATCTTGAGGGCAGCTCCTGGTGTTACCATTATTGATGACCGTGCTTCCAATCTGTTCCCTACGCCTTGGTTAGCACTTGGATTTTGCTTTCTGTTTTTGGCAAACTGGTGATCTTAAAACCATGTGTGGTTTGGTACGCATATATTTTGATGGGTTCACATTGGTCTTTTGCCATTGTTTACGCTAAGTGGATTATTCCTTACAAATGGAACCTGCCTGTTTGTCATCAATGGGTAGTTTAGTCATTTTATTCCACTCTGAGAATGAGATTAAACAAAATCGGTGACACCTTTTTTTGTGCCAACTCATTATTGATGGGGAAGGGGAGAAGAGAGGGGTGATTCTTTAGCTGTTTGTTAACTTAATAGGCTTATATTTCTCCCTGCAAAAGTAATTAGAACAGGCTTAATCTACTACCTAATCTACTATTATACCATGTGATTCTTACTCCAAAGTAATGAAGACGACAAAAAAATGAGATGTACATTCACACCTTCTGCCATGAGACACATGAAAATATTTTTTTGTTTACATGTTCTGCAAGAACATGTCACGCTCCTGCAGTACTCGTAACTCGTAAGGGTTTTACATGAAGCATCCGCAAAACACAACTTGCAACTACCGAGAAAAACCCCCGTGTTCTGGCTAGCTACCAAGACCCGAGGAGAAGGCCCATGGCGGCCTCAGAGACGGCGACGAGTTGGAGGAGTTTGGAAATTGGTAACCCGTGTCCTCCAGCTTGGTATGCTAGCAAATGATCTTCAGTTTTAGAACTTTTAATCTACCTTTTTTAGTATTTACAAAATGATGCAACAACTGGTTCTCGATTACATGAAAGCATTTGTTTTAGTTTTTCATACAAAATATTTGTAACGAGCAAGTTTTTGGATGAAGTTCTCTTTATTATTAGGTAAAGATTTTGAACTGGTATAGTGAATTAACAAGCCTTCTGTTGTCTATGGGTATTTAACAACTATACTGAAGGAACAAAGCTAACCTTTAGGCGTAAGTACTAATCGGCCCTGTTTTGATGTGAAGAGAAGTGGGCATGACCGTTGCCGCCCCTACCACATCGGGCTGCAGCAGGATAATTTGCTTGATAGGTCAGTCATGGAGAAGATCCTTCAGAGAAAGAGCATTCAGATGCGCAATTTTTAGAGAAGCTAGCAGGTATGGCATGCTATATGTCTGCATAGCTTTATTTGTGTTAGATTTGAAAAACAAATGGATGGATTGCAAATTCCTTCTGCAACATTTATTGTAGGTTGTGTTTTTGTAGCACTACAAATGCTGCTGCTGCCGTTCCATGGTCATAGTAAAATTAAGGTTTTATCTGCTTGAATGGCCGACTTTCGGAGACTAATTTTCTTAGTGCTGCCATACTCATCTCTGATCCACGCTCGTTAGCAGACCAGATTTTGTTGGTTATTGTTGCAAAAGTCATTCTCATTTTTTGATAAATGTTAGATATAAATGTCAAAAGAATCCTGACGCTGCCAGCTTTCATTGCAGGAATTTTAGCTGATTGGTGCTTTAAACTTCATGGATTGCTGGCCTGATGGTTTCCTTTGATTTACAGATGATGTAAATAGTTTGTGCCAAGAGATTTCTAGGTCTGAGACATTTTGCACCTTTGTCAGGTTGCCAACAAGCAGAATTTGGCTGTTTCAGTTGTGTGGATACTCCCACTGAGCTGCATTTCCTATCATAGGTTGTGTTTTTGTTGCCAGCTTTCATTGCAGGAATATTAGGCTATTATATTTGAGATATAGGGATGATTACAAGGCAGGCAATATATTCCTATAACTTTTCTCATTTGGTAAACATGTTATTTATTGTTATTTTTCTAATGAGCTCGATGGGTTGATCCAGATGGATGAAGCAACTTGTTCAACTCCAAGAAGGCGGCAGATTGACATCCCAAGCAGTTAATCGTGAGAGCCTTGTAAATCCATTGGAAAAGCTCGTGAAGCCATTCTGTGATAGTAGAACACTGTCGAAACTGGCGAATGGAAATGGGACGAAGCACTTGGATTCCACACCGGAAATTCAGAGACTTCCTCTCACTATAATTAATTAGCCTACTGTATGTATACTATACTGTGCAAATCCACATGTTCAGTGGTGGAGATTAATTTATGTGTTTGATTGGTAAGTCAAACTGGTCTAAAACCTGAGTAATAAACCCAAGGACATTGATATTGGTCTACAATCTATTCGATTACAATGAAGACGCATAAGCGTGAATTGATGTGAAAAATTAAAAATCCATGTAGCAGCATGCATGTATGATCATTGTTGGTCGATCCATGTAGCTGCCTATGAGGATGCTCTGCTATCTGGTTCCTCAACATGCAATGGTTATTTATATATAATCGTAGCAACAAATTTTTTGTTCCAATGACATGCAGCCGTCCAATTGATTACGATCTCAGCAAAGCACTCTTCTTTACCTTATTAATAATAAAGAGAATAGAGTTTCCACTTTTTTTTCGTTAGTCTTCTTTGTACGTCGTCCGTGTCAGCCTTCCAGCTCCATCCGATCGCGATCGAACGGCTCCGCCTGCGTGAAACCCTAGCGGGCTGACCCTCTCCACCCGCCGTGCGTATCCCTACTCGCGCACGCCTCCTCTCTTTTCTCCCCTCCACCGCCTCCCTCCCTCTCCTCCCCTCCACCATCTCCTCGCCCGGCCCAGACTCGCCGCCACCGGCTCCATCCCCTCCGAGCTCCCCCTCCCTTCGTCCCCCGCATGAACGCGTGTAAGTTTTCTCCCTAAAATCCGACGCGCTCTCCCACTCCAGCTGCCCGCGCCACCCGCCGCTCCCCAGAAACCCTAGCCTTCCGTCCCTGCCCCCTGCCCCCGCGCCTCCTCCCTCTTTGCCTCACCTCCCCCTCGCACCGCCTCCTCCCCAATCCTCCCCGCGCCGCCCCCGGACCTGTCGCGGATGGATCCGGCCACCGTCCAGGCCGAGCTCCTCCGCCGCCACGCCGGCTCGTCGTTCGGCTTCGTCAAGCTCCGCCCCGGCGTCCCCCGCTCCCGAGTGCGGATCCTCCGATCGCCTCTTGCCGCACGATGGTCGATTCGCCGCAGGTGCTTTCTTGATTGTTTGTTTGTCCATTAAAATTTCGATTTTTTTTCAGAAGGATGTGGTAGGGGTCGTGACGAGGTGGAGCAATGTGCTGCGCACTGGATCAGTGGCGGCCAAATTCGTGGCTATCGATTTCGGCACGCTCAAGTTCACCATGGAGAGAGGTCAGGACTTGCTAGAGGTAAGGTGCCTGCTTGCGTCATTCATTACCCTTCACATGTATGCGTTTGGTTTCCTGCAAGTGTGGCTACAGATCATTAGCAGGTTCAGATACAAGAATGTTCGAAAGAAAGATCAGATACAAGAACATGTGTGGTACTCCCACTGTAAATGGTGGCACAAAGATTAGTCCTAGAAACGAAAAAAATATAGAAGTCCTGTTTTATTCAGTTTTATTCAGACCATAATTGTGTAATGCACGTACTTCAGTTTCAGTGGTTGCTGGTTAGGGCTGTTTGTGTTGTGGTCATAAGCCAATGTTGCTTCAGAAGCAACCATGGTCAGATGTGGAGAACGAGAAGCTTGCTAAAGGAATAAAGCAGCAGTATCAAGAAACACTGATTTTGGACTCGATGAATAATGGAAGGTGATGTTCAATTCATCCCTTTGCACCAATGGAACATTTCTTGTGTATTTTGATCACAGATTTTAGTTCATGAACTAATATCTTATTATCTTTTGCACTTTGCCAAATAATTTTGGTTGATAAACAATTATTTTTTTCCTTTTAATGGTACTAAACTGTGTATAAATTATTGTTGGCAACTTTTTTGCCTCTGTTCTATTGGAGTATTTTCCACAAAATAAATGTAGGTTTGATGCAACCTTGTGTTTTTTAGCATAGTTTACTGTGTTTCCTGCTGGAGATTTGATCGTACCTTCTATGCCGCAGTTCCACTGGTGACTACAGTGCTGTAGATGTGGCATATGCACTGGCAAATACTGGTAATTTTGAGGTGGCTCCTGAAAGTCTCAGATCAATCCTGCCATTAATAAACTGGGACAAAATTTCTGCTATGTATATGCCTGGTCGATCTAATGCTGAATGTGAAGCAAGGTATGCTATTGTTGTTGTTTTTCACTTCATGTTTACACCTTAATTCTTCTCCAAGTGGTGTCATACATATCACGACAATAACCACCTGTGCTTTTTCGTTAATCCTCTTATTTATTTTTCTAGGTGGCTGAATTGTGATGATCCATTGATTAATCACAACACGTGGACTGCACGGGAGGAGAAAAAACTTATACTAACTGTCCAAGAAAGGGGAATGTGTAATTGGATTAACATTGCTGTTGCATTGGGTACTCGCAGAGCACATTTTCCATGTCTGTCTCCTTATCAGCGAAGTCCGAACCTCCATATATTAAAGAGAGTCCGGACAAAAGAGGAAGATCTTCAATTGCAACACGCTGTCGAAACTTTCTGCTGTAACTGGCAATTTGTATCATTGAGACCTTGTTTTCTTAAAGTTGGTCATTGACTTCGTTTTGCTTCTTTTTTTTTTCTTTCTTTTTGTGCAATTCAATTTAACGGCCACGGTGGCATCATATTGAAGGAGATTCGGTCCTCAATCACTTCTGCCTAAAAAAAGTTTTAACATGGGAATTCAAAGTTCCATCGTGTTCACTATCTCATGGGTCGTGCTTATTGGTTAGAAGCGTACGAGGATTGTTTTTTCTCCCGTTGCAACGCACGGGCATCTTTGCTAGTATAGATTTAATGCATTGGATTTACCGGTCGTACGGAGGGGAAGACCCAGAAGCACCGTCCTCCAGTGGAACGCTAAATATATGATTAATTTGCTTGCTCTGGCTATGTCGTCGTGCGTATTTGGCTTGCCTGGAGGGAGGAACCAGTGACACAGAGCTAATGCTATCATGGCTTCACTTTAGCTAATGCTCGACGCTTTTAGTATCTTTTTCGATCGATCGCGTGGGTTATTCCTTGCTTGCTTAGGACTTGCTCGCTCAGATTCCGGAAATTAAGGTCTTGTTTGTTTCAGATTAACGTAGTGTTGCGTTTTACTGTAGCAAATTTGTGATCCCCTCAAAATACGTCTTAACGAGTTCATATAATTATGAAAAAAATATTTTACAAATTTTAAGAAGTACTGTTTAAAACCCCACAAAAATGACTACAAAACATTACATCATTTGGCTTATACAAAAATAACAAATTTTCATTTAATTTAATTTAATCTGAAACAAACAAGGCAAAGCCAGATGCCTAGACCATCCATCAAGGCACACGCATTAAGGGTAAACCCATTTTTTTGGGAGGCACTATTAGGCAGGCGCCTGCAATTTCAGCATTTGTGCAGGCACATGCCGCGTACATGCATGCACACCTCGCGCAAAAAAATTCCACTATCGCAAAACATTTTTTCCAATAAATGGAAATGTGAAAAAAACAATATAAATTTAGTGGAATTTTTTGTGCCTGCACGATTTTGCAAATTATACGAGCAAAAAATCTCTCGACGTGAAAAAAAAATTATAACAAACAGAATACAAAAGAAATCTATAATAAACAGAATACAAAATAAATCTATAATAGATCAGACCTCGCGCAAAAAATTCCACTATCGCAAAACAATTTTTCCAGTAAATAAAAATGTCGAAAAACAGTAGAAATTTAGTGGAATTTTCACTAATTGAGTGCTAACTATTGGATTAATCCAGACGCACCCACGATCCAACGGCCGACCGTGCGCACACCCACGATCCAACGGCCAACCGCGGCACCTGCTCGTTTGGCCGGCGCGCAGGCGCCTGCAAAATAGCACCGCCGTTTTTTTCCTTCATTTTTAGTTGATTTTCTAGCTTGCATGCTACGGCGACAGGTCGGAGTGTTTAATTCGGCCCAGGAGATGGGCCGGGTTACATGGTGCCTCCCGGCCCACCCAGCTGTTAATGGTGATGGGCGAAAGGCTCGGCCCACCCAGCCCAACTTTGGTCGTCGTGTCTCACGGTAAGGCGCGGAGGCCCATGGCAGTGCCGACCATTGGAGAGGATGAAGGGGAGATGAGATTTACAAGGGCATTGTTTCAAAAATTCAATGGAGCTTAAGGTCTCCTTTTGTATGGTATGGTTCAAGAGGAGGGGTGGGCGTGTTCTCGAAGTGAGATCTGAGTGGTAAATTCGCATCGGGCTCAGGCCCGGTCCTGGGTTTTTTGGGGCCCGGAGCGAAATTATAAACAGAGGCCCTAATGAAAGCACAAAAAAAATTTGCACTACCAGACGTCCAAATTTGAACTACCAGACACCTAGAGCAGGCGATCGCCGGTCATAGGATACTCTCCTAAATTAATAAATGAGAAATACTCTACATATTAAAACTAATAATTAGGAAAAATAAATAAATCATAGATACTTTCCAAAATAAACGAGGAGAAATTCACAATTTCACATCACATAGCAACATGAGAGATCGATATGAATTCAATCAGAAATACAAATAACATAATGAATGGAAGCTACTCGGTGCAAGACATGATAATTTCATAGGGCATTCATCGCGAATTACCAATACCATAAATAGAGGAAAAACAAAAAGAAAAACAACGATGATCAAACGGACCTGTAGAGTGTAGATCAAGTGATCAACGATGACCTTGTCAGTTGCGTTGCGTCCTTGCCGGGGTCGAGGTGGCGGCCGCAAATATGAGATGCCGCAGGTGTGAGATGTGAGACACCGATGGATCGATTATTGAAGCGAGCCGCCGCCGCCGCCATGATTCTCGTCACGATTGAATTTGAGTATATTGACGAGACGAGTTGAATGAACGAACCATCGGTAGTAGGCCTAGCATGCGTGCGTACATGTAGCGCGTTGGGTCTTCGGTCTGGCGGGCTGCAGCCTCTTGCGGCTTGCCTCATCGCATCCGTTTTTCCTGGCGCCTCGCTTGCTAATCGCTGTCGGGGCCCTGCGATTTGGGGGGCCCGGGGCGGCTGCACCGCTCGCCCACCCTCAAGGCCGGCCTTGATCAGGCTTCGACACGACCTAAGGGCTAGGTTTCACTGAATTGTCCCTCAACTAGTAGCCTAGTGCATACATCTATATTTTTTATGATAAATAGAACGAGTAAGGTGTCTCGCTCGTTGGCGCGGCTAGACCTCGTGTTTGATAGAGACTTCTTTTCTAACATCGTATTAAGTGGTCCTCAAATTGTCAAAATTAGACATATTTGATCCCATTCACCGGTCGAAGGATGATTTTTTTTTTTTTATGACTGGACGCTAACGGTGAGCTATGCATGGCATTTATAGGTGACTTGGCTTTACACATAGGGTTGTCCAGATTGTGTCCATGTAGAAAAAAACCGCCATGTCACCGTCCACGTCAGCAAAAACCACCCCAAACAGCCGAAAACCACCATTTGACCAGTTGACGGACAAAACGTGCTCAGTTTTGACAATTTGGCTCCCTTAGTGAATACAAAAAAAAAGGCTATACAGTTTGCCCTTAGTGATTCCCTGAAAAAATATTTAATGTTTTTGTGAATCCATTTAGAAAATGAAGAAGCAAAACATTTATAGTCAAACAATGATTCCTTACAAAATTGCAAGCTAGAAAAATTACAGTATAATTGTATGAAAGTTGCATATTAAGTAAGAGTGCAATTTTAGACTTACTAGTACAATGCCCCGTGCTTTGCTACGGAGCTTTAAAGAGATTAAGGGAAAACATAAATCAATGCCCCGTGCTTTGCTACGGAGCTTTAAAGAGAATAAGGGAAAACATAGATCGTAGCAATAATGTGATCTACCAAACTCTACAGCTAAATAATACTCCCTCCGTCCAGAATTGATCATCATATAAGCAAAAAATGAAAATCCAGAATTGATAAGTGTATAAGCTGTGGGAGTAAATGCTCTGCATGTATGGACGCGCTCCAATCTCTCTTTTTTACTGCATCCACCAATCAAATCAGGCGAGTAAATGCTTTGCATGTTGATTAATTTGCATGCAGACGGATTACTAGGGGAATTAATACGGAGAGTAAATGGAATATGGGGGAGTTAAGTGCTTCTTGGTCTTGGTGACAAGTGCTTAGATGATGATCAATTCTGGATGGAGGGAGTAATATTTACTAATCAAAATCAACAATTCCTTTTCAGTATTGAAAAGTGTACTAATCAAATTATCTTAATAATGCTAGTCAAACTTGGTAAGACATTGACCGACATTCATTATCAATTTTATCACCTATGTGTAGGTGGCCGTGAGCCTGTGAGGAGTCTTGCGGTTAAAATCGAGATGACGGGAGTTATATTGAGAGGAGATTAAAAGTCATAGGGATTCGCAGGGATGTGGATAGGCACGAGTTTGTTTGAGGGCTTCGGCGTGTATCCTGATAGGTAGGAGTTTGTTTGTGCAGGTGGCCACCGCGTCTCCATGCATGGACGTGGCCAACTAATGGGGTAATTGGTGCATGCGCTTGTGTAATTAGCATCAGGTGGCGTGGCGTTTGTATGGCGCGAGGCAAGTCTTGTACGTACATACGCACCAGCGGTCGCAGCGAGTATGCCTTGTTTGGCGGGCATATCGTCGCCCGGTACAGCTAGCTCATGTGTGGATATGCAGCTACGGCAAAGACCCGATTAATTAGACATGTCTAACTTGTAGTTTTTAATTAGTCCCGATTAATTAAGCACCAAAAGAGTTAGTAGTAGTTTTGTGGCGTATGCACATGCATCGTCTAGCTATGAGTTAGATGTGTGGCCTATGTACATGCAAGGACTTAAGCACATAATTAACTTCTCGATCACTAAATCCTTATAAGGCCAATAGCTCAACCCTCCAAAACCAGAGATTCACTTACAAAAAGTAGAAAAATTGCATCCACACAATATCATCCCAACACAAAATACATTTTCACATGAGCGAAACAAATTAACAGCATATACGAACATAAGACAATCATTTATTTGTCATACGAAATTTTGGTCATGATCAACAAGATTGTATAAGAAACAAATAATAATATGGAACCTTACATGTTCACCAAGATTGCAAATTTGGTAAACATAACCTATAATCCATTGAATAGAATATATCTATTCAGTGAAAGGTTAACTGATGAGGTAATCAGAAAAACTGAAGGAACCTAACCACATGTCCTGATTACTAAAGGTGAACTTCGAATGGGTGTTAGTGTCATATCCTCTGACCAAATACGGATCAGTTTGACTTGGCATAATGTATTATATGGCATTTAAAAAATGGAACCATATAACAGTACTTTAAGTTGCTTATAAAGAAAATCCTAATTGAACACAGGGTGAGAGAAAACCTAAGATTTCTTCCATGAGTAACTGAAGATCAAAGCAGGGGACAATGGCCAGGTGCTCCTCGGTTATCTGCTTCACTATGTGCTACTATCATTTAGGTCAACGAAGCCGAGAGGCGGGGGAAGCAGCCGACAGCTTGGCAAGTGGGAATCAAAGAAACGATACCTGGGAGAAGCTTCTGTGATCTGGTGACCTCCTTGCAGCCGAGCGATGGAAGCTAAGCTTGGGGGCAACGACGGCGTAATGGGCTGGGATCAATCAGACCTAAGCAAAAAAGCAATTAACACAAATCGGATTACATCCATGTGAGGAAATATACAGAACAATTTTCAAACTTTGGTCATGTAAATTTTTTTTTCAATATTCAGATTTAATACATGAGGATCATATGGGCAGATTCACTGAAAATCTATGTAAATTAAAACAGCAAGTGTTGATCAGAATTACATTTTTGAAATCATGTCAATGTCCAAAACAACATTTACACTCGATTTCATGCATATGGCGCTTTTTAGCCTGTAAATCCATGTTCTGTGGGCTCCCCATATTTCTTGTGTCTCCCATACTCCCATCCCAACCAAAACATGCGAACTATATATTCTATGAGAAATGGTAAAACATGTGATATCTAGAGAAAATGGCATACCTGATCAAGATTAGTGAAACCCCTTATGGTATCACCACCAATTACTGCAATTCCTTTATCGGCAATTGGTTGTAAAATTAGGGCCTATGTAGTACAAAATACGTTAAAATCTCTGGCAGAACATTCATATAATCAATTTATCTGAATTTTGAACTCAAGCGTCAATAGACAAGATAACAATTTTCTCTACTTCCTAAATAAAAAGATGAATGCCTTCAGGAATCATATGGAATCAATTAGCACCTACATGTTAGCTGGCAGGAATGGCAACTCTGACCTTCCAGGATATGAAGCAAGGTTTGCTAGATAAGATTCTGCCAGAAGACTATAGTGAAGCTTGTCAAAACAAACATGAACAAGTTCTGATTAATAAGAGACTCACACTTCTTGGATTCCATAGCACTTGTGTAAAGGGAGCCCTGGATGAACTTCTGTGAATCCACAATAACTGCATATCCATCTTCTGGAGAGCCAGCAGCAACTCCGATTTGAACAATGCAGTGACCTCCATACACAACCACCAAGGACTTGCAGCAAGTTGCGTTGTAAGGGAATCCCATGCCCTATTTATTTAAAAAAACCAGTAAACATAAATTCCTTTGTGTGAAAATACAAGTACATAAGATGTAACCATGGATGTACAGGACTTGGATGAAATTGTTTACCGTAAATTTCAATTGACTTTCAATGTACAGGAAACATTAGCGCCACTAATGCATGATCAATTTGATCATACCAGTTACTTATTGTGCCTCAGAACGCTTTGTTCAATATGGTGATTGAAGAAGTTGCAGTCCTTACCTCATTAGCTGAGTTCAGCGTGCACGGAAACCCCGTCTATACAGGATACATTGCCTTCACCAAAATACAAACGAGAACCCATAAACAAGACAAACGAGAACCCATAAATGCCTTTTTTTTGGTCAAAAACCCACACTTCTTTTTAAAGTACCACGGCTACAAGAAGCTGGACAAGGAGATGGTCATCATTTTTTAACATAGGCCCTCTTTGGTTCGCGGTTGGGTCCGGTTTTGTTTGGTTGAGCAAAAATACGTCAACCAAAGTATTAGCTTCAATTAATAGGATGGCTACCAACTAAACCGAAAAGAGCATCCTTGTGTATCAGTAGAATGGTTACCAAAGTAGTTCATGAAGAGCAGAGCTTGATACGTCCGGACCTACTCGTTTACATTCAACGCCTCAATCAACTACCTAATAACATTTTAAACAGGATGACATCACTTCACGGAGTTAGAGAGAAATGCCGGACAAATGATAAAAGTTACCAATCATTACCGGAGAAATGGATTTCGGCCGGATGGACAGCCAAACAAGGCCGGCTAGAATATCGGTTACAGAGAGCGACAGTGCCAGAATGTCAGAATGTCAGCCCTAGATTGCGAGCTGTTCGGAGAATTACCAGCAGAAGGAGCAAGACGATTGGTAAACACGAAATTGTCGTGGATGCACAAGCGCAGCACGAAGAGAGAAGAGGAAGCGATAGATTCGGAAATAGGTAATCTACAGGAAAACCTGGAGGCATCGGCGACAGCGGCAATGCCGAAATCGGACGGCTGCTCACTGTTTCACGGCGCGGGCGCGGCAGAGGACTGAGGCGGCACCGTCAGGGAGGCGGGAGCGGCGCGCGAGCGCGGCGGCGCGAGGCCGGGACCGGGGCGGTGCGGGCGCGGCGGAGGACGTCGGGGCGGCGACTTGGGTGAGGGAGAGGGAGGGGGACGACGGCGAGAGGGAGTCGGGAGGGGCGGTTATGCGCGGCGGGGTGTGGGCACTAAATGGGATCGTGGGAGACGGGAGCAGGGAAAACCAAAGGCGGCGGCTGGCTGAGAATGGAATCAGGGCGGAGATCGAACGGTGGCCAAAGATCAGTCTTGGTTGGATGGTCCAGATTATAAGTTGATAGTACCACCACCACGACCATTAGATGTTTTAGGGCCTCTTTGATAGCTTGTTTTAGTTTAGTTTTTGTTGGAATTGCAACTTTTGTTATTTTTGTATACATCATTCACTTTATTTTTTGAAAATATTTTTTTTATAACTTTGTAGGTTTTTTGTCAAAGATCTCAAAAATATTTTTTTAATAATTTATTTAGCCTTTTCATATCGCTTTCAAAGGTGGTCAAATTTTTCCAACTAAAACTAAACAAGCTATCAAAGAGGGCCTTAAAGTAGTACAGAGATCAGCGTACAATTTTAGTTTAGCAACAGAATAGGCTGTGTCCCACCTTCCCACAAATGTGTTGTGCAGTCCGTAGGTGGCAACAGTGAGATACGTGCAGTTCATGTCATCCTTAAATAGGTCATCAAAAATTTCATTTTGTCCGATTGTGTTGAAACAAATTTCTTGCATCGATTCATAGCATAGCTTTTATAAAACTTTCTTAATTTTCAAATTATTTTACTTTTCTGTAATATTCATACTCATACCAGTAGTGATGGGATGTAGTAATATCCAGTTCTCTAGTAGCGAACGATGAAGGACGGCAACCAAAAGAAAAAAGGAAGGTGAGCAGAACAGAAATAGAGGCGACGACGGTGGCCGAGAAAAAACGGAGAGAAAAAGAGTAGACCATAGAGAGAAAAGGAAAGGAAAAAAAGAAGAGCAGCTTGACAGTGAGTGAAGGCCGTTATGCTTCAGCGTAAAAGTAATCCATATACATGTTGATCTAATTAGTAAGTGTGGATTCTGACTAATTGATATGTGTTTTTCTTGCTCTAATGTATTAATCTTCTAATGTCTTAGATTGATTGCTTTCTCTATATATTTTCTGGCTTAAACGTTAGTTCGATATTAGATCGATCAATTCATACTTATCATGTGCCACAATACTTGAGTAGTGTCTGACGTGTGGTACTGGGCAGCTATCCCCTGGGAACTGTGGGTCGTGCTCTTTGCCGGTGGCTGCACGGGTCATTGCATCAGACAAACCACGATCAATCTTTGGAGAATCGGAGGGCTCAAAGTGACGCTGATGGCACGTAGCCTTGACTTGATCACTACCGACTCCACCACCGACAAGCCGGCCCGGCCAAGCCATGGGCTCCGCACGTCAGCCGTAGCTGCACCGCACGCCATCCCACGCGCACGCGCTGTGATTACGCCATTTTCATTTTTTATTTAAATTTTACCCCCAAAAAATTATATGAAATATCCATCTACCCTTATGACCCACGTCTAATTTACTGCACAACACTTTTGGAAGATATCTCTCTCCATGTGTGACGCATTTTGCATACCGAAACAAAAGTGCTAGAGTAGGGCCTTTGTCTTCTCCACGAGAATCCCAAACCAGGGTAAATAATTTGAGTCTCTCATCTTAAGTCTTCAGAGATTCCACGGCATTATAGAAGCAGAACCTCCACAAAAGAGACCTGACTAATCCCTCATCCAACAAGTAAGATCGGTGGGGAATTGACTTCCCAATCATCAACTTAACTATAACGAGCAAGATGGCCTGCACGTTTGCGCGGCTAGATATGTGTCAGCATATAGAGTTATCTCTAACTCATAATCTTTTTTTAGGATAATCTCCAACTCATAATCTCTAATATATCATATCACATTTATACTTTATCTATAACATTTTATATCGGCTTTAGTAGTTTGTTATAGAGATTATTTATTTATCTTTTTTATCTAATTCGGGTGGACGACTTGATGGATTTTGATCAGATGGTGGAGAATTTTCGGACGACGTGGCGCATTGTGTTGCCTCCGTTTTTCTCTACTTTAATACGTTGGCCCGTGCGTTTGCATGCCTAGATTTGTGTCGGCATATAGAGTTTATCTCTAGCTCATATTTTTTTTAGGGTTTGTTTGTTATATGGAACCTAAATTCTACTTGAATATGTATAATATTTAGTATTGTAGCTAACAAAATCTTTAATAGAATTTTACTTGAATATGTATTAGCTTTTTTATCATGTTAGGTTGTTGTATGATCAATTTTGTCTCTATAAATCGAACAAAAAAATAAGATGGTTGGTTTTGTGTAGATCTCGCTTGATCCCTCCTCGAATAGTTTTTAATATCTACTAAATCTACAACGCATAATCTATCTTCTAATAGACATCCCCATTCTTCGGTGGATCAGGGCGGAATTCCAAAGGTACTGTTAGAAAGCCAAATAGAGCCCCGAAGATCTTAGAAGACCCTGAAGACCTCAGAAGCATCTCCGAGAAGATGTGAAGACGAAGATGAGAGCCGAGGGGGTGATGTTCTAGCGAAGATCTTGTCAGGCCAAAGGCAGAAGCACCCGAGGATTCCCTAGAAGGCAATCGAAGATGGTGGTCCCTCTTCGGTCAATGTAAGGAGGCCCATCAAGAGGGGAACTCAACATAAATCCGTAGCCTTGGATGAGATTGCTCTTAGATGGGCCGACGGATGGGCAAAGTACTTCCATGGAGGCCCAAAGCAATTGAGTGATTCTTAGCCATACAGGGGCTGATAGGGTTTTCGCATGTCTGGAAATGGCTGAGCGTTGTAAGGGTTCGTCGATTTTATATCAACGGTCCAAAGGCGAGGGTAAAAGGGTCTTTTTATTCTTGAAATGTAAACTCTAAACGCTGGTACCCTTATAAATAAAGGAGCCCTCACTCTGTGATGGGCATAGCATTCATTCCTTACCCACCATGTTCGCCTCCAGTTCCAAAACCCTAAAGTTTTATTAGCGATCCCCTCTTTAGAGAAGACGCTTCACGTGCTGTCGCATATCTACTATCCTTCGATTAACGTGAGAATTTCAACTATCCTTCGATTAACGTGGGAATTTGTAGGATTTTAGGATTAATGTGGTGGCTCCGTTTAACTCTGATCAGCTATTAACTGAAAGAGGAAGACGCCGGCATGGGAAATTAAGCCCTGAAGTTTATCCACCACCACAAGTCAAGATAAGTGTTCTTTTCGTAGAGAAGAAAATTGGTTGATTAAGAAGAAACATATGATGGATAAAGGAAGCAACAAACAAATTGAATCCGCTCTCGAAGAAAAGCGAAGAAAAGATAAAGGCAAGATTAGTGAAGTAGATACTCGCCTTGCCCAACTTCGAGCAGATGCAGTGCTGAGGAGAAAAACCTGTGGCCTTGCTGAAAGTGTGAACAGTTGAAGAAGGGCAATCGGTTGTGCGTGAAAGAAGTTGGAGAACGCTCAGATCAAGTAGAACTGCGTCATCAGATAAATGGCGGTATAGAGAACAATGTCATCAAGTAGCTAATTATCAATCAGATCATCATCGAATAAATGTGATAGGGGAAAGAAAATGACTCGAGAGTGGACTTGGTATACATGGAACATAGGAAGTCTTTGTCTGTGGAAAAGTCCATCAAATGAACCTGCACGTATACTTGTTGAAACTCTTCGAGAATGGAGGCTAGTCAATTTAGACCGAAAGAAAAATACGTGGATAGTTCTACCGTACACCTTCTGCACCCCAAATTCCATGATAAGTTTAAAGAAATAGAGGAAATGATGCAAGCAAGAAAAAGGACTCCCTTGGCCTTGCATAATAGGTAGGCCTTTCCTAATCAAGATTAAGTTTTCCTTGGCGGCAGGACTCCCAAATATTTAATAGATCTATTAAGCAAGTAAAATATCCATAAAATACTCAAAATGGTCATTCAAAGTACCGAACATTTTATATTTTATTTCTTGGTTTACATGGATTATTTTCTAGTAACTATAATACACAAAACATCCGTTGCTTAGGTGAAACTCCGTGCATATATAGCACACCATACCACACCATTGTAAAATTCCAATCTCCATGACACATTATGTCAGACCTTGGTACACCACAAATTAAACACCATGACACGCTTTAGTAGACTGTGACATGTCCTTTAGATACTATTCATATCAATTGTTTTGTGTGTACACTCGTTAGAAAACAATTCTTAACTATATTGTTTAAGGGAAAATTTTTTGGCCTCTGAATTTCAAAACGGGTTAACACTATCCTCAAAATATCAAAATCTGCCATAAATGCTTTTTGGCCAAGTCAACAATGGTTTTGATTATTAAAAATGATTCCAAAAAATGTTGTTTGTATTTTACATAAAAAGAATTCATGAATCCACACTAAATTTTATATTTGAGTAGATAGGCTCATAAAAAAAATCCTGTACTTGAGCACGTTGTATCAATTTTTTAAAAAGAATTTTAGTGAACTTGAAAATAGGACACAGCACTAAACAGATGTTCAAAATTCATAAAATTGTGTGAAAATGATCTATAAGAATAGGTAATCATTAAAAAGTCAAATATATAGCTTAATTTGTATTTTGTGGAAGATTTTTTTACTTCCATCGATCTATTTTTGACATATGAAAACCATCAGACTTTGTCAAGAAACCATATTAATTTGTCCATTTCTTATATTCTGATGACCGAATTAACCTAGTTTTAGGCTTGCAATTGTGTCACGGTGGTCTCAACCTTAGAGGCCAGTCGCATGCGGCACAACCGCAACAACCAGGCTTCATCATCTTGAACACGCTACCTAGTATAGGACAAGATTATTGATTCGCACGCAAGTCGTAGACGAAGAACGAGAACAATGCACAACTAGATGAACAAAGATGTGGAAGGGGAAATTATTTATTGTCATTCTTGATCTCTTTACAATAGATGATCACTCTTTCTTGATTTGTTTACTACAGTAGTGTTTGCATAGGGTCTGGCAGGTTGTCTAGTGGGTGCCACCTGCACGCACGCGCCAGCCCAGCTAGTGTGGCGTGGTGGCTTCCCGACACTTCATACATACACGACATTGCCGACAATTCAAGGAATCGGCTTTTATCTCGCTTAGAACTTGGAAATAATTATAGATAGTAGCCATAAGGAATGAACTTCCTAAATAAATCAAACCTTACGGTGGTTATAAAGAAGGTGGCTGATGCTGTCATCAGGGCAACAATGATCGAAAATAAGACCCATGGCTCAATGTTTCTATAAATCCTCCCACTTCTCCGAATGGGAGTTCCTCTATTTGCAGGAGATTGGCGACCATTAGCTTGCCGAAATGATACGAGCGGGTCACCTAGGAATGAGCGCTCGTCGAAAGTGCCAAACTGGCCTTCAGTTGGAACATCACCATATACAAGAGGATTGTAGGAGACGTTAAATATGTTGAGCTTGGTGAGCTGGCCTAGAGTTGATGGGAGCTCACCGGAGAAATTATTGCAAGATAAATCAAGCAATTCAAGGCATGATGCTTGGCCAATAGTCGACGGGATTGGACCTGAGATGGAATTCTTTGAGAGGTTTAGCGAGATGAGCGGTAGGTTGGTGATCTCCGGTGGCAGGAATCCTGACAGCATGTTCTCATCAAGATGGAGCAAGCTGAGGTTCTGCATCATGCCAATCTCAGATGGGAGCTCCCCAGACAGCATGTTCCCTGACAAACGGACGAACTTGGCAACGATGAAGGATAGCACCGGCGAGGATGATTTAGTGCACATTGGGACGACCTCATAGCCCTTCAAGATCTTGCCCCATAAGCTGCGGCAATTGTGCCGAGTCAAGATCGAGTGCAAGAACCTGGTTGGAGCGTAAATGCTATCGGTGGAGTACCTGCTGTCGTCTTCTGGATAGGCTGGGGTGAGGCTAAGGCACACACCGAGACCGGCAAGCATAGCAGAATCATTTCTGTTCTTGAGAAAAGTTGGCCATGGGTTGCTCCCCATCCGTGCAATCTCAGGCGGGATGCTTCCTGATAGCTGATTACCTTCAATATTCAAATAGATCAAGCTACTACAGTTGCCAATCTCCGGTGGGATCTTGCTGGTGAGTCGGTTCCCCGCGAGGAGCAGATACAGTAGTGATGAGAGGTTCCCAATGCTCGCCGGGATGCTCCCAGACAAGTCATTGTAGGACAGGACCAGTGTCTGCAGGTCGGTCAGCCGTCCGTACGCCGGCAATATCTCGCCGGAAAAGTTGTTGTGCTTCAGGAAGAGGTACCTGAGGCTCTTCATGTCGGCCACCTCGTCGGGGAGGTCGCCGGAGAAATTGTTGTTCATGAGATCAAGCCTAGCGAGCCTCGGCAGCCCGAGGATCCCCGAGGAGACGATGCCGCCGGTGTACATGTTGCCATGCAGCAGAAGGTGCCTCAAGCTCGCTAACTTTCCGAGCGTCTCTTGCACTTGGCCGCCAAACTTGTTGTCGCTCATGTCCAGAAACCTAAGCCTGCTGCAGTTAGCCAGATGCGGCGGTATGCGCCGATCGAAGTGGTTCCCACCAAGAACCAAGGTGTCCAGCCTCGCCATGCCCCCGATCCCAGAAGGTATCAACCCGCTGAAATTGTTATCCCCCAACGATAGGAACACCAGATCCATGCAGTTATCGATCGAGCTCGGGACATCACCGTGCAGCTGGTTGGAGGTGAGATCGAGATACTGCAATCTGCAGCTGGTCGGGAACACGGCCACCGTGATCTCCCCGGCGAGACTGTTCTCACCAGCATCGAACTGCTTCAGCCTCGCCACGCCCGGCCACAGGTTGCCCGTGAAGGCGTTGTAGCTGATGTCCACATACTCAAGCTTCCTGCAGCTGCCGAGCATGTCGGTGATACTGCCGGTGAGGCTATTGCTGGAGACATTGAGCACCGTGAGGCTGTCGCATGTTGCCGGGAGGCTGGCACCCCGGAACCGGTTCTGTGACACGTCTAGCGTCTGTAGGTGGGAAAGACCGATGAGCCTGAGCTGCCCGCCGATGAGGTTGTGGGAAAGATTGAGGTAGGTTAGGCCTCCACATCGGTCCAGGTCACCCGTCGGGAGCACCTCGCTGATAGAGTTGTTTGAAAGATCTAGCCGCGCGAGCGCGCGGAAGCCGGAAAAGTTGCCGAAGGCCGGGCCAAAGATACTACAGCCTGAAAGATCAAGGGATTCTACCAGCCCAGCGTGGTTGCATCTCACGCCAAGCCAGCCACATGGTGAGGGCTCCGACTCTCTCCATGACAACAACGAGGCGCAGGCGCTATAGTGAACCTTGTTGTTCACCTCTAGGAAGTGCTTCAGGTTGATGAGTACGTTCTTGTCATCATCCTCCGGCGTGCTATCCACTTCACCTTAAGGATAGAAGTATCATATAATATAGTATAATTTGCACACTGGTGGCTTCATCGGGAGTGGTGTTAATCGTTAAATCAGCTTACCGGTGATAATGAGAGAGGCAACCAAGACGACTTGGAGAAGCCGGAAGTTCATGGCCTGCCTGAAACTGCGCTGCTCCACTCCTCTTGTGTTTTCTCTTATGGAGTAAATTAAGGTACAGCTAAGCTAGCTCACGTATGGAGGGCCTGGAGGGAGTATGTCTGTTCTATATATTGAAGCCCGGCAAGTTGTGCTGCTTGCATCTAGTGATATTAATTTACAGTTCCTGCTCTAGCTAGCCGTGCTCCACGCTATGTATTATTTTCTACCTCGTGGCGGACTTAATTAGGTACTGATCGATGCCCGCTGTGTCAAACAGAGACGATAATCGAGAAAGATGTAGACTAGTTGAGAGGTCCAGGACTTGGGTTAGTTGGGTAGACCCGGAAGTGAGTCTTGACTCTCGACGAGATGAGTGGTTTAGGTTTTGGGTAAACCTGGAAGTCAAAGAAAACCAACAGAAGATCGGCTGTTGTTGGGAGAAGAAGACGATTAAGAAAATTATGATGTCAGGTGGTTGACCCCTCTTTTCCATCTTCACACGTACCTGTGCTTGATAGTCTTCCAGGAGCAGGTCACCTCAATGATCGATGGTCTTCCGTTTGAGGACATGTGGAGAGTATCTTTGATCAGATCCGTGCTAATCCATATATATGATGCACCTTCTTTATTGCTATTTCTCATCCACGCACTGCATGAAGGGTATACCATGCATTGTATCTCCTTTGCACTTGAATGTGCAGATTGGAATGGCGCAGCGTTGTGGTTGTGAATTGTGATTGCTCCTCACCGTTGGCTGCGCCGCGTGATTCCGTCTCCGCCGTCCGGGGACTCAGATCGGCACCGCCCGGCCGCTTCACCACTCCGGCCAAGACATCGCGCTGCCTCTCCTCCATGGCGACCTGTGCGCCACCAGGTCTCCCCTGCGCCAGAGCACGTCGCCGGGACCCCCAGATCCGCCAATACACCACCGGCCACCACAACGCCGGCCCTTACGGCCCAGATGTGCGCCGCCAGGCGCCCCTATATCCATGCTCGACAGTTACAGAGAGTCAAAGACCCGATGCCGGCCGTCGTCTCCACCCAGACCATGACGCCGTGCCGCCTATCTCCTCCTGCCCGTGCACCGATGGCCGCAACTCCTCGATCGAACAGCTCCAAGCCATGGCCTGCTGCTGCTTGAGCACCGCTCGCAGCCTTGCCATGGCACAGATCTTCTGCTATTTGCCGATCTCTCTCTCTCTCCCCATTACATATCCTCCCCCAATTTCTCTCTTCCGCGAGCAGCAGGATTGAAGTGAGGATTGGTGGCATGAGGCTAAGGCAAATGGGGAATTTTCTCTCTCCGTAAGCAGCGTACAGGGGGTAGATCGGTGGAGAAAAAAAAAAAGCTACTGCTTGTAGATTGCCCCCTTGAGCTTAAAAGAAATAGAAGGGCACTTGCTACGTGTCTTTATTCCAGCTATAAGGGTGCCACGTGATGTTTCCGTTATTTGCTATGTGGAAAAATATAATTTATTTGCAGATTACACCCGAAGACACTGAGACAGTGCAAAGAAAATATACAGAAGCATGAATAATGCGCTTCGTGATTTATTGATTATCCGCTATATGTCAAAAAATATTATATTTGCAGATCATACCCGAAGACGTTGTTACTACGTCATCGAATCAATCAGTACCGGGCGTAGCTATCCATGTTCTTATTTTCAGGTTATTCGGAGGAGGTGATGTATTTTCCAGTACCTCCATTATCGTGCTGTCCACAGTTATTTAAATCCGGACTGACATAGGCGAACAGGTTCAAGATTCCGAGCTTTGTTCTCCACGGCGGATGATCTAGCTAGACCGCGATTTTCGCCGACTACACCAACACTTCACTAATTTATTGTTATTTATTTTTACATGCATAGCGAACACAGGCGAAGATTGATGTATATAGCGTTTGCGCGGCTAGATTTGCTTTGGTATATAGTGTTTATCTCTAACTCATAATCTATCTCTAACATATCTGATCGGATTTAGAGTTTATCTATAATATATTATATCAACTTTAGTATTCAATATGAATTTCTAATATTTTCTTTTAATCTAAGTCGCATAGATCTTTTATTTTTTTCTTTGATTAATCTATCCCGTTATAATTTGGTCCCACAGTTGATTGAACGGATAAAATAACCATATTATATCATCTTTAGTATTTAATCTGAATTTCTAATATTCTTCTTTTAATCTAAGCCGTTATAATTCAGCCCCACAAAATCAACAGCATAGAACTTTTATTTTTTTCTTGATTTATGTGAGAATTTTTTTGATTGATCTTGGCCGTTATAATTTGGTCCCATCGTTGATCGAACGGCTGAAATAATTTGGATGATGTGGACGAACGTGGTGGTTTCTTTTCCCCTCCTTTATATATATAATAGATAGATGTGCCGAATTCAGATTGCAAACCGAGTGAAGAAGTTGACACTGCAACTAATACTGTGCCCACAGTCAGGTGAAATAAGTAACAGGTGTACTATTGGACAATCGGTAATGTTTAAACCTTATTAGCGATAAATAGGCCGTCATGAGGACGGAAGGAGTTTTGCTTCAATAGATTTGCAAGCCTAAACACCACGAGGCCACATACATGACAATGACAGCCCTGGCCCATTCCAACATGGCAGCAGCTAGGCCCAAACCGTTGAGGCAAGAGAAACCTGCTACGAGGCCCACCTGAACACTGGCGTTCGGCACTCAGCTTCTGGAACCAACATTCTCCGTAGATCTGCTTCCCTCATGAAGCATGAAGCATGAAGCATGAAAAAGAGTTTACTCTACGCTCTGCAGAATACAGTAGTCTGCTCCAACAAGAGGCAACAAATGATGCCCCGTCTGCTTAGTTTGAGATGAACATTTGAGGGAGAAGAGCCAACGAGAACATCTGAGATGCCAAATCAGCTGCTTCAACGATCTGAGCCGTGAGTTCTTGAACTGACGGACCGATCGACTGCATGCCGACGAGTGATGCTGATTCCTGGGGAGTGCATGCAGGAAGCGGGTGAGGAGAAGAGAAGTGCGAGGGGAAGGGGAGCGAAGGGGGGATTTGGACCCTCTGACATTGCATGAGCAATGGCAGAGGTCATGCAATGTCAGAGGTGAACAGTGTTTGTTGCATTGGTGGAATCTCCACCATCCGATCTAAATCTAATGGATGAGATGCGTTGTTACAGTTTTACTACAGTGTTTTTGCTACAGTAAAATCGCTACAATATTTCTCTCCATCTTTTTCTCTTTTGCTACAGTGCTCCTCTACCGTTCCCTCTCACATAATTTACTGTCTCTGCCATTGCTATGCAATGTTCAGAGGATGCGGATCCGCGAAGGGGAGGATGCAGCATGATGTGATGGTGCCACTGCCAGCACACGTACGGCCATGACAAGATCTCAGACGAGACGCATGCAGGTACGCACGGTCAGAGCAGAGCTAGGCAAAAAATAAATAGGATTCACTCATACATTAGCACGCCAGATTGTCCTAGCGATCGAGTGCATAACTATTGAAACAAATCACTACAGGAATTCGTGGCTTTTTCGTCGGCCCGAGTAAAGTTTGTCGGTCAAAAATAAACCGACAAAAATAAAAACATAATTTCGACGGTTTGTACGAACCGACGAAAAGAAAAGTATAATTTCGTCGGCTTGTAAGAACCCATAAAAATAAAAGCATAATTTCGTCGGTCCGAATGAGCCGATGAATCTAGCAGTGATCCCCCAGTAGGTGCAATATTCCCTGGGTTATTTTCGTCAGCCTGTGTCGATAAAAATATTTTTTTTATATTTTTTTTTCATATTTTCGTCCGCCGAGGCCGATAAAAATGACGATAATCTAGAAAGATGTAGACTATATAGTTGAGAGGCCAGGTCTTGGGTTGGTTGGGTAGACCTGGAAGTGAGTCTTGACTCTGGACGAGATGAGTGGTTTAGCTTTTGGGTAGACCTGGAAGTCAAAGAAAACCAACAGAAGATCGATCGGGCTGCTGTTGGGAGAAGAAGACGATTAAGAAAATTATGATGTCAGGTGGTTGACCAACAGAAGATCTTTTCCATCTTCACGTACCTCGTAAGGGCCGGCGCTCAGATCAGCACCACCCGGCCACCACAACGCCGGCCCTTACGGCCCAGATGTGCGCCGCCAGTCGCCCCTATATCCATGCTCGACAGCTACAAAGAGTCAAAGACCCGATGCCGGCCGTCGTCTCCACCCAGACCATGACGCCGTGCCGCCAATCTCTCACCATTACATATCCTCTGCTGTTTGCCTGATGGCCAAGCACCATCCTCCTGGCTCTCTCTCTCACCATTACATATCCTCCCTCAATTTCTCTCTTCCGCGAGCAGCAGGATTGAAGTGAGGATTGGTGGCATGAGGCTAAGGCAAATGGGGAATTTTCTCTCTCCGTAAGCAGCGTATAGGGGGTAGATCGGTGGAGGAAAAAAAAAGCTACTGCTTGCAGCTTGCCCCCTTGAGCTTAAAAGAAATACAAGGGCACTTGCTACGTGTCTTTATTCCAGCTATAAGGGTGCCACGTGATGTTTCCTTTATTTGCTATGTGGAAAAATATAATTTATTTGCAGATTACACCCGAAGACGCTGAGACAGTGCAAAGAAAATGTACAGAAGCATGGATAATGCGCTTCGTGATTTATTGATTATCCGCTATATGTCAAAAAATATTATATTTGCAGATCATACCCGAAGACGTTGTTGCTGCGTCATCAAGTCAATCAGAGCCGGGCGTAGCTATGCATGTTCTTATTTTCAGGTTATTCGGAGGAGCTGATGTATTTTCCAGTACCTCCAATATCATGCCGTCCACGGTTATTTAAATCCGGACTGACATAGGTAAACAGGTTCAAGATTCCGAGCTCTGTTCTCCACGGCGGATGATCCATCTAGACCGCGATTTCGGCCGACTACACCAACACTTCACTAATTTATTGTTATTTATTTTTACATGCATAGCGAACACAGGCGAAGATTGATGTATATAGCGTTTGCGCGGCTAGATTTATTTTGGTATATAGTGTTTATCTCTAACTCATAATCTATCTCTAACATATCAGATCGGATTTAGAGTTTATCTATAATATATTAGGAAGAAGTCCACATTGCCTCCCTCAACTATTGAAAAAGTTTACTTTTCCTCCCTCTGTGTTAAATGGGTGAGATTTGACCGTCCAATCTTGCATCGAACGGCCACAAATGAGTTGAGGGAGGAAAAATGAACTTCTGCAATAGTTAAGGGAGGTAAATTGGACTTCTTTCAATATATTATATCAACTTTAGTATTTAATATGAATTTCTAATATTTTATTTTAATCTGAGCCGCATAAATCTTTTATTTTTTTCTTTGATTAATCTATCCCGTTATAATTTGGTCCCACAGTTCATTGAACGGATAAAATAACCATATTATATCATCTTTAGTATTTACTCTGAATTTCTAATATTCTTCTTTTAATCTAAGCCGTTATAATCCGGCTCCACAAAATCAACGGCATAGATCTTTTTTTTTTTTGATTTATGTGAGAATTTCTTTGATTGATCTTGGCCGTTATAGTTTGGTCCCATCGTTGATTGAACGGCTGAAATAATTTGGATGATGTGGACAAACGTGGTGGCTTCTTTTTTCCTCATCTTTATATATATAATAGATAGATAGATGTGCCGAATTCAGACTGCAAACCGAGTGAAGAAGTTGACACTGCAACTAATACTGGTGCCCACAGTCAGGTGAAATAAGTAACGGTGTACTATTGGACATTCGGTAATGTTTAAACCTTATTACCGATAAATGGGCCGTCATGAGGCCGGAAGGAGTTTTGCTTCAATAGATTTGCAAGCCTAAACACCACGAGGCCACATACATGACAATGACAGCCCTGGCCCATTCCAACATGGCAGCAGCTAGGCCCAAACCGTTGAGGGCTTGAGGCAAGAGAAACTTGCTACGAGGCCCATCTGAACACTGGCGTTCGGCACTAAGCTTCTGGAACCAACATTCTCCGTAGATCTGCTTCCCTCATGAAGCATGAAGCATGAAGAAGAGTTTACTCTACGCTCTACAGAATACAGTAATCTGCTCCAACAAGAGGCAACAAATGATGCCCCGGCTGCTTAGTTTGAGATGAACATTTGAGGGAGAAGAGCTCAACGAGATGAACATTTGAGATGCCCAATCAGCTGCTTCAACGATCTGAGCCGTGAGTTATCGATCGACTGCATGCTGACGAGTGATGCTGATTCCTGGGGAGTGCGTGAAGGAAGCGGGTGAGGAGAAGAGAAGTGCGAGGGGAAGGGGATCGAAGGGGAGGATGCAGCATGATGTGATGTGCCACTGCCAGCACACGTACGGCCATGACCAGATCTCAGACGAGACGCATGCAGGTAGGCACGGTCAGAGCAGAGCTAGGCAAAGAATAAATAGGATTCACTCATACATTAGCACGCCGGATTGTCCAAGCGATCGAGTGCATAACTATTGAAACAAATAATTCGTGGCTTTTTCGTCGGCCCGAAAAAAGTTTGTCGGTCAAAAATAAACCGACGAAAATAAAAACATAATTTCGACAGTTCGTACGAACCGACGAAAAGAAAAGTATAATTTCGTCGGCTTGTAATAACCCATGAAAATAAAAGCATAAATTCGTCGATCCGAATGAGCCGATGAAACTAGCCGTGATCCCAGGGTTATTTTCGTCGGCCTGCGTCGATAAAAATATTATTAAATTTTTGTTTCCATATTTTCGTCGGCTGAGGCCCATAAAAATAAGTTAAAAAATAATTTTTACTTGGGCCGACGAAATTAAAGAAAACCCTATTTACCCCGCATGCGTGCTGTTTGGAAAAACATTACACTGCTGACGAGATTGACTGCCACCAGTCACCGCCCAAACAATGGGAGCCACATGTCACAACGTGAAAAGCCAATATCTCTCTCGACGACTGATATAAATGGCCTGCCCCTTGCAACAGTTGGGAGAGCTCTATCTCGACGGCCTCGGGCCGTCGAGATAGCCTTTCACCAGCCACCGTGCGAACAATGCCTGCCACGTGTCATAGCGTGAAAGGCCAGGCTCTTTCCCGACGACCTGAAGCCGTCCAGAATACCGAGATATGAATCGTCGCAACAAATCTCGACAACTGCGGACCGTCGAGATAGACTGACGAGGATGGTAGGCCTTAGGCTCGATGTTTATCGACGACTTTAAGCTGTCAAAAAAACCCACCAAGATGAGGTGGCCTGGTGGTCCTCTTTGTATCGACGGCTCGTAGTTGTCGAGAAAGATACCTATCCGTCGGGTAGCAGGCTGAACAAATCTCGACAGCTCATTATCCTTAGCCGTCGAGAAAGACTAATTTCGACGGTTTACGTTGACTATCGTCGTCAAATGTAACCTTTATCGATGGCTATTACGTGTGCCGTCGAGACTACCATCAATCTCGACGGCTTGTGCAGCATCCCCTTCGGTGGTCAACATAGATTATTTAATTTTAAAAAATTTAAAAAATTATTTGGTGCTTCGTAATGGCAAATATTGTTTACGACATGAAAATTTACCATCGTAAAAATTTGTATGCTCAAATTATCTACGCAAACGAAGTTACATATGTAAGGGGTTATATCGGCCAGAGTATTAGTTAGCGTTCTATATAGTTTTATGAAATACAGGTGACAGGGATATTATAATTTTCAAATAATGCACCATTTAGTCAAAACACCATTGTACATAGATAATTGCATTGGAATGTAACAAAATATTTTATTTTAAAAAATTTAAATACAATTTTTTAGTTTTAAATATATATATATACATATATTATACCTAACATTAATTATAAATAAAAATTATTTTAAAAATTAGTATGCAACATAATAACATCTTGTACCATTATATATTTTTCCCAAAATTTGGGACTGTTTCATATTTTGTTTTTAAGTTACGTTCATTTTTAATTAAATTGCTAAATAAACAACTCTGCAAATTATGAAAAAAATTAAAAAATGAAAAAATTCAATGGGCCAGCTCACCAGTAGAGCATGAACCATTATCGACGGCCAACATCTGGCCGTCGAGATTGAAGCATTCTAATGGGCTGGCCCATACGCTATTCTCGACGGTTGAATCCGAACCATCGAGATAGAAACTTCCCGCCTTCGCGAAAAAACAAAAAAACCAACGCGCGGCCCTGGACAACCTTATCTCGACGGCTTTTGTTTGGCCGTCGACACTAAAGTAAAATAATGACGGCAAGAACGCGGCCGTTGAGATTACGTTCATTGTGTCGACGGCTTTACTTTGTCCGTCGAGAATAATTTTGGCCGTCGAGATTTTGCGCAATTCCTGTAGTGTCACTAGTGGATAGTGCGATACTCATTCTAGGGGGAAAAATTGTTGTTTCCATGTGATGCCCCAACGATTGAGATGTGAGGCCCGTGTGGCCCATGTGATTGATAATGATGAAACAGTATCATCTTTCTAGTCTAAACAAAGTTGTAATAGCATGTAATATTTAATGGATCCAAACATAACACCATACATTAACCCGTTTGAGTGAAGTGAGGCCGAAACCTTAAGTGTGGTGCTATGCTTGTGTAGCTGTGTGGGTCAACCACATAGGTGGGTTTGGACCTAAGCCAACTTGGGCTAGGGTGTTAGTGTGTTACATTCCATTTCAACGCATTCTCCATAATATACTTTCAATCAATAATTTATATTACAATATATTTACTCTTTTGATCTCCTAATAAATTCTAGTATCGAAGTATTACTATAAATGTTTTTGTGAGGAACGTTACATAGATAAAATGTGCTTTTCATGTATATTATCTAAATCTTTAGAAAGATATCCAAAGCTAAATTTTAAAAGTTTAACGATGCCTACCCCCCCAACCTGACATGTATTTACCATGACTCATGAAAACAAAATAAAACCTAAAAACATTGTGAAATTTTAACATCAAGAAAACATGATTTTACTAAACTTGAAAATTTGAATTGCTCGATTTGGAGGCAAAATGTAGGAGATGAAACGTTTCAATGTTTCAAATCTATAAATTATGGAAGGGATATATGGGGCACTAATGCTGCTTTCTAATGGTTGACTCTAACGATGAAATGGCATATATGGAAGGATGTTGAAGCAAGATAAAACTGTGAGCTTTTTAAAAAAAGGCAGATAATAGATTTGGCTAAACTTTATAAACAAAATAAGGAATTCGCTCTATCTATTATACATGAATCCATGTATCCGTAGTTACACAAATATCTATAAAAAATCACTTTGCCCTAAAATATTTATGTTTTCATGGTTCTGTATTATTTGATTTCCTGTTTCTTCTTCTCTTTAATTTTTCAACTCTTTTTCCTACTGTCCTTCCCCCAAGCCGCCAAGATTTGCCTCCCTAGGACCGTGGATCTCGGCTTTCGGCGAGGCCGGCGTAAGCCCAGCCTGCTAAACCATGACGTATGGTTTGTCTCGCCAAACCGGAATTCCAAAGATCGAAAGGCCCGGTTCAATGTGATGTATCATATCAGCCCAACCCAGAATGCTGCATGACATGTTGGGCCTCCGTGTCGAGGTCTGGACAGAAGAGTTTGAGAAGTTTCGGTGCGTGGTCCAGAAGGCGAATCTTGTTGGGCTTTTGCGTTGCAGTGGCCTATTGGGCCATAGCTCGCTTTGCCGATGGCCACGCAGACTCCACTGTCCACTCAACAAATCTAGGGAGAGGAATGAATGCCACGACGAATTGCGGCGATGCTGAGACCTGAGATGGCCCGGGTTGACCGTTGACGAAAAAGGACTTTGGCAACGTCGAACAAGAGACACGAATAACTGCTTTGATTCTGGGTTGGTTTATTTTTTGTTTGGTTCAACTAAAATATATAGGATTTGAATATTTTATAATAGTTTTTGTAATGATTTTGGTTGCCGTAGGCCTTTTACGGACCGTTCAATATTGGTAATAAATTTGTTTGGCAACCATAGGCCTCTGCAGACCGACCATTTATCGTAACATTTTGTAATAACTTTTGGGGACTTGAATAATTTTTTCCCTAAATATCTCTAAAATATGTTTTAAATAATGTTACCACGAATCAACAAAGGGCCACAATATAGACACAATGTACATAGACAACACACGCTAAGGCCATTGCGAACGATGTCCTAATTAACTTAGGATAATCCCGCCACTATTCACACCTCCTGTCTACATTTCTATTTCTACTATTTTATTACTTGTTACAATACTGAAACTTTCTAAATTAGGACCCATTGGGCATGTCCTAACCACTCGATACTGCTCAAACCGCGAAAGGCACAAAATTACCGAACAATTTATCGATGGTTAACAGTCTACGTTGTTGGCGTCTGAGTTGACAGGTCGAGCGATCCCAGTGCTATTTGGACAAACTCTTTTTGTCTATCATATTATATATTCATATAAATCTATAGTTTTGAAAGTAAAAATAGTAATTTATGATTATAATTAATGAGTTTATCCCGTAACGGTTATTAGTAGCGGAGGAGCACAACTTAAAAGATGGTGTGTCTACCACCTAACAGGCTAGTATTTTCCATTTTTGGGATGAGTGGACATTGAACCTTGGTTGTGCCTCCTTTTGGACTGTGGGCTCTAATAAAATGGCCTCAACGATGTCAATGACTTGTTTTCCTATATCGGCTCCCCAACCGTTGGTCTCAGGGGGAGCCAAATTGTTGTGGGCTCTAACAGAAATGTTCTTAGATAATCTTATTTTTAGCTGAAGCCAGTTTGAAATTATACTCTAAAAATATTACGATCACTTAAAAAGAATCATTAAAACACCCGAAAAAATATGAAGTAATACACCATTAGGCTGATACAAATATGACAAATTTCATACGATAATCTACTATCTATATAAAGCAGAGTTAAACGGAGCCACCACATTAATCCTGAAATCCTAGAAATTCCCACGTTAATTGAAAAGCAGTAGAAATTCTCACGTTGATCATAGAAATAAGAAAAAATCGACATCATTGAATATGGATATTATTATGTAAATCTAGCGGTCAATACTAACCTCTATAACAAACTACTGAAACTGATCTATATACTAGAGATAAACTATAAATCTAATTTGATATATTATCTATATCTTAACACAAATCTAGCCGTGCAAACGCGCGGGTCACCTTACTCATTTTTAATTTAAATTTAAGGTGTGAAGTGCAAGGCCTAGCAACGGGTGAAAATTAAAACGAACAGTGCCACGGATCGTGATAATCGCCGGTGCGATGTTATACCAAAACTAGTTAGGCATGCACGGGCATTACCCAAAACTAGCACGCATACGTACATATATATTTTTTTTTCCAGTGGCTCCATTTGGTGATCAGGTCCTCACGGGCTCACGGCTCGACCAACCGGAAACAAACCCGGCGTCTCGTGGTCGTGGTCGTGGTGAACTGGTGCGCAGCACGATCATCCATCTCGTCGTGATGCGATGCCAATGCCATGCCTTGGTACGTACAAGGTACAACACATGAGCTAGCTACTCATCTAGCTGCATGCATGCATACTTGTATAGAGTAATTTTAAGCATGCAGGCATGCAGCTCAAGGTTTGTCAGCTTCACCTGTCGCGGCATATATCACCTGGTCAAACTCCACACAACTGGATGCATGCAGCCAGGTTGAACTCTAGCTCTGACCAACCAGGGTGTAAAACAAAACACTCTGTAATTTTTTACTAAGTACTAGTAATTAGTGTGCTGTGTGCCAGGTGCGAGCTGGTGCGTGTGTGGAAGGAAAAACTACTGGCTCTCCTCCCCTGGCGTAAGGACAAGGCCAGCTTGGTGATTAGTGGGAGGTTATTACTAGTTTAGTGGAGTAGAAAAGACAAGGTAAAGAAAAAGAGGGAGAAAGCGAGCAGGTGGAACCCAATGTTATATACTTGTACTGCTGGTACTTATATCATCACTGATCAATGTCGCTGCGGCTTGCACAGGGATATGTACTGAAGGATTCGTGCTAATTAAGTGAAGTATAATCTCTTTGAACTCTGCAAAAGTAACAGCAAATCTGGCATGCCCATCTGCCCTTGTCTACCCTTCTCTATCCTTTCTTCATGTATACGATAGAATCACCATAGCCAAAATTCACTTAGAGCCCAGCCCTTACAGAATACAGACGGCGATTCTATTCATGTTCTTCCAAACTTTTGCTCGCATGTATTTGTTTATCTATGTTTCAGAAATCTAAACTTGTCTTGTTGAACTATTTTTTTAACTCAAAGCCCCTTCTCAAAAGCTTTAAGAAAAGGCGTGGACTTGGGGACGGACGTCCGATGCGCGCGATGACGTCAGCGAACATATTCCTTTTGGTTTCTCTTTCGACGGCCATAGATTTTGACTGGTTGCTCCAATGCACAAACCGTTTACACCGCTGCGTTCCTCGCATTTTTACGAACAAAACAAGACCGATGTTGATATAAAAAAGTTACCGAAACAATTTGTTATGCTAATGGAACAATTAATTTAGCCTGTTGAAACAATATGGCTATATTGATGAAACAATTGCTTTTCTACAGTGGACGTATAACCAAGTGAAACAGTTGGTTTTGCCTATTGGAACAATATATATAGCATGCTAAAACAATTGGTTTAGCCTATTGAAACAATATATATAGCCTGTTGAAACAACTAGTTTAGCCTATTGAAACAATTTATCTAGCCTAATGAAATAATTTGTACAGCCTGTTGGAACAATATGTTTGGCATGTTGAAACAATTAGTTTAGCCTGTTGGAACAATCTATCTAGTCTGTTGAAACAATTGGTTTAGCCTATTGGAACAATATTTTTGGTCTGTTGGAACAATTAGTTTAGCCTACTGGAACGATATGTCTAGGCAAGTGCAACAATTAGTTTTTTCTATCGAAACAATATGTCTAGCCTGCTGAAACAATTAGTTTAGCCTATTGGAAACAATCTGTATAAACTTTTGAAACAATTTGGCTAATGAAAATAATAATAAAAAAGTATTTTAAATGAGTTAATTAGGATTTTAGATGAATTATGAAATTTGTTCTATGAATTTCGGACTCTAGATGAAATAGAGAGAAAAATGAGAAATTTAAATAGGCAAAAAATGAAACGCACTTTTTTGCTAGCTGCTACAGCTGCATGTTGGACGCGCACTGCGTGGTGCTGGGCCGCGCGCTGGGCCGCGGGGCGTCTGACGGTTCGGAAGCCCGAACAGGAGCATTACCGTTAAGAAAAAAGTATGAAGAAGTGAAACAACTTGTTCAAGCCTCTTCTAGAAGTTACCAAAGTTTTATTTTCCAACAAATAATTAAGTAAGCCTATAAGACAGGGTTGAACTTAACCGTTTGTCTGGACCCAATTCATAAAACCACACTCTTCATATACAATGTATGCCCAATGCATGGTCACGTACAATCCCATGTGATCACTCTGTCTCACACGCATTATATGCTCGAGCCACGAGCTACCGAAGCATATACATATCACGATTTCACTATATATGGTCTAAATTTCCTTATAGCATTACCCAACTCATGTTGGATTTTGGCTACATCATTTTGCTACTAATCCATGTAAACCAAATGAGCATAATTGCATCAAACTCAAGAGCTTCTCAATCGATCGAGGTCACCTCAAAGAGTTGGATCTAATTCATGGCATGCGACCATGCCGGTGACCAGAGGAGCCAGCCATCGGTCGAGCCGTGTCGCACCGTTATGGCCGCCACACGCCGCATGGTCGCATGTCGAGGAGCCGGTGATTGGCAGCGGAGCGGATCGGCTTAGCCAGGTGGAAGGGGGAGGAGATAGAAAGAGAGAGAGAGAGGTGTGGGACATGCGGGGAGAGAATAGGTAGCGGGAACCATCGACGTAGGTGGAAAAACCGCTTTAACGAGAATACATCATTACACCGTAGTTGCTCAGCACCACACATGAGCTGTCCATATGAGAACCAATTGAACCGATTCCGCGCCTATAGTTATCAGGTGCAACTGTGCAAGTCGCTAAGCAGAGCAATTATCCCCCTGCTCCATTACGCCGCCCTTTTTAATCATGTTGGTGAGTTGGTGACACAGCGAATCACTGACAGCGCAAGGCACATTTTTCCCGCGCAAATTTTAAAAAACGAACAGGTAGCAGAGTCCTCTCATGCATGCAACCAACAATGCGCTTTTGAATGGAGTATTAAAGAATTCACTTTTGAAAAGATTGCTCATCAAACAAAGTGCGCAGGAAGAAGGGGAAGAGATTGAAAAGAAGGGAAGAAAATAAAGAAGTGTGGGTCTAAGCTAATACGGCAAGCTAACCTATCTGCATTGCAGGCTGGAGTATGGGAGTACTGTTTATGATAAAGAAACCTTAGGCAATGTCTGTCAGCAACTAATCAATCAGAAGGGGCCCATTAAAATACTCCAACTTGGATGTGATCAACAGCTAAATAGGAGTCGTCCGTAGCAAAAGGCTGTCATCAGCTATGACTAGTCCCAATCCCAGCTGCAGGCCCCACAAAATAAGCAGCAGGTGAAAGGCATGCAAATTTGAGACATTTTTGAACATAAAGAAAATTACGATAAGATATTGCGCGTGCAAAAGCTGTCGAAAAAAGACCGATTGTATTTGTCATATGAATATCTGGACGCAAAATTTAGAGTTTCAAATACTGAAATAAAAAAACTCAACATATGAGGCATCGAACGCAAGATATGAATATATTTATTTACTTATTTGCATTTGGGGTGGCGAGAACTTGATATCCGGCCAATGTATGGTGGATAATTTGATGTCAGTATTTAGATTTTCAAATATTGGTTGTTGGAAAATTTATGTACATATGGTTCTTTCTACAATTATTCCTTTTGCATTTTTTTTAAAAAAAATCCAGTAAAATCAGGCCGGCAAAGCTGGATCCAATTCAATTCGAATTAGAGGAGGCAGCTCCTAGTCTCCTACTGACTGGCACTGCCACCGTGCTGCCTGCCTGTCACACGGACACTGACATTGGTAGGTACCAGTGTTGCATGCTTGCACAGGCGGATCACCACATATATATACTCCATTTCTTTTCATCACAACTAAACAAACCATACGGTCATATATATATATACACACGGATAGGCTGGCTCTGACAGCTCTGTGATGCATTGCACGCTTGACTAGCAGTGTCGCATTTATTAATGTCTACCATTTTTTATATAATTATGTACCATAATCTCATGGTAATACCAACAATGCAGATCATTAGATCGATGAAACGGTCAAACGGTGATGCCACTCGAACGATAGCTATCAAGATGAAGATGAACTGAGACATGAACATGAACAAAAAAGCATATAGCATTTGAAACAAAAAAAAAAAGTGGAGATAAAAAAAAGGAGGAATTGGAATTGGAATTGGAATTCGAAATTGAAGTCAGGGACGAATGGAAGGCAAAAAGGCCCCATCCGTGACAGCCTGTTCCCAGCTGGGCTCCGACCTCACCAAGCCACGCCACCAACCTTATCCCTCCCTTCCAAAACAAAAAAAAAAACTTCTCTGAAAAACAACAACAAAAATAATATTAATAATTCTTTTGCATTTTTTTTTTCGCATTCGCTTTCGGCTTTTCTGTAAGCTGTATCGTGGTGTGCCCTGCCGCAGCAAGCAAGCCCCCCATTATTGCGCCCGTGCGTGCAAGCTGCTCTCTCCACTCTCCCACTCTCTCTCTTAAAAGAGTAATAGTATATACCTCTACAAAATTATTTTTTGGAGGTCAAATCACAGTCTGTGTTCTGGTTTAAGATTCCGTAAAAGGAATTTACCTGCCCTATCCGTACCACGCAACAAGCTGAGCTCACTGCTCACATCATCAGTATCTACTGTAGCTGTACAGCTGCGCTACTAGCGTTCTGCATTCTTTATTACTCTCGGGGGGGAAAAAAGAAAATATACCATCCGCAACGTTTTCATATTTTTTTACTTGAGTAAGCAGCATGGAAGAGAAATGTGATAGGTGCTGTGGAGTGATGAGTGAGTGGCAGTTATTATCAGTAGTTAAAATTTCCCGTCACTCCCGGGAGTGCAGCGCCGTGGCCAGCTTCCGTTATTTCTGTCCAACAGAATGATAACCCTACGACCGTTACAAAACTAACGAATTTTGACCGCACCCGCGCGCTCCGCCTGCCACTGACAGTGGGGCCGCAGTACACTAGGAGGATGCCCGAACCCCACTCCACAATCATCACCCCTCTCACCGACACCGTGGGCCCCCGGAACACCCACCCGAAGATCTCGCCTTTCACCGCTTCCGTAAAGGTAGAAATGTCTTGTCGTCGCGGTGAAGTTTTTTTTAAAAAAACCCAAAACATCAGGGAAAAAGTGGCCACAGGATGGGCCCCACCGACGGAACGCAGCCCGGATCCGGTGCGGCCGCAGCTCGCACCCCACGCCTCCACGCACGCTTCCCCACACACCCCTCGTCTGCACCTCCGAGAGGGGGTCCTACCTTACTGTCACTGACAGGTAGACTCTGCGTCGAGCTGCTAAATATGGGCCCACCTGTAAGTGGGTGTTAAAATTGTGGAGTGGTAGCTGGTTTGGGTGGGTATAGGAGGCGAGGGTGCAGGTAATGGGGATCCAGGCTGGCCACGCCCGAGGCGCGAGTCTTTATACCCTATGATTCCTCATTACCACACCTTCCCCGTCGCAAAACTGCAACCTTTCCGCCGCCGTCGCCATTGCCGGCGTCGAGAGAGAGGCGCGCCGGAGGCGGGGGCGATGGACCCTTGCCCGTTCGTGCGGGTGATGGTCGGCAACCTCGCGCTGAAAATGCCGGTGGCGCCGCGCCCCGTCGGCGCCGGCGCCGGCGTGCACCCCTCCAGCTCGCCCTGCTACTGCAGGATCCGGCTCAACAAGCTGCCGTACCAGACCGCCGCGGCGCCGCTGCTGCCGTCGGAGGAGCAGGGGGCGCTGGCGTCGGGCGTGCTCGCCGCCGCCTTCCACCTCTCCAAGGCCGACCTCGACCGCGCCACCGCCAAGCCCTCGCTGTTCGGCGCCCGCACCGCGCGGCTCAAGGTGACGGTGTACGCCGGCCGCCGGGGCACCACCTGCGGCGTCAACTCCGGCCGGCTGCTCGGGAAGGTTGTCATCCCACTCGACCTCAAGGGCGCCGCCGGCAAGCCGGTGGTGTTCCACAGCGGGTGGGTCTCCATCACCAAGCGCGGCCGCAAGCCGTCCGCCGCGCAGCTCAACCTCACCGTCCGCGCCGAGCCCGACCCGCGCTTCATGTTCGAGTTTGACGGCGAGCCGGAGTGCAGCCCGCAGGTGCTCCAGGTGCAGGGCAGCATGAAGCAGCCCATGTTCACCTGCAAGTTCTCCTGCCGCAGCAACAGCGACCTCCGCTCCCGGTAAGCTAGCGCATCACCGTCGCCGTTGCAACGAATAATTAAATCAAGCAAATGTGGCATCGTCGTGACGAAATTGGTAAATTTTTGTGCATGATCCTCCAGATCAATGCCGTCGGAGCCGGTGAGCGGCGGTCGGAGCTGGCTGACGGCGTTCGGGTCGGAGCGGGAGCGGCCGGGGAAGGAGCGGAAGGGGTGGTCGGTGACGGTGCACGACCTGTCGGGGTCGCCGGTGGCTCTGGCGTCGATGGTGACGCCGTTCGTGGCCTCGCCGGGGTCGGACCGGGTGAGCCGCTCCAACCCCGGCGCTTGGCTGGTGCTCCGCCCCGGCGACGGCACGTGGAAGCCGTGGGGCCGCCTCGAGTGCTGGCGCGAGCGCGGCGCCGGCGCCGCCGCGGGCGACAGCCTCGGGTACCGGTTCGAGCTCCTCCTGCCGGACCCGACCGGGATGGGCGTCGGCGTGTCGGTGGCGGAGGCGAGCATCCCGGCGTCCAAGGGGGGGCGGTTCGCCATCGACCTGACGGCGGCGCAGCCGTTCGGGCGTGGCGGCGGGTCGCCGGGGTGCAGCCCGCGCGGGAGCGGCGACTTCGGGTACGGGCTGTGGCCGTTCGGGAGCTACCGTGGGTTCGTCATGTCGGCGGCGGTGCAGGGCGAGGGGCGGTGCAGCCGGCCGGCGGTGGAGGTGGGGGTGGCGCACGTCGGCTGCGCGGAGGACGCGGCGGCGTTCGTCGCGCTGGCGGCGGCGGTGGACCTGAGCATGGACGCGTGCCGGCTCTTCTCGCACCGGCTCCGCCGGGAGCTGTCCCAGTCGAGCTCCGACCTGCTCCGGTGACGGCGCCGCCGGAGCAAACTGTACAGCGGCAGCAGCAGTGGCAGTGGCGTTGAGTCGAGTCTGGTCTCTGGTTTTTTGCATGGGTGATCAGATTGTTTTTTTGGGATCACCCGTGATTTTGAATTTTCGTTTGTGTTTTGAGTGCCATTAGTCTAGTCTTCTAGGTGCTTTTTAAAGTCTAGAAGAAGATGTCGATCAATCAATCGACGATGGATGGGATGAATCTGTAGGCAGCAAGCTGCATCACAAGTGTTCATGTCTATTTGTCTACCATTTCACTCCAATTTCGAGCTTTTTTCTGGCAAGAAGAAAAGAAATGGAATCAGCGAAATCTCGTCGGAATTGTGTTTGTGTTGGAAAGAGAGATAAATTTGGTGGGAAACTGGAACCTGGGATGTTGCATTGTCGATGCAGGTGAAATTGGCTGCGTTGCGGCCTTCTTTGGTTCGCGGTTTTGTTTGGTTCAGTTCGGCTAAAAATTAAGAACCATAAAATAACAATATAAAAAAGATTGAAAAAAATGTAAAAATATTACATCAAATAGTTTATTAAAAAACAAAATTTGGCCCAACCAAACCGAACAGAACAAAAACCACGAACCAAAGAGGGCATAGGACCACCAAGTGGCTGCCTTGCTGGTAGCGATTAGCTTTGAATCAGACGACAAACAACAAATGGTGTGTTTGGTTCCTTGTTTCGAGGGTAGCCCATAGCTTTTGAAATCGAACCAAATTTTTGTTTAAAACCGAACTTGTCTAAATTGTGGTTCATGGTTTGTCGGTTTAATCGCGTTCGGTTCATGGTTCATCCGTTGAACTATTGTTCTACTGCATTGAACTTATCTAACTTGACAAAACTATAGGTCGCACCCCAACCCCAACCTTCCTCATGTCGTCGATCCGATTCATTGGCCACTCCTCGTCTCCCCTTCCTTATCCCTAAGTTTCATGTTGCCACCTAATTATTATGTCGCCGGTGATGCCATCTCCATTTGATTTCATCGCCACCATCTCCTCCGTCGAGTTGCGTCGCTTACTTTCATTTCATTTCTCAAGCTATATGGCTCACCTTATCTTTGTCGATCCTCTCTCTTAAGTTGCCTCCTTAGAACATTGTCTTCCTCCCCTGTCCTTAACGCACTACCAATTTCCCCCCTTCCCCTAGGTGGTGTGCCATCCTCCCCTCTCCACCGAGTTGGCACCGCTTTTTCCTTCCACCTAGTGGATTTGCTACAAACCAGTTAACTCCATGGTTATGTGGGAAACCTAACATTTTTTTTGGTGAACGGTCTTTCTTGCAACTAAGTCTTTGGTTTAGAATCTGTTGTCAAATCAACAGTCTTGTCCAAATTAAAATTGTGGCGTAGCTTGGTTCAAAATCACGAGCATGGTCTAGTTGGTCGCTTATGCGGACATGGAGCGAGCAATCATCTTTGTAAAATTCTGTGCCAGCCTAGCTCTGAGCACAAGAGAAAATCAATTGTTTTCCTATGGCCATGCTGCCCGAAAACTTCGATTTGTGTTCTAGAATTGTTATGCATCGATGGACAAAAGGCCTCTAGAATGAGCTATGGGTCATTTTGATGGGAAAGTTGCACCCCGTATGCTCACAGACCACGAGGGTTGCCTTGTCTCCCTTGTAACACCCCCTCCATCACTTAGGCAGGCTTGCACTAGAGACCCCTCCACCATCAGCGCTCGCCACGGCGCGCTACAAAGGTCCAACCCGGTGGAGCGCTAGTTGTAGTTGGAGGAGATGGCCTCCACGACGTGGAGCAGTATTTCCCTCTTGGTAGCCATCGTGGGGAAGGACCGGACAAGGATGAGCGGCGCTAGGCTAAAGAAGAAGAAGAAGAAATCATACATAGCAGCGGGCCCAAGCTCCAAAACGATAGCGTGAGTGCATATTGGCATCTGAAAAATATGCCTATGCACGATTTGTTCGATAAAATGCCCTAAAAATTCATACAAAACAAGCATCCAACCAAACACAAACATGCATGAAGCATGCTCAACCAATGCACATAAACATCTGAACAGAGTGAGGCTATAGGTTCACTCAACCTTCATGCCTCGTTGAGCATCATCTGTAGCATGCTTTAAAAAAGGATAATAATAAAATAAATAGATAGTAGTAAAATGAAGCGAAGAAATGGATCATGCTTGCAGCCAGATAGGGCCATAGAGGCCGGCATCGGAGGCGCGAGCGAGGGATGGGGATCGGAGGAGGGACGGCATCGGAGGCGGAGCTGGAAAGGCAAAGGGAGAAGGCTGAGCCGGCGGTGGGGCCCAAGACTCACATAGTCACATGGGCTGTTTCGTTCTGTACCAGCTGAGCTGAGGCTGAGCTGAGCTGAGAGCTGATGCGTGCAGTGCAGTGCAGTGAAGGCTCACTGCTGCTTTGCGCTTTTTCTCTCTCTGGTTGTTGGCCACGTCCCTGCTCCTCTCTATCGCAGCACGCCGGAACAAGCCTTGCCCATTTCTGGCCAAAAAAAAAAAAAATGATCTCCTCTACCCTGTGAATTGTGATGACCGATGAGCAATCCAATGCCGTCTGCTCCGCTCGCTCGGTACACGCATCAAAATGATGAAATAGTCGACCCTAGTCAAAGCAAAACACGATGCGAGCGTAGCCCGAAAATCTGCATAGGTTATTACTTTTGGCGGTTCGGAGAGATGGAGGGAATTTTGTTAGGTTACCCAAAGTCTAAATTTCATTATTCGCATGTACAAATTTATTATTGATATGCTCAAATTTAGAGCTAGGCTAGCATTGCACATGCTTTTAGTCTAGTTTTACTATGCTTACCCTTACGTCCAGTAGCTTCAAAAATCTAAAACTAGTACACGCTTCGGTCACAAATATTTAAATTTTTTACTCTGCATAGTTTTCAGAGCATAATTTTGACCACTAATTACTATGATAGTTTATTTATAAATCCACTAGAATTTGAAAAATTTAAAGTACATCTAGAAGCAAATATACCTATGCTATCTTTACGCCGTCGATCTACACAATTTTTTTTAAAAAAAATTATAGCTCAAGTCTTAAAGTTTTGATCGACGTGCATCTCAAACGTTAAATGTCCGTGACTGACCGGAGGGAGTAATCAAAACTGGATCAAGGAATGTCTATGCTTTGACTTCAAAATATTTAACCCTGCAAAGAACGGGATAACCAAACAAATTAAAGGAGAACCTGCACAAAACATGCTCTAAAATTTTGGATTTTGGGAGTGTAATGTGTCTCGTGGCAGCCATGAATGCCGCTGCATGAAACAAATAAGGGCAGAGAGTAGCAATTCAATGCGCATGGGGAGAGGAGACAAGGCAAGCAGGGGACGGGTCCCTTTCCAACATATGGCCTGGGTCTCTGCCGTACCAGCCCATCACGGCGAGAGGCGGCTGTTGATTAGGAGCTTTCAGCCAGCCCCGGCTCAAAATCACCAACAAATTGCCTTTCACAACCTTCCTCCTACGCTTAATTAGCAAGGACCCGACCCAAATCATCGCAACTCACCCACACTCTCCGTCGCCGTCTCGTCATTGCAATCCATATGAATTTGATTCCAACAATGTTTCAATATTCTTTTGCCATTTGGCAGTCAATGGAACACCTACTGTTATTACATAGTGGCAACAAAATTATTGCGATTCTTGCCATTTTGCCAAAAGAAAAAAAGGGCTTGACTTGTGAAACTCTCAATCCATGACACCGACTGGATATGGGCTGTATCCCGGTACGATTGTATGTGATGGGAGATTTAGAGCACGTAACGTATTCTTGGGAATGAGACTTTGTGCCACCGGGAAGGCTCATGACACTTGCAACGGAAGCAACAAAGCGTGCATCTAATTCTCATTGAACTGGTTACCGGCTTTGTTCTAAATTAAACTGGTTACCAACAATTCATGCCGAGAATGAGGGGGGAGAAAATGGTTCGATAATGTCGTGAAATACCTTAGCCCATTTGAGATTTGTGGTCCATATGACCCATGTAGTTGGTTTGGTGGAATAGTATCACCTTAGTAATCTAAAGAGAGATGTATTACATATAATATTAGCTGAACTCGAACACAACACCCTAAGCTAACCCTTTTGGGTGAAGCGAGCTAGGTTGAAAACCCAAAAGCGATGCTATGCATGTGTAAGCGTGTGAGCCATCCTTTAGATGGGTTGAGCTCTAAACAAATTTAAGCCAGGGTGTTACATATCGTTCACTTGAGATTGTTGTTATGACATTCTTCTACAACATGGATGGAGATTAAATAATAGAACTTTCGTTGTTTAATGCCCTCAGCCTCCCTTTTTTTGTGTTTCATATTTTACGTGGACAACATTTCGTTGGAGAGTTACATAAGTCTTGCTGTAGAGGTTGCGATTTTTATCCCATTATCTAAGAAAACAATTCAGACAAAACCAAACATTACAATTTCTCAACGTCGTTTTCCAAAACTCTCATAGCATCAATGTCACTAATTAAGCTCGCTCTTGAAAACAAAAGAAAAAGAGATTAATTTACAAGTGAAATCTTCGACCCATAGAAATCCACCACTAGGTTTTAGATCGCGAGGGCATGTATGGTAGTTGCAATAGTGAAAAGGACCAGTTTTGTGAAACAGATCCAGAATGTCTCGAACTCGAGCTTAACATTCTCAGCTAGCTCAGCAGCTTAATTACCCGTGCAACTAAGCCGCTCCAAATATTCTCTTCATCTTGTTCGGCATGTACATTGAATCTTCTTATTCTTAGCTGATGCAGGCTCCCTATATGCGACCTGAAAAGGTTACACTAGTACAGAAAGAGTAAATAAGACGCACATTTTAAGACGGTTTTGACCAATTGAACTCAAAAGCGTCTTTTATTGTGATGGGCATCCACGCGAATAGGGAATAAGAGACGGTTTAGCTATAACCATCTTATATGTTAGTTGCTTTAGAGGCGGTTTCATTCTAACCGTCTTATATGTCAATTACATTAGATACGTTTTCGTAGTTACAAACGTCGTATATGAGGTATGAGAAAAAGAGTCACTTTTATAAAAGAAATGTCTTTTATAAATATGTATTATACGACGTTTCATTATCTACAAACGTATGTTTTGTTTGACGACGGTTGGATGGTACAAACCGTCTCATAAAGGTATGTATTTGGCGACAGTTCGTAATCAGCAAGTGTCTATTTTGATTATAGACGCTTCAGTACTACAAACCGACTCGTATGACTAGTTTATATACGAATGTTGTAATATATTTATACGAGACGCTTTTAAGCAGAACCGTCTTGGAGCAGGCTTCAACTATTCTGAACTACACCTAGGTAATCAACAACGTATTTCTACAATGTGACATGCAATTATATTATTGAATAATAAAATGTACTCTATCTCTATAATAATTAATTAAAACCTAATTGGTGGTAAACCTGGCATCCTCAAATTCCGGATTAAAAATTAATCTAAAAAATCTAATAAGTTTTAGAAAAGTTAATATAAAAATTTAACAAGTTTTACATTTTTTCCTTTTTTTACCTCTCCTTCTTATTTGCTCTTTCTTTTTTATTACCCCCTCTCTCTCTATAGAAATCGGAAACTCTTTCTTTTTACCCGGCGCCTCCCTCAGCTGAACTCTCTGTCCCACTCCAGCCCAACCGCCGCCTCCCTCCACCTGCCGCCGCCGCAAAAAAGGACATGATATTTTTTCCTATGTTTCTTTATGACTTGACAGGATATTCTTGATCCAACATACACAACAGGACACTAATAGTCTGATAGAGCTAACAAACAATCTAATTATGAGATTTACATAAAAAAATTAGTAACTTACGCATGTTTTGCGCACGTCACATGGTTGAGCTAACAAATAAAACCCATCCTCGAGAAACAAAGGCTTATCTCACCAAGCATATAGAAATTCTATCACCACCAAAAATAATGAATGGAATAAATAACAAGGCCTAGCATGACATCAAACTAATAAGCAAACTAAGCAAACATTGAACTGCGACAAGAATCAGAATCAATCGGACCAAAGATGAGAGAGACGAGAACTCACTAGAAGAGACGGTTATATGAAAGATTTGATAATCTGCTATGTGTATATATTTACATGTCTGCTTTTCTGACTTTATTTTTTTAATAAACTTGCAGTCATATCAGCATTGCTCACAAGAATACAATTTTAAAACATGTGGCCATTTCAAAGGTCGTCGGGCTAGATGGATGGATGATCTTGCTATCACAAAGGAAAATCGTGTTGTCCATGTCCATGTGTATTTATGTTGTATTTTGACGTCACTATATTGTACTAAATTTACATTTGTACTTTTCGGTGTTCTTATCATACTTATGAAGGAGCCATGCCATGCTAATTATTTGTATGGATGATAAATTTTTTATAGCTAACTAAAGTATTATTCAGTCATTATTCATATATATCTGATTTTCACTGTGATACGTGTGAGACGGTTTATATGTATGGGTGTCTTATACGGTATGATATATAAGACGGTTATACACCAAGTGTCGCGTATTAAACAATATAAGAGGCGGTTATCGGTACACAAGTGTCTTATACGATAGGATATATAAGATGGTTACACACAAAACGTCGCTTATAACACACTATAAGATACGGTTATAGGTATGCAAGTGTCTCATACGATAGGATATATAAGATGGTTACAAATGAAACGTCGCTTATAACACACTATAAGAGACGGTTATAGGTATGCAAATGTCTTATATAGTAGGATAGATAAGATGGTTGTATGCTCAGCAGCTTAATTACCCGTGCAACTAAGCCGCTCCAAATATTCTCTTCATCTTGTTCGGCATGTACATTGAATCTTCTTATTCTTAGCTGCTGCAGGCTTCCTATATGCGACCTGAAATATTAAGAAAAAGGTTAGTGGTGTACTATCAGGAGTATTTGTTTTCCGACCTGATGGCGACTGGAAGCAGATGGATGGTTTATAATTGGTTCCTAGCTAGGCGAGTGCCAACCGGCATGGAAGCATGGAGCCAACAAATGAACCCAGCGTGGATTAGCTGGACAACCTTCGGAGTCAAATCACTGTTTAATTCGAGATTTAAAGACATGTTGGTCCTACCGCTAACACGATCCGGATCATGTCCCCTTTTCATCCCTTTGCTGGTGTTGCACTGTATTGCCGGAAGATATATATATACACATATACAATGCTCCTGCACAGAGTTACTTACACGTGCGGTGTTGTATAGTTCATCACCCGAAATTGATTCTGTTCGATGTGCACAGATGTACGTGCATGCCCACTTAATTTCGTTTTGCTTTAGTCTGAATGTTCAGTGCGTTAGCTGCCTTGATTTGTCATTGAAGGAAACAAATTAATGCAATGTGATCACCCCGGCATGGTTTCTTTTGTTATTGTGCCTTGAACAGGGGGCATTTAGGCCTTGTTTATTCAGCTTAAATTAAATTAAAGTTTAGCTTCGCAATGTTTCGTAGTTATTTTTATGAAGTTTTAAATGGTTATTTTTAGAGTTTTAAACTCCAGAACTCTGTCAACGCGTCACATTTTTTTTCAAATTAAAATTTTTGGTTACTTTCATCCGAAAAGAACAAGGCCTATGTAAACATCTCCAATCGCCAACCACACTCCCAAAGAAAAATTCCTATTCTATATTTGTACACCCTCTAGTTGCATTTTGGAAATTACTTATGCATTCCTCATTACTCTCTATGCATTTCTCACTACACATCTCATTTCTTATTACTCATCTCCCTGAAATCGACTCTCTACATATTTCTAACTACTCTCTGCATCATCTTCGTTGGTGTTGGCATCGACTCGCTGTGGCAGTTGTGACCCAACGCTTTATTCTTTTCAATTAGCTCACATATGTGTCCGTTTCATTGGATTATGTTTCAATAACATAATAAATAGATATATCGCTCTTTTTTTTTGTTTCATTAATATTTATTGTAGTTTATGCTGAATATTTGGTAAAAACTTTTAGTTGGTAAAAACTCTTTTTTTGTTTTTTATTCTTAAATTTAGTTGTTTTATCAATTTGACCGTGTAGATATGGACCCCATTTTCTATCATCTACTCCCTCCGTTCCAAATTGTAGCACCAAGGCCAAAGGCCGAACAGGACAGAGATACAAGGGAGGAAGAAGGGGAAACACCACCAACACTCACACAACGACGAGCGACTCCTGAAGCAGTAGACCCAGCGAAAACCAATGCGCAAAACGGTGACCACGACGCCTCCAACAAGGTAGCGACGCAGAGAACCCGCCGCCGTCGCAAAACCGCTAGGGTTTTCACCCAGAGTAGGGAAGGTCCGAAAGATGATGCCTTCACCGAGGGAACGATACCAAAGGTGATGCTAACACCAGCCCGAAAGGGCAGGGCTTTTGCCCAAGATCTGTCCTACTAGCGTACAAGGCACGGTCTGCCGAATGTCGATAGCACTAGGAGAACCGAGCCGCCAGCCGAAGACGCAGAGCCGGAGAGCGAGCACGTACGCTGCCACCTGACGCGGAAGAAACCACCACGCCACCCGACACCTCGGAGAAAGGAAAGATCTTGACGGCGGGGACGGGACCAGGCCAAGAGACAGAGAACGGGGACATCGCCGGATCAAAGTCGCCAACCAATGTCGCCGGAGAGGGGCCACCACACCTGGTGGCCTGCGCATGGGAAGCGAAGGAAGCCAGACGCCACGCCACCCAGGCGGCACAAGCCGAACCCTGCCACTAACCTGGAAAGCGCCAACCTACGCCACCGAGCACCTCATAGGGAGGGAGGGCGAGGAGGCGAGGATGGAACCAGGCTAGAGACAGGGGTCGCCGCGCCGCTCAAAGACGAGTGACGGCCCACCACGCCACCACGGGAGGAGCCGAGGAGCCGCCGGACACACGCCCTTGGAGCCTACTTGCTCCGCCCACTCCGACCACTACCGAAGCAGACCCCCCAAGCGGCATCCACCAATGCGGGCTCAGGGGAGGGGGAAGAAGGAGGAGAGCCGGTGCCGAGCTTCATCGAGCTACGAGGCCACCGGACTCATAACCCTGGAGCACACCCGCTCCGACCGCTTCGGCCAACAACGCCAGATCCAGGCCTTGTGACATCCTAATAAATATTAGAATGTCCCAAGTTTTCTCTAAAAATAAAAACAAAATTAAAATAACTTTTATTGTTTTTCTATATGAAAATCCCTAAATTTTCAAATAACTATTTACATATAAGAATGTATTTTATTAATTATTTTTAGAACCATGATTTACCATTTAGGAGATTCCAAACTTTACGATTTTAGATACAAAAGCTCTCTCCTCGCTTTGATTCGTTCCTCGGTTGGAACCCTGACTATCGTCTCTCGATTGAAACCCAAGCTCGATTCCCTCGACCGAAACCCTAATTTTGGCTGACCTCCATCGAAACCCTGCTTGATTCCCTTGACCGAAACCCTAATGGGTCAAACACCCATCTCTCTCTCGGTCGAGAGCAGTTCATGTCAAATCTTTCTCCTTATACTTAGAGCGGTCATAAGCGAACCCTAGACCCGATCCACCTCCCTTGCAGCCCTGACCGATCAGACTTCCGTCCCTCTCAGCAAGCATCCTTCGAAACCCCACCTCTTGTCTCCTTCGACCGAGCCAATGCCACCGTCCAACCCGTAGCTCAACGGAGACCACCTCTGATCTGCATCGGGCGCCACCATTGTCATTGGTCCCTTGCCGCATCACCTCATCTCTTGCAGCCTATCTTCATCCCGGGAAAACACAGACCAACACCAAAGCAACCGGATTTGCCTATTAGCCTAATCAGGCTCTCTCCCTAATTTCCAATCAATTTGGGCTCTAGGCCCAAACCCCTGTTCACCTCAGAACCCCGGTCCCATAAAATCCCAGCAAAAACCCTAGCCGCGCCACCCCCATCCCACAGCTGCTCCCAGGCCAAACCCGCGCCGCCACCCTGCTGCCGACCCTCCGCCGCCCAGATCCAGGCCGAGCCGCCACCTCCTTCCTCAACCCGCCGCCGTTGTCGCGCCACCGCCCATGCCCACGCGCCGCCCCATCTCGTCGTTGCCGCGCCGCCCAGCGAGCCGCCATGCCGCCGGACGCCGCCCTGCTCCTCCAGCCATCACCGCCTTTGGCCCATCCCCAGAACACCGTCGCCGCCGGGTGTCGCCACTGGGACCACGCCGCCGCCGCCGCTCTGCCCCGGCTAGCCGCCGCCGGGAGCCACCCGAGATAATGTATGCTATACGAAGTTATTACGGCGGGAGCGGGGCAGCTGGCGCGGGGCGCGGGCGAGAGGCCGTTTGATTTTTCGGATTTTGAAAAGCTACAGTACCGGGCCAAACGGGCCGAACCGGGCCGGTTCGGTTCGCATAGTAACGAACCGGGCCGTTACTATGCGAACCGAACCGTGCCGGCCCGACGGGCCGTGTGCTAGGCCCAGGTTCGGTTCGCTGGGCCGAACCGGGCCGGCACGGTTCGTTTTCGAACCGAACCGAACCGGGCCGGCCCGAAGCACAGTAACGGGCCGCCCGGTTCGGCCCGGTTGATTCGGCCCATTTGGCCAGCTGGCCTAGCTTGTTGGGGGCAACACTAGTACGTACTCCTTTCTGGTTTCAAGAACATGACTTTTTAGATATTTCAAAATACATACGGAGTATTTGCAGCTAATTGTCGTTGTAATATTTTTATAAAGTTCATAAACAATTACGATACTATGAGAATGCTATGAGAGACAAATCTAAATGTTTAATTTTTCATGTGTTCAATCCAGATAGTCTAGGAATATTTTCATCCTTTGACTAGCTTGCTACGGTGTAGAACGGGGAGGAGTGGTATGCAATGCATCTGCATCCACGGTGGCTGGTGAGGCAGAGCCAATTGCATGCATCTAATGAACACCTTTACTTCCACTTCTTTTTTTGAGGTTGCTTGACCGACAAATCAGCTCAGCTAGCTAATCTTGCTTTGAGCTTTGACGCAAGGAGATCGAGGCGTGTGCATGCATGCAAGCTTGCTGGCTAGCTGGCACGAGAGCCAGATCCGGAGAAAGATGAATCCCATCGGGAGCTGCGGTCCATGTTGGCTTTGCTTCCAGCTCGTGCAGCTCAGCTCGATCGATCGCTGCAGCCAGAAATGAAAAGAACAACTGAACAAGAACAGTGCCTTGCATTTCATATCATATCATATATTATTTTATATATGCTGATGCGGTGTACAGACGGACGCAGCGTTGCACGTGGCCGCGGCACCTTAACTTATCTGCAAAGCGAATTGAACCTCCAGACGAGACGACCAGATCTCGTCGTCGTCGATCGGGCCGGGAAGCACAAGCCGGCCAGCGTACGTGGCGGTCAAACTCAAAGATCATAAAATATACATGTGTGTGTGTATGTATATGCATGTGGACCATCCGTGCGATATACAGACACCAAAGTAACTTTCTTTTAGCAAGTATTACGTCATTTGTTTCAATAGTTATGCACTCGCTGGGACAATCTGCCGTGCTAATGTTTGAGTGAATCCTATTTAATTTTTGCCTAGCTCTGCTCTGACCGTGCGTACCTGCTGCATGAGATCTTGGTCATGGCCGTACGTGTGCTAGCACCATCACATCATGCATTCATGCTGCATCCTCCCCTTCGATCCCCTTCGGCCCTTCCGTACGTGTTCAGGTGGGCCTTGATAACAGGCTTCTCTTGCCTCAACGGTTTGGGCCTAGCTGCCGCCATAGTGGAATGGGCCATGGCTCTCATTGTCATGTATGTGGCCTCGTGGTGGTTGGTCTTGCAAATCTGTTGAAACAAAACTTCTTCCAGCCTCATGACGGCCCATTTATCGCTAATCCGATTTAAAAATCACCGGGTGTCCAATAGTATACCCGTTACTTTTGTTCACCTGATTGTGGGCACCAGTATTAGTTGCAGTGTCAACTTGTTCTTCACTCGGTTCGCAGTCTGAATTCGGTAATTATGTATGCTGCACATTGGATAAGAATTAGTTGTTCTGTATGCATTTGTGGGGGGTATTTGTATTGATCACTGTTAGTTCATAGCATGAACATACCTCTCACTATCAATTCTATAATAGAGTGGAATAACCCTAAATTATCAATGTCACTTATTCACTGTCAGTTCAAAACTGGTTGTATTATCAATTTCCAAACCAGCAGTGATGTGGTATTCTATAATAGTGCATCTTCAAATCATCGTTGAAACATTTTACATAGTCCTTGGAATCATTTTTTGTTGAGTTTCACAAATGCAACATTTTTTGGCGGTATTATTCTTTATCAAGGATATAGCTAAAAATGGCTTTGCTAATTTTTTTTAATATATATGTAGTTATTTTTTATCCCTCAAAACTTTCTAGTAAATACCAGTTGATTTTCAAAATACTCTGAAAATTTACAAAAAGGTATGTTGGAGTACTAGGAAAGTATGTAATTTAAAATTCTGAGACGTCACTCCTGCTGTCCAACTTCTAGATCTACCCATAAAAAAATTATGGTACACACATTAGTGAATACGAACTCCCGTTCCTTTCGATCTAATGGTTTTAATTTGTTTTTTATTTTTTTATAATACCATGGTAGTGTTTATACTATACGTTTTATTTAGAGGCAATCTAAATAGACGGTCAATCTGAATTATACAACTACCCAATTTATTTGTCGGTGTATACCGTACCATAAGATATGTAGCTATTTTTAGATATGTAGCTATTTTTAATCCCTGAAAACTATCTAGTAAATACCAGTTGATTTTCAAAATACTCTGAAAATTTATAAAAAGGTAAGTTGGAGTACCAGGAAAGTATGTAATTTAAAATTATGAGACGTCACTCCTGCTGTCCTACTTTTAGATCAACCCATAACAAAATCATGGTACACACATTAGTGAATACGAACCTCCGTTCCTTTCGATCAATCTGGAGGCTATACTATACGTTTATACTATACCTTTTATAATACCATGGTAGCGTTTATACTATACGTTTTATGTGGTGGCTATCTGAAGAGTCGGTCAATCTGAAATATACTACTCCCTCCGGTCACAAAAAGAAGTCGCCGTTGACTTTTACATACAACTTTGATCATTCGTCTTATTAAAAAAATTATAAATATATAAAAATAGAAGTCATACTTAAAATATATTTAACAATAAACTAAATCAAAATAAATTAAATAAATGATATTTACATAAATTTTTGAATAAGACGAATGATCAAAGGCGTGTACAAAAGTCAACGGTGACTTTTTTTTGTGATCGGAGGTAGTACTACCCAATATATTTGTCTGTGTATACCGTACCATAAGAGTGCTAACCTCACGTCTCATCAAGACTCCGACTTCCAGGTCTACCCAAAACCTAAACCACTCATCTCGTGAAGACTCACTTCCAGGTCTACCCAAGTCCTGAACCTCTCAACTAGTCTACGAGGTAGAAACAATACAAACCGTGGAGAGCACGGCTAGCTAGAGCAGGAACTGTAAATATCACTGGATGCAAGCAGCACAACTTGCCGGGCTTCAATTAATATATATAGAACAGACATACCCCCTCCAGGCCTCCATACGTGAGCTAGATGTACCTTAATTTACTCCATGAGAGAAAACACAAGAGGAGTGGAGCAGGGCAGTTTAAGGCAGGCCATGAACTTCTGGCTTCTCCGAGTCTGTTGCTAAACTAAAATTGTACATTGGTAAGTCTAAAATTGCACTCTTACTTAATATGCAATTTTCATACAATTATACTGTAATTTTTCTAGTTTGCAATCTTGTAAGGAATCATTGTTTGATTATAAATGTTTTGCTTCTTTCATACTCAATAACTCACATGAATAATAATTGATAATTCACATAATCACATAGGCACTGATAGATCATAAATGATAATATGGCATGACCGCATGATTATAAAATTATAAGAAATGATCATATGCTTATACTTCATGATGGAGAGATTTAAGTGCTATTCACAGGGCAAAACAAATTGAATTAAGAACCTAACATCTACCTAGATAGCTTCTACTTCTACTCTTACAACATCTAATAATTTGTAGCACGTACAGAAGACTAAGACTAAGAAGCAAATTAGCAGACATAGCCTAAACCGTCTCCTAGTCGGGATAAAACACCAATTAAACCGTTTAATAACCGTTCCGTTTAGCCTAATTAAACCGACTTTGACCTTTTTTGACCGAACAGGCCGGCTACCGTTTAAATCCACCGACTACCCCCTAAACTGTGCAGTAGGCCACCGACTACCGACTAATCGCCGTTTAAACGGCCGACTAGGCCGTTTAGGCGAACAGAGCAACTTCGAATCGACAATCCGCACATGGTCCGTCCAGGCACCCGTGTACCTCAAATTATCAAAACCGGACATGTTTGGTCCCTCGACCGGTCAAATGGTTGTTTTTGGCTGTTTGGGGTGTTTTTTGCTGACGTTGACGGTGACATGGCTTTTTTTTTCTACGTGGACACAATTTGGACAACCCTATGTGTAAGGCTAAGTCACCTATAAATGTCATGCGTAGCTCACCGTTAGTGTCCAGTCAAAAAAAAAAACCAAAATCATCCTTTGACCGGTGAATGGGACCAAATATGGCGACCGCCCTGGGCCCAAGATTTCGGGGGTGGGGGCGGGGCGACCTACCTAGCGCCTAGTAGTAGTGCTTGGGAGGCAAGACATGCACAACAACTCATCAAGCTTCTCTCTGCAACAGCTCGACTATGCACCTAACTACATCTTCTCCCCACCTTCCTTCCTCAAAATCGATTCTCAATCCATCGATCTCTTTCCCTAGGCCATTGATTTTGTGTTTAATGGTGTTTCTGTTGGTGATTTGGAGAGCAAATAGTGGAATAAATCCCAATTGCGTTGCCGTTAGGCCGTTCCCCGTCATCTCGGTTTCCCGTTCAGCCTTTCGTGCCAGCAACTAGAGCCCAGAGCTGCAGCGTCTCCACGGTTCCACCGAGTCGCGGACCGTTGACCGCTGGACTCCCTCAGTCCCTCGGCAGGGCCCTGGGCCCCCCACGGCAGCACGGCTGACCGGCCCCATCGATCTGGCCATCCCTCTCTCCAGGTTGAGTTGAGTTGAGCACTGCACTTTTCAATCCTCTGTGTCGTGTTCCATCAACATCAAGCCTCAAGAGATCAGGTTGTTATGTTATTAAACTCGCAATCCCTAATCTCTACTTCTTGCAAATATATTTTTCCAATGGCTATTTGCTTATGTCTAGACATTTTTCTGGTAGCAAAAAAAAGAAAGAAAAAAGGTAGATTATTTTTTGGAAATACAATGAGGAGCAATTAATGAGTAGTTTTTTATGCCTAATATAGACTCCGCTCAAAACTTTAAGAATTTAGTGACTGTTTGAGTAGAACCAGAACGCCCTAATTTAGAACATATTATGCCATTTATAATTTTTTTTTTAAAAAATTGATTTACACTTTGGAAATAGGCTAAATTATAGGGTTCTAATTTATTCTTCGCCCTGGGCCTCCAAAATATTAGGAACGGCCCTGCTGGTTCTTCCCTCCAGGGCTCCACAGGCAAGCCAAATACGCACAACGACATAGCCAGAGCAAACAAATTAGTCATATATTTAGCGTTCCATTGAAGTACGGTGCTTCTGGGTCTTCCCCTCCGTACGACCGGTAAATCCAATGCATTGATATTACGATACATGTATATATGTTCTTGTTCGTAGCAATATTTTGGCTTATTGATATTAGTCTTTAAATTCGGGCAGACACCGTTACTCTCTCCGGTTACAAATGGTAAATTTACGCAGCATGTATCTAGATATTTTTCATATATGCATATACGCATGCATGCAATGTATTTACTGTATTCCGATGCATGATATGTGTGAATGAATGATAGATACTCCTATCATGGAAGGAAACTCAACATGGATTTGCTCCACTGATGATGTGGGAGCCCTGTTTACACGGCTGGGAGGGGTGCGGCGGCAGCTGGTGGGAGTGAACGGGCTGATGGTGGCTAACGCCATGTTTGCCGGTATCATGGTGGGGTTCGGCGCCTACGGGCCTCGCTACCGCCACCGCACCTTCGTCCGCTTCCTCTTCCAAGGAGCAAACGCCTTGTTCCTGCCCATCATCTCATACGTTGTCTCCAATGCCACCACCACCACCTCCACCTTTACTGATTGGCAGCTACTACTAGTTTCCAACCCCATTGACCCTTTTGTAACCGTGTCGTTCCGCTGCGGTGCGTCGACTCATGTGTTCCTAACCCTATTGTGGGCAGGCCTAGTTCAGACTGTTGGGATCCACACCTACGCACAAGTCGCCGCTGATGATAGAGAAGGTCGAAACACTGCTCTCTCTATGGTGCTGCTTGTCCAGGCAATCTGGATCCCCTACCTTCTTATCGCCTACATTTCGCAAAAACATACATATACTATTGCTCCACGGGGAAATCCAGTGGTACGCCAACGCCGAATATACCTGTATGGCTATCGATATAACTTATTCTATATGTGCTGCCTTGTCTTTGCTCTTAACTTTGCAAGACTAATGCTCCAATACACCGCATTCCACATGGCGCAACGTTCATTCGCACTCGGGCGCAACCCACGCCTTGTTGCTGGGTATATGGAGCAGCTGCAGCTGCAAGAGGGAAGCCAACATTTACATGTTGATGTTGAGCATTCACCACCTCCACTTTTGATCATGGGAGAGGAGACACAGAAAGTAGAGAAGCAGCCCCATGGCTACCGCTTCCGACATGACAAAACCTTGATGGGAAACAACGGCGGCTTGGTGACACTCGAACTCGACAAGATTTGGCAGTTCGATGACATGATTCTAGCATCGATACCACGATTAAAACATGTGTGCTTTTCATTCGCATTATTCAAGCTATTGCGGGGTCGATTCGCAGGTTACACAGCTGCTGAGATGGGCTCTGTGAAAACCCGTGACTTCTTCTGGAATGTGTTGCTTATGGACGATGATCAAGAAAGACTAGTTGGGGTGATCACAGCTGAGCTCTCTTTCCTTCATGATTACTACTATTCGTCCCTCCCAATATCTTACTCCAAGCCTTGGCTGCCCATGTTGAGCATCCTTATCTCGCTCTTAACCATAGGTAGTTGTTGTATGCTACTCGGTTTGATGACTTTGATCACATCTTCAAGTTATTCTGCAATCCGGAGGGGTCAGATTTTATGTGCTCTTAGATGCAAAAGAAGGGCCAAAAAAAGCACCCACGGCTACATGTCTGCTCACATCGGAAATTTGCTCTTTGACATTGTACCAGCAACCGTACTTGCTTTACTAGTCGTGCTTGCTGAGGCGAAAGATATGTAGCCCTCATGTGCCGATATGTAGTGGACCATGACACTTGGCAGCGATCTCCAAGAAGGCAGAAATGGGTTGGCCGTGTGTTAAGGTGCAGATGCAATCTATTGCAGCATTGGCAGGACAAAATGAACCAGTGCTC
>SPJY01010227.1:0-16982 GCA_005191435.1 Raddia distichophylla | reverse complement strand
TGAATCGAGAGTAGAAAAATAAAAGTCAACATTCACCCGAATGACACTGGGTTGGTTTACTGTATACCATTTTGATCATTTTTTATCCATATTTATTCTTTTCCACTTATTTGAGACATGAGATAACCATTTTGCCCTTGCCTATTTGGTTCAACCCAACCACAACCAGCAGGTCTCGGTCTAGGGCAATCGAGTCGTTGTTCTAGCCCAAGACGCGAGTCACTGTTCCAGCTAGGGTTCTCCTTGCGGGGCGGCTTCGTCATGTGGAGAAGCGGCGGCATCGAAAGGATGGACATCTCCCTTGCTCGCATCAAGTACCTCATAGCTCCGCAAACATCTCGGTACGAACAGCCTAGGCCTCAAACGTCCTAGATGCCTAGCAAGCCCTAGCCTGCCACTGGCCAGTTCGGAGTTCCGTGAGAGGTCCGAGACGGCCTAAAAGAACAGAGCTTCTAAAGGGACCAAGAGTACCACTAGGAAGCTATCATTTCCACTGCTTAGGAAGAAAATGGTATTGTATCTGTTTTACTTTGTGTAACTTCATTTTTTTTCGGTAACCTACATTTCCTTTGTACGGTGCAGGCAACAACGATCGGGCAACTACCTTCTTGGTTGTAGGTTTTTCGGAGGGGCCATTCTTCCCAAAACAAGGATGGTTCGATTGGGGTCATGGATCAAATTGCTACACAAAGAGAGGTACATAACATGTTCATCCCATTTTTTACCTTATTGCACAACTCCAATGCTGAAACGCTACCGACATGCCTACCTCGAAGCATGGGCAAGAAAGCAACCCGGAGGAGACTGCCACCAGAATCTCTTCTTATACATGAGATTGTGGGTAGGAAGACTCACGATAGGCTTGCGATTGGTCAGGACCACCTGATGTAGGAATTTTCATCACTTGTACAAACCGCCTCAGTTCAAATTTCATAACTACTCACAATGCTTTGTTGCAAGTCCGAGGATTACATGCCCGCTGTGCAGGGTGCCCACATGCACCCTGAGAGTCATCACGCTTTCGAGGCACGAATGCAGAGGGAGAGGGAGCAAGAGAGGGTTGAACAGTGACAACAGATGCAGAAGAATCTGTTGAGCCTGAGGACGACAGAGGAGGCACACAATAGGCAGGGAGAGAAGCTTGCTAGGTTGGGAGCAGAGTTCAAGGCCGGATTCACCTATTTGGACAACCTCTCTCAATTGGTTGGGATAATGTCTTCTAAACATAAAAAGTACATCTCTCTTAACATCTAATTGACACATTCCCATCTAATGAATGTTTAGGTTGGCCCGAGTGGTACCAGTGGCCATCTAGGCTCTATTGGGGTATGTCACCATATCATAATGGATACGGGTCTCCACCTCCCTACCCGAGATACTACGGGGGCCACCTCCCACACCCGGCATCTACGAGGCCCGCCACCCCTACAGTGTGTGTACGGTGGCCCCCCTCCCCCACTAGGTGACTACGGGGGCCTACCTCTCCCACATGGTGGATTTGGGATAATTATGGACGCGGCAAGTTATTTCAGCTCAAATCATCTGCTAATCCATGATTTTGACATCGTACATCTATTAAGTTTGTGGTTGCATATAGGATTTTGGTTCAATGGCCTCAACTACTGTATGGCCCTGTTTGAGCCACGTCCAACCTAGGAGAGACCGGCCCATCTAGGCTTTATTTTTTGACGTGAGGGTGGGAGGCCAGAGAGAGATCGACCCTCCCTGGTTCAATTTTCCCTAACCATCGCTGGAGGGATGTCGTCGCCGTCGTCTTGCCAGAGAATTGCCTCTCACTATCGTCATCTACGTCTATGGAGGAAGCCACTGCTGCCCGTTTGTCCTTGTGCCACCGCTTCCAGCGAGTCACCGTCACCCCAAGCCACCACCCCACCATCGTCGTCGGCCTTGCTGCTGCAGGGCAGAGCCGCCCTGGGAAGCTAGGGCGGTGGGAAGGGACGGCCAAAGGAGGAGAAGAGGAAGGAGAAGGAAGGGGGTAGCAAAGTTTAGGAGAAAGGGAAGAAAGGGAATAAGGGAAAGGGGAGAGTTAGGGTTCCACAAAATCCGTGGGAAGGGTTGCAAATTGAGGTAAACTTCTATGATTTCCTCTTGAATATGGTGGGATTTGGGATAAATTGCAAGTTCTAGATTGGAAATTGTAAGATTTGGTTGGCAATCTGTATGTGCAGCAGATTACGAGTTAAATTTGAGGTGTCTATGTCTAGAATCTGATCACAGCATAATGGAAAGAATCGTAGTTTATGTTTCTAGCTTTCCAACGAGCCCAATAACACATAATTTGGCTAAGCGGTTTTGGAATTTGGCTTTCGGAACGCTGCTGTCCTGTTTTAGGTCGTGGCGGGTTTTTGTTTATGTGATAGTATGTGTCTAGCTACTTAACAAGTAACTGCTAAGGGATTATGATAAACTACATTAGGGGCTAGAAAGGGTAAGGGCTAGACGGTAAAATCGATTTTGTATAATGCTTGATAACGGTGTCAAGTCGGTTGATGGCTATGTATGTATGTAGGTGTCGCTTTTGGGACGGCTTCGACATCTCGTGCTCCTGACTCATTTGGTAACTAAGGCAAGTGCATATTACATTGTCGGTGTTCCTTCTAGGGTACAACATATGTTTGAATGCTTACTTACATTTTCCATATGTTTGAATGATTACTTACATTTTTGTGATGATGATGTATTAATGGTATGAGGTGGTATGATGGTAAGTAATTCATAATGATTAAACCATGCATTTGCATTTATGAGCATGATGATGGCATGAAAGAGCTACTTCGGTAGGCACACCCCACGGGATGGCGGGTAGACTTGTTTCGGTGGTCAACCTCCATGGGATGGAGTGTAGAGTGTGACATCGATGGATGTACACTCAGCGGTACCGGTATACGCTTATGAGAAATGAGCATGAGCATATGCATTGCATGATTGCATTGTCAAATTGTGAAGAAGCCATGATCTGATGTCTTATGTTTTTTTAGAAAAGGATATGATCTGCCTTGTTTTATGTACTTGATGAGTTTTGTACTCACTCTTACTTTCTAGGTATTTTTAGGTGACCATTGAAACATGCATGGGATGAGCGTAGTACACTGATACCACTCGCACTTTAAACTCCACATTCCCTTAGTGATTCAAATAAACATAGTCGCATAATATTAGAGCTTGGGAACATTCTCTTCCATTTGTTTGTTAAATGTTAACTTGATTTGTTATTGTTCGGTGTCAACTAAAGTTAATGCTTGGCTGATACCTTGAATGTGCTTTATAGTCTTAAGACGGTTCTGATATATCTGGAGTGGTGGATTATTATTGTGAATTCATTAATTCCATGTGTAAAATTATTCAGTTTACAGAGGGCATGATGTTGAAATTTTCTATCGTGGTACTGTGTTATGTATGTTGTGTACGTAGCACGCGAGCCTTGTTAGGCTAGGCTGTTACAACTACAACTCAAAGGTAGGAGGGCGACACATCAAGAAGCCAGGATGCTGGGCTACCCGTCATCAAGCAAGCCATAGGACGGTATCATGTGTCGAACAATGGTGTTTATATCGTCGCGGTGACTTTCGATGTGATGAGACTGTGATTGTGTATTTTGTTTGTGTCGAACATTGTTTGAATATGATGTGGGTCAATTTGAGTTATTTTGGATGTGGAATATGAAATATGTGTGCATGTGATGGAATGTGTAATTATGGATGAGTATGTGCTAACATGGGGGATATATATGTTGTGGGTGTTTTGGGTTTCGCAGGTGCAGTAGCTATTGTTATTAGGAACACCAGCAGCTGCAAAATTATGGCATTTTCATTTTTAACGCTATTTTCTAAGTTATCTCAATGGTTTAGGATTGGTCGTCGAGAGAGATCCATCCCTAGCCACCATGCAATGGTGCGGAGTTGCACCTCTCTCGACGATCAACATTAAGCTATCGAGAGAGGGGTGGCACCCTGCACTGACGTGAATTGGTCCCACAGGTCTTTCTGTTGACCGGCTCAAGTGAGCCGTCGAGACAAGTAGTTCATCTCTCTTGACGATCTCTACATGGTTGTCGAGAGAATGTTGTACAACCCTTAACGATGACAGCTTTTTTTCTCAACCACCTTCTTTTCGGTCATCGGGAGAAGTTGTCTGAATGGCTGAACTGTTGAGACTACATTTCTCTCTTGACTGAGTTGTCTCGATGGCTGGTCGTCGAGAATGCCTTTTCTTGACGGTTTTCCATTTAGTCTCGACAGTTTAAGCCGTCGAGTTTGATGTCGTTTTCCATAGTGTTAGTCCCAAGGCTATATATGCACCCTTATAGCCTCATGGCCAGATGTGCTAATCGGCACCAAAAAGCACCAAACATGTGATCTCTCCTCATATAATGGTTTCGCCTTCGTGCTGCCTTATGCCATTTAATGATCGAGCGTTTGTTTCAAAAGGCCAGTTTCACAGACTCAGACTTCTTTGGTTATGAATTGAATTGTTGAAGACCCAGATTTGTTCGTATGCTTTGTTGATAGCTGTGTACTTGAATCTGCTGATGTTTTGCTCAATTTAGCTTTGTGAGAAGCTTTTGAAAAGACTGTTATGGTCCTTCAAATTAGTCCATGGATTTTGGCACACAAGGATTCTTTTAGTTTGAGGAGAACTATAATTTGCTTTTGCTACATAAGGAACTTGACTCAAGGTGAAGATTGATAAAGTATGATTCAAATCAGTACTAAGGTGGAGTTTGTTGGAGTTTTATCCAAATTAGGATCCATTTCCATATTGGATTCATACATGCCGATATTGATTCTATATCACTTTCTTGTTTCAAAGGACCCTTAGTCCCAAGCCTATAAATAGACCCTTGTAGCCTCATGGGCTGATGTGCTAATTGGTGCCAAACATGTAATCTCTCCTAATACAGTGGTTTTGCCTCGTGTGCCTGCGGTTTTTTCCTGCAATGGTTTCCACATTAAAAAAACTCAATGTCTCTTATTCTCTATTTTGTGCATCTATTTTCTAGTGGAATTGGCAAAAACATCGCACATGTGTGCGGTGACGTGATTGTCACAAATCACCATCTACAATTCACTTTTCGACCTAACTAAATCAACTTTATGGACCCAAATATCTCGTTTGGTGAGCCGTGGACCTAAGCAGAATCATGGTACAAATATAGGGACATATAGTGCAATTTACTCTCTCCGTTCTTTTTTATTTGTCGCATTTGACTTTTGGATATGCCTTTGATCATTTGTCTTATTGAAAAATATGTAAATATCATTTATTTTGTTGTGATATGTTTTATCAATAAAAAAAATAGTGCTTGATTTCCATTCAAATCATTAAGGAAATTCCTAATAAATATAATTAGGTTTATTTTTTTTGTCCCTCGGCTGTGCGGACCCTTTGGTCCCACAAAGAAAAAGATATCTTCAAATGGTCTTTTATCGGTGAAACAATGGTTTTGACCGAAGTAGCAAAATCTTAGATTGTTGCATAAAACTGTTTTATAAATGTATTCTGTATATTTGAGTTCCTTTGAACTATTTGAGCTGAGGAAATTTTTTTCTGAATTATCTACAGTTTGGTGTCGTTTCTTCATATTTTTCATACTATAAAATGCTAGAAAACATTGGAATGTTAAAAAAAAAACTGAGAAAATTTTAATAGATGTAAAGATATCTCATATGCAATTTATTTCACACTCTTAGATATACTTCTTTGCCTAGTCTTGACTTCGACTCACGGCTTCGCTTATTTGAGCGACTCATCTCGCCTTCAGATGGTTCCTACCGATTCTAGACGTGTGCCCTTTGGCTATCTCGCGTCTCTGTTTTTGTGGGGTGCTTATCTGAAGAAGGTATGCTTGTCAACAAGTTTGTGGCCGTTTGCAGTTGATCAAGACTGGGCGTTATGGCGGCGCTGGCTTGGTTTGTAGGGGGAGGCAACATTAGGGGACTTCGGTTTGGCGGTGCTTTTGGGTACCGGTTCGTTGACTCCGGAGAAAAATCTCTAAGTCTAATCTTAGCTGGTTGTACCTGGCAATGGCGGCATCATTGCCGCTCCCTTGTTGAAGGCATTGTCTGGAGTTTGATGAATTTGCTCTATAGGGTGAAAACCTATGGTCTGACTGCTTGGGCCATGGTAACGACGGCATGCTTAGTGTCGTTCCCTTCTTGGAGGCGTTGCTTTTGAAGAGCCTTCATCGTAGTCTAAGCGTTGTTTTTGTGGTGCTCGGTTCTGAAGATTTAGTTGTGTGTTGTAGCTTGCTGCGATATGATTGTTTTCGTCTTGTCGTTTTTCTTTTTTTTTTTTAGTTTTTGGCTGTGTGCATCCTAACTATGCAGAGGCCGGTTGTGGTCTTGGATTAATTGTATCTCCTTGATATAATTGTCTGAGATCAGTAAAGCTTTCTTTGTCTAAAAAAAATATACTTCTATGCAAAAAAAGAATCAAACATGTGCTACATAGGTATAACTTCTGGTATATTCATTATAGCATATCATTTCATTTGGAAAACCATACTCGATTTCAATCCTATTCATTCTAGACCGTTTTCTTTTTCAGTTTATATTCATGATATTTTGGGTTCATTTAGTATCTCTGGTTATGCGGACTAATTCGCCATAATAAATCCACACGATGGTTATTCATACGTGTTCATGATATTTTGGGTTCATTTAGTATCTCTGGTTATGCGGACTAATTCGCCATAATAAATCCACACGATGGTTAACAGTGTTTTAGATTCAACATTTGTTAAAATGTTGTGTCCATATACATCATTAGATGTTGAGGCGAGCGCAGTTCCATTATCCCAAAAAAAAAAAAAATCTGTGAACAAAATTTGAAATGCTCACACATTTCCCTTAGAAAAAAAAAAGCCTCCACCAATCAACCAAACCAAAAGCAGCCCAACAAAAAACCTTGGGTTCAAATACTCCTCCCAACCAGTAGAAACCATACTGGAGATAAGAGCCAAGCAGTGAAATGACCTGTGAATGTGTGTCATGGAGAAGGGGAAGAAGAGGCAGCTTCTGCTCCTGCACTTCCTCAGCCATGGAGCCTTCCATTGTGCAATGCTGCATGCTAAACTTCTCTGCTCTTTCAAGGCCTGCACTGGGAGGAACTTATATCAGAAGGTAACTTCAGTGAGAGGAACAAACAAAGGAAGTACCTGAATAAACACAAAGCAAGACTGAATGAATGGTGACCTTCTTTTTCTGCAACTGTGTACAGTCAGATGGAAAGCAAGACTGAATGAATGAATGGTCAATGCATTGGAAGACACAAAGCAAGTGACTGTTTGCAAAAGAGGACTTCTTTTTTCTTGTGATGGTATGAGTTTAGATTGGAACGGGCTTGTTTGTTGAGCATTCCGTACAATCGTTTTGGAAATTGTCTTCGTTAAAGAAGTCAGACCGGTCGATAAATGAGCTGCTGCTTCTGCCTGCTGGTGTGGACGTGTGGGGGTGGACGAAAATCAGTTATATATAATTTATACAGTACAGAAGCTGCACTAGCGTCATTTTTTTTTTCATAGTCCTATTTAAATTTCATGATGGCAATTGATACTGAAATATTTATAACCTTTCTTTCTTGCAGCTGGCGGTTGTTTGTCAAAGGAGCAGCCAACGTGAGGTATATCATGGACGCCACCTCGCCAACCATGGCGATGCCAGACGTCGACAAAACAAGCTCGTGCTTGGCAAGCACATTAAACAAAGGTTATTAACCTGGCCATTAATATATACAGGAACACAGTACAGTTTGGTAAAAAAAACTAGCACATTATGTCACTAACTTCCCCTTGATTACAAGAAGCTACATTCATCTGGCCGAAAACTAATGGTTAGTGAAAGGCATACAAAACATTTGGTTGCACTTTAACATTGCGTGAATATGAAACAAATTGCTGCTTAGACAGTTCGCATCAGTACTTGCTGCTATTACAGGCTGAAGGAACTGTACTCTGTGAAATATGTCCTGGTATGAACATCAACACATGGCCAGCAGAACGACAGCATGAAACTGAAACTCCGGTGGCTCACATGTCGTACAGCGGTGATTTCACAACGACCATCTGCCGACACTTAATTGTCCAAGTGTCTGAAATGATGGTTGCTTTTGGAATGCTGTAACACCCTGCAATGGTAGCTAAATTAGAAATTCAAACTTTAAAATTCAAAATTTGGAATTGATCTCTCTCCTTACTGCTCTCTTTCTCAGCTGCTCCCTTTCTCTCTTCCGCTCCGCCCTGATCTCGGTGCCGCCGCACTGCACTGCACCGCGACGTCCACCGGTCCACCGCCACAAATGACCATCAAACTGTCACCGCTGATCGCTAGAACATCATCAACGTTGCCCGCCCATACGCTGCGTGCTGATGCTAGCCGGTTGTAACTGATAGATGGACAGCAAGCAGCATCACTATGGGCCAAAATGGGTCAAGATATACAAGATACAGGTGAAGAAAAATAGCAAATAAACCCCTATATAATATACTATTAACACACCCCTCAAACTCAAGGTGGAACACCCCCCTCAAACTCAAGGTGGATCTACTACATTGACATGTACAGCCTCTTTGATAACTTGTTTTAGTTTAGTTTTTGTTGGGATTACAACTTTTGTTATTTTTATATACAACATTCACTTTATTTTTTGAAAATAATTTTTTTATAACTTTGTTGGGATTTTCTCAAAGATCTGAAAAATATTTTTTTAATAATTTATTTAGCCTTTTCATACCATTTTCAAAGGTGGTCAAATTTTCCCAACAAAAACTACACTAAAACTAAACATGCTATCAAAGAGGGCCTGAGTTTGGAGAGATGGAAATCATGCATAGCTGTAGTTTGTGCCTTGGTGAAGAAGTCTGCAAGCTAAAGCTCTGAAGGCACAAACTCGAGATCAGCCACCTGTTGCTGCACCTGTGACTGGACATACGATGCATCGACGCCAACATGCTTCGTAAGCTCACGCTTCACTGGATCATGAGCAATACTGATGGCACTGGTGCTGCCAGATCGCACTGTCGTAGGGGAGGAGATAGTAACCCCAAAATCTGCCAAAAGCCACCTCAGCCATGTCACCTCAGCCGTCACAGAAGCCAACGCCCGCAACTCAGCCTCAGTACTAGAGCGACAATTCATCCCCGGTGATAAGCATATCATCCACATAAAGAAGAAGAAATGTCCGACCACGAGGAGACTGGTGAACAAAGAGAGTAGGGTCATGCTGACTCGCAACAAAGCCAGCAGCGGTAACAACATAGGTGAAGCGCTCAAACCAGGAATGACCGTCAGGAAGAGAGCGACGAAGAAGACAGACATGACCGTTAGGCACAGAGTAGCCAGGAGGTGGGTGCATGTAGACCTCCTCACGCAGTTGACCGTGAAGAAAGGCATTATGCACGTCAAGCTGTGATATGGTCCACTAGTGGACTCAGCTGACCGTGAAGAAAGGCATTCTGCACGTCAAGCTGAGATATGGACCACTGGCGGACTGATGCAACGGCCACAAGAGTGTGAACAGTAGTCCGGCGGGCAACAGGGGCAAAAGTATCACCAAAGTCCACACCAGGCTCCTGCTGAAAATCACGAGCGACAAGACGAGCCTTGTAGCGCGCAAGAAAACCATCAGAGCGAGTCTTGATCTTGTAGACCCACTTGCAGGTGATGGGTGTCACAGAAGAAGAGGAACAAGGTCCCAAGTGTGGGTACGCTCTAGGGCCGCAAGCTCCTCTGCCATAGTGAACTGCCACTCAAGATGAGTGACAGCATCACGAAAGGAAGTGGGCTCAGAAGTAGAGGTAGCTGGAGCAGCAAAGCCATAGCGATCAGGACGGGGAATCGTGCACCGATCACGAAGAGCGTACCGAGGTGGAGCTGGGGAAGACTCCAAAACAGAGACGGGAGAGTCCCCAGAAGAAGGTGTGGAAGTGGCTTAGAAGTAGAGGTAGCCGGAGCAGCAAAGCCATAGCGATCAGGACGGGGAATCGTGCACCGATCACGAAGAGCGTACCAAGGTGGAGCTGGGGAAGCCTCCAAAACAGAGACAGGAGAGTCCCTAGAAGAAGGTGAGGAAGTGTCAGGAGGAGACTTGGGAACCGAAAGAGGAGTTGGTCCTAGAATGGAGGGAGAACTAGAAGGAAGAGGTGGACGACGAGAGTAATGGACACGAACAGGTGGATGAGAAATAGGGAAGGGAGGGGTGGTGGGCGAGAGGAAGGTGGTGGTGGTGAAGAAAGCGATGTCGGTAAAGGAGGTGGTAATGATGGCGGTGGTGGTGGTAAAGAAAGCGATTTAGGCAAAGGAGGTGGTAGAGAGTGATGGTGGTGGTGGTGTCGAAGTAGGCAAGTGTGATCGGAATCGAGGAAAAGACAAGGGATCTGGTCCGGTAAGGAAGGAGAGAGAGTCAGCAAACGACTGAGAATGAGAGGACGGATCAGGAGTAAAGTAAGGATGGGACTCATCAAAGATGACGTCACGGGATACTCTGATCCGACGAGCAGCGGGATCCTAACAACAAGCACCTTTGCGCTCAGAGTCATAACCAAGAAAAACACACTTCGCTGATTGAGCAGTCAGCTTTGTGCGCTCACGAGGCTGAAGAAGGACAAAGACAACATAGCCAAAAGAGCGAAGATGACTATATGGATGAGAGTAGCCAAAAAGTCACTTGAAGGGGGTGGCACCACCAAGGGCAACTGAGGGCTGAATGTTAATGAGATAGACTGCTGTAGAGACGGCATCACCCCGAAAATGAGGAGGAACAAAAGAAGCAAGCATCATAGCATGAGATATCTCAAGGACGTGACGATGTTTGCGATGAACAACCCCATTCTGAGCATGGGCACCAGTGTAGGAATACTGTGGAAGTGTGCCCTGCTTAAGAAGGTACTGTCGAAGAAACGCAAACAAGTACTCGCCAGCAGAATTAACGCGAAAGACACGAACAGGAGAACCAAATTGAGTGTGAACCATAGCAAAGAAGGCCTTGTAAGCAGGAAGCACCTGAGCACAAGATGTCAAAAGATAGATCCAAGTATATCGAGAATAATCATCAACAAATACAACATACCAACCATGCCCCCTTTCGACACAAAGGGTGCTGGCCCCCATACATCAGAGTGAACTAAATCAAAAGGTCGAGAAGACACAGAGGCACTAGTAGAATATGGAAGCTGTATTTGCTTGCCAAGCTTACAACCAATACAAGAGGTCAAGGAGGTATCACCAGAAACCTTCCTAAGGAGACCACGACTAACTAAAGAAGAAAGACGGGACACACACATGTGCCCTAACCGATGATGCCACTGAGCAAAACTGGTGCAGGCGGTGGTAGTGAAGGCAGTGGCATCAGTGGAAGTAGATGACTGGCAACTGGAGACGGTAGAAGCGGAAGCGGAAGGAAGGCGAAGCCAGTCGAGCTCCCAAAGACGCGGAGAGTCATTGAGCCGGCGACCAGTGCCAAGAAGAGTCCCCGTATGGCAATCCTAAATGGAACAATGATCAGAATCAAGTATAACACGACAATGGTGATCAGTAAGCTGACCGGTAGAAATAAGCTACATATCAAGAGAAGGAACATGTGAAACGGATGGAACATAAAAGGATGAAGTATGAAGAGTGCCCCAACCAATGACAGAAAGAAGTGTGCCACCTGCTGTCTTGATGGACACTGCAATAATAGGTGAGCTCAAAGGGCCAAGGAAGGTAGGATCAGAGATCATGTGGAAGGAAGCCCCAGAGTTGAGAATCCAGGGTTGTGGTATACCTGAGTGAGGCTAAGTGGCTAGGCTGACGGTGTCAAGAGCTGAGACTGGACGAGCATCACAGTGCTCGATACGCTCCAGGCGCTGACTGATGTCGTGAAGCAGGCGAACATATTCAGGTGACAAAGGAAGAGTCGCAGTACCAGTAGGAGGACCTGCCCCCCCCAGTGCCTCCACTTGTGCCCCTCCTGTGGTTCTGAGGCCGCTGCCTGCAGCGCTCAATGGTGTGGCCAGACCGCTTGCAGTAGTTGCAGTACAAGCCAGTAGACTGAGAATGAGCAGCGGCAGCAGTGGCTCCTGCAGGTGTCGAGGAAGAAGGGGCAGCGCCAGCGGAGGGTGTAGTAGAGACTGGCGCCGCCGAAGCTGCAGAAGCGGCGAGGACTGACGGGGAGGTTGAGAGACCATCACGAAGGAGAGTCTCCTCCACCCGAACTAGGGTAAGAGCCTCGACTAGTGAAGGCTGTGGCAAGCAAGCCAAGAGCTGAGTACGAAGCTGCTCAAACTCAGGCCTAAGGCGCCTAAGTAAACTCAAATAGGCGACGACGTCACTCAACAGCCTGACGTAGAAGACAACAGCGATAGGCACGGTAGTAGGCTGGGTCATGTGAGTCAAGATGACGCCACACATCCATGATCTGATGATAGAAGTCATCTGCGGTACTGTCCTACTGGGCGAGCGAGCTAGCAAGGTCTAGCAACGAAGTGTAGAGTGCATCACTTCTCGTCTCATAGAGAGACTGCACATGTGTCCACATCTCATCCGAGGAAAACTGACAAGATCCAATCCAAGCTCAACCTTCATGCTGCCAATGAGGATAGCAACAGCACGAGCCTCGTTCTCCTGCCAGGCCTCCAATGTCTCGACATCTGCAACATATTGCTCCACAACCTTGTCATAAGATTCTTAGCGACATCAGAAACAGGGGTGCCATCTGCAGCAGGCTGAGGCTCCTCTGGAGTAATCGGATCAGGAGGCCGTGGAGTGGACGCGGTGAGATGACCCAAAGACGATAACTGTCGAGACACACACGAAGCATGGGGCCCATGACCGGTAGTTTGTCCCATCAAACACCACTTGTGGGAGCTGCATCAAACCAGAGAGGCGAGCTGGGGAAGCAGCTCCAATGCCTACTGAGCTTTCCATGAATAGGCGGTGAGGCGGTGACCGGAGTAGAGGCAACCTGGCGCGACGCTGCTGGAACAAAGTGACGCTGGGACAGCAGTGCCGGGGCGGCAGCCCCCAGCACTGTGCAGAGGGCAGTGCGGAGCTGCCGGAGTAGAGGGCGGCGCAGTTGCGGCGGCCCCCGGGGCGGCGCGGCTAAGGAGGCTACCTCGCAGCGCAGCCGGACCAGGGGCGTGGCGCGGCCCCCCGGGCAGCGGCGGCTACCGCACGGCGGGACCGAAGCAGGGGCAGGGCGGCGCGGATCAGATTTGGCGCGGCGCGGATCTTGCGTGGCGCGGATCTGGCGCGGAGGACAAATAGGAGAGGAGGAAGAGGAGGAAGAAGAGGAGGCACGGCGGTGGAGGTCGTGGGCGGCGACGCCGACCGGTGAAGAACCCGGCGGCGGCGGCTGCTGTGGAGGAAACCCTAAGGGGAGCTAAGGTTTTGGTCCATGGCTCTGATACCATGATAGATGGGCAACAAGCAGCATCACTACGGGCCAAAATGGGCCAAGATATACAAGATACAGGTGAAGGAAAATAGCAAATAAACCCCTATACAATATACTATTAATAGTAACATCCTTTTTTTCGAAAACCAAAACTCATGTGTATCATGTCATTGCATTTCACGAAAAATATTTTAGCAATATTTTAAACCTTTGGAAATGATTATATTACCTATAAAATCGTCTTTATCCCTAAAACTAATTTGATTTCAATAAAAAGGTTTGCAAAACAAGTAAATGGTTTGCATTATTTTTTTTTACAAAAGTAAATAAAATATTAGCCGTGTAATTTTATTTTGACCGATTTGATTTAAATTATTTATTTTCGTGAAGGTATTCGTGACTATAATTTTATTTTATTAATTAGTTAATCTCGTCTGTGGGTGGACCCCACTGCACTTTACTTTTCTCCTCCCCAATGCCACCTCCATCAGCCGACCACTCTCCCAATTTCCCTCCGCCAATCCCCTTTCCTTCCTCACCTCTTTCCTTTCCCGTGGACTTAACAAGCCAAGTGGAGAAACCTCCTCCCTTTTACCTTATCTTGGAAACTCTTGCTAATGTGGAACTCAGGATCGCCTGCCAATCACGCTCACGACTTCGTAATTCTCCCTCCACCTCATCTTATAAAATCCCCAACAATCTCCCTCTCTCTCCCCCCACGTCCTTCGCAATTTCTCGTGGGTGATACTCCTCGTCCTCTCCATCAATCCCGCTCATCGACATCGATCTCGTGTGACTCCGTTTTATTGGTTTTGTGACACCCCAGCCTAACCTGGCTCATGTGATACGAATATAACATACATAACACAATACCTCATATAAAATTTCGACAACATGTCACCTGTAAACTGAACAGTCTTACACAGAGGATTCATGAATTCACAATAACAATCCATCACTCCAAATATAGCAAAACTGTGTTAAGCCCATAAAGCATATTCAAGGTATCATCCAAGCATTAACTTTAGTTGACACCAGATAATAACAAACCTAATTAACATTTAACAAAAGAATGGAAGAGAATGTTTCCAAACTATAATACTATGCGACTAAGTTTATTTGAATCACTAAGGAATTGAATGTGGAGTTTAAAGTGCGAGTGGCATCAATGTACTACGCCCATCCCATGCATAATTTAATGGTCACCTAAGAAAAATAGAAAGTAAGAGTGAGTATAAAACTCAGCAAGCACATAAAACAGAGCATATCATATCCTTATCTAAAATAACATAATAGATGAGATCATGACTTCTTCATAATTTGATATGCAATCATGCAATGCATATTCTCATGCTCATTTCTCATATGCGTGTACCGGTACCGCTGAGTGTACATCCGTCGATGTCACACCCTACACTCCATCTCGTGGAGGTTGACCGCTGAGAAGCCATACTTCCTAAAATAGGACAGCAGCGCTCGAGAAGCCATACTTCCTAAACGCTTAGCCAAATCATGCGTTCTTGGGCTTGTTGAAAAGCTATAAACATATACTATGATTCTTTCCATTATGCTGTCATCAGATTCTAGACCTAAATCTCAAATTTAGCTCCCAATCTGCTGCATATAAATTTGATCTACGAAAAGTTCACCCCTACAACTATTCCTCGCTAGTATACAAAATTTATCATTTGTTTAGGGGAAATCCCATGGGAACACATCTAATTCGTGTATTCGAAGCAAAATTGAGGAAGAAATTAAAAACAAAGGCAAACCCTAGGTTTCCTTTACCTTCTTCCTCCTCTCCTCCTGTCGGTATTCTAAACCAGATAGATTTGTCTCGTGGGAGATTCGTAGTTCGGTCAGGGAGAATTTTCGCCGCTAGATCGCTCAAGCTCACGCTCACAGGGAGACAACAGATTTACCCAGGTTCAGACCTCCTGTGCGGGTAACAGTCCTACTCCTGCAATGGTGGTATTCTCTCAAATCTGAAACGCTCTTGCCCGAGAGATCTTACTGCAGTATGTGAAACAACTTGGGATCCAACCCCCTCTCCTTCTGCCCCCTCTCCCTTTTATAATGAAAGGGGCGGACAATTGGTCAGAGAGAGAGAGAGAGAGAGAGATAGAGAGAGAGGGAGAGAGAGAGAGAGATTCTATTGGTTGGACTTCGGTCGGCGTGTCTCCCACTTGATCCTGCTGACGTTTACATCTTAAATGGCTTCCTTCGATCGCCGAGCCTGACGGGACGTGAGAGACGCCTGACACAGGCGCCACTTTGCTTCTACCACCGCACAGTGATGGAATGACTGCTACAGTGCACTGGACAGGCTATAGTGCGGGCAATCATCTCTCTTCGTCTCACACGCCTGTATCCTTGCATTTAATGCAGTTGATACGCTGCACGTTGGGGAAGCCTTCACTGAAAGCTTCGTCGTTCCGCGCGGGCGCCTGCTGAGTAGGGTCGGTGCCCACCTGCTCGGCTGGGCGCCATGTGTTCTGCTCGCGCTCGACGTGGGGCTGTGATTGCCCGCTCTACGTCGAGCTACCACGCGTCCTGCTCGGGCTCGGCGTGCGGGTCTGGTCGCCCGCTCTACGCCGAGCTGCCATGCGTCCTGCTCGGGCTCGGCGTGGGGGTCTGGTCGCCCGCTCTACACCGAGCTGCCACGCGTCCTGCTCAGCCTTGGCGTGGGTATCCCGGTACGTCGTGTACCGACAGTAGCCCCCCGGGCCTACTTCGAGACGCGAAACACTGGCGCGGGAAAAACGAAAAGGCCCGCGCCTACGGAGGGCGAATCGTGGGGGCCCACCACTTTCTGCCGCTTCATTCCCCACTTAATTGCGCTCGCATTGGGAACAGCCGCTGCCTCCTGCGAGACAAGAGGAGACTAGGGCAAACGATGGGTCGTGGGGAGGGTATGTACCAACTGCGGACGAGGAGCCGCGCCCACGCACGCCACGCCTGTAAAAGAGAGGACTTGGCGCTTTCGCTGTTTTACGGCAGTTCCAGCACTTTCGCATTCTACCCTTCTTCTTCCTCACTTCCAGCACCAAAAACTCCTTCGCCACACCGCCTCGTCGTCGCACCTCGTCACGCCGTCGCGCGCCTTCTCCTCTTCAATGGCCAGCATCCTGCCGTCGTCGACGCAAGATGAGGGGGAGATCCGGGTTCTCCGGAACCTCACGCCAGATGGCATCCTACGCCCAACCTTCTGCTGCTCCGCCACTTCTTCGTCCTGCGTGCTCAGCAGGGCGAGGGCGCCGTGGGGAGTTGCCACTTCCGCTCCCGCCCTGGCACCTCCAGGTCCTTCATCGACGTCGTCATGAGGAGCAGCTGGAAGCACTGGAAGCAGTCCTGGCTCTACGTCAGCGACGACAGCTGCCTAGACGATCCGGCGCTCCCCGAGGAGACGGCGGTGCCAAATGCCGAGACGTGGGAGACGATGCCAGAGGATGCGCCTTGGCTGCGCACCATGGTCGCCTGCGTTGAGGGGCTTCGCCGCGGCGGGCTTACCGACACCCAGGTGCTAACGGACTTCCTGGTGCGGCGACTTTGCCCGCTGCGCCACCGGGAGTGTAAGATCAAGCCTCCCA
>SPJY01010185.1:0-15623 GCA_005191435.1 Raddia distichophylla | reverse complement strand
ATATAGGTGTAGCTTTAATTTTAATGTAAGTTGAAAATAACAAGTGCATTTGTCATTGTTCGATTCGCACCAATCTCTCACCTTCTTTCTCATGCCATTTTGTAAAATACCCCTTAAAAATAGTATGGTGATCTAGTCCTTCCTCCTCTCCCCCTCTTCTTGCAATGGTGTGTACAATGGCCGGCAGTGTTGGGTGGCAACTCATATATCTCGTGATCGAGCTCCTCCTCGAGCATCATCACCTTTTACACCCTATCCTGAGCACCTCCTCAACCATGTCGTCGTGCACTCCACCGTTGGTGATGGTGCAACAAGCAATCGCCTTGGTGACTGCTATGAATGCCATGGATGTCAGTGGTGAACACAATAGAGGGGAGCTGGGTAGGAAGAATATTAAAGAGGGAAGGGGAAGGACTTCAAATATGAATTAGAAGAAGTAGAGCGCCTTTTTACAAATTTTGTGGAGAGTGAGGTAGGGACAATGCATGAATCTTATCGTAGAACTGGACAACGATCAATGTGCATCTAGCTCCATCTCTTGTGGAGTTGTATTTCTTTTCACTGTGCAGCGGAATGCAGATCTAGGAAATCTATGGATTGGAATGTGGGGCATTGACCTATATGTACTCTTTGTGTCACTAATACGCAGGGGCGAACGCAGAACAAAATAGTAGGGGGGGTCTAACAGGGCTATCTTCTATCTTCAGACTCATCTTCTTCTCTTTCATGCTCTAAAAATGGTAGGTGAGTCTAAGAGGGAGCTCCACTGCCACAACAAGGGTAGGAGGGGCTGGAGTCCCCCCAGACCCAGTGCTAGGTCCGCCCCTGCTGATACGTGGAGTCTGAACATATATGTCAGTGAAACACAAGAAGTAAATACACAAAGTACAATCTTCGGGACAGTAAATACACAATTATCTCAAATATCTAGGGTTAGTTTGGGATGTAAGACTTTCACGCGAGACAATTTGATTCCCTCAAAATCAAATTATAAACATATCTTAGAAATCCATGCCTGTGCAATATTTGCTCTCGCTACCTTCACCGCCTCCAGCAAAGCCATAGAGGATGATCATGCAACTTGCAAAGTGGCTAGACCCACAAAAGTAATTTGTTGTCCGAGCTCTCAAGAAAATTGTCTTCAGCTCCGTTAAACAACCGGAGTAGACGAGTTGAATCATATTACACTAGAAACAAGGAGCGCGCTTCGCGCGCTGGGCTGTTTTCATATGTTGTTGGTGGTCTGATAGCGAATTGCATCATGGAAATTGCGTAAAGTTTGAAAAATGGGATATATAAATCATGACAAGCATATAGACAACAAAGGATTGTACACTCAAGTTAGTTTACAAATTGTCCTTCACTTCAACGGTAGTAGGCCAGACAGTTAGTAATGAAGAATACCATTCATATCAGAAAAGCTTGCTGCAAATCAAAGAACAAAGACGATATTTCAGTGCTGAATAAATTAGAAAATAATAAAATAAAAGTATGGTGTTAAGGATCACATAAACTCTGTTCTATCCTAACCAAATTAGTATCCTTACATTCACAAGAACTAACATATAAAATGTTGTTGTCCAGGTCTAGAATAATGTGCTATCAGTTTGACAATGTAAAACAGTGCATAATGTTAAAATAACTAAAAGTAAGAGGCTCTTTTTCATCTTTACTATTAATACGGACATGATCAATTTGACAACACAATAATACCTTATTTGAAATGTAGCCACAAAGAATTTGAGCGTAGCATAGCATGCATAATAACATGAATAAGGTGTAAGCACAGATAAAGAACAACAAAATACACCTAAAAGTAAAATAGCTATGGAAACCAAATTATGTATTGGTAAATATAGAGTACGCACAAAAATGAGCCAATTAATAAAACATGTTGAAAGATCACCAAATAAGAAATGGTTGAGTAGAGCGAAGCTAATAACATGAACTGCATCTGTAGTATACACCTTGGACAGAACCTGCAATAGATAATAACTATGACAGAAACCTTAATTGACCAAAACATGGATAGAAAAAAGAGGTGGGTCATAACTATGTTCTTGTCAAACACGAAAGTGTGGAAGTATGACAATAAAAAGTAAAGCACTTTGTGTCATACATTGGTCAATTTCTTCATTCCATTGAAGGTATTGAACAGATAATAATAACAATCTTGCGATGTGCAAAGATGGAAAGAAAATCTAGCTAAACCAAGCCCATGCTGTCCAAAGGGAGAGTAAAAAGCTCGCACAAGATACTGAATATGCAGTCAGCATTCCATGGCCTAAAAAATGGCAGAAAAGAGAATGAAATTGGAAGTATAATTACTGTAAGTCACAATGCACAAGGTTTACAGATAAGCAAGCCTATATGGCAACTGATAATGAATTGCAAAGAATACCATTCATATAATCTTTGTACATCACCGTCTTCAATGATTTATAAGTTAGTTTATTCATTGTCCAGCATTGTACCAGGAGATTTAGAAGCCATTGCAATCCATCACCACCTCTACAGATTTAGATGCAAAGCTAATTTCCATTTGTTGTTTCGCACGATATTAGCTAAGTTTGCGGTATTGAAATGTACCATATTCACTTTTTATTATTTATCTTACTCAGTATTCGCCGTTGGGCCGGCCTCAATGGTTGATTAGATGGTGATTTATAGACCGTGTTTATTAGACCCTTTTGTTCCTTTAAAATTGGAACGAAACAAAACGTTAGAGGAAGTATAACCCAACAATTCACAAATCAGTTGGAATTGTAAATACTAAAGTGTAGAATGAAATATATGATAGCCATAACGACAAAAAAAGATAATGTTTCATGTTCCATTCAGTAGACAGTACTAAGTGTATTACTGCAAAACTTTAATCAATAGTGTGCTGGTAATTGAGGAAAATAGATCCAACGAACAAAACTCAAGAGAACTGAACTTCGCTTTGCAGACTGTTTGGACACTGTAAAACACTCAATTTCCGTTGCGTAATGGCAATAGGGATTGATTGCGAATGGTAATAAAATCAAATTGGATTTATAAGATTCCTGGGTCCATAAGTTGTGATTAGGTACTAACGTAGCAGCGAAATTGATAGCCGTGAGCAAGAGACATTTGTTCCAGGATTTGCTGCGTACCGACCATGCAAGGATTATCCGAAATGGGGCCGAAAACCATGAAACGAATCGAGGACTAAGCAGTAATCTTTGAGAAGAAAAGACATTACATAAAGAGGATTATAGATAATTAAACAGGAGGACGTATCCAGTGCAAATACCCATTGAGTGCTAACATGTTAACAACAGATCTGGGCCATCGGATCAATCAGGAGGGGCCCAGATCTGGAGAGGTGTAAGCCACTTTTCTCACTTAAACACTTTCACAAAAAAACTCCTTGACTTTTTAAATGGAAAGGGGCTTCCACCTTTTCAGATCTGGGCCACTCCTTGTGGATCTGATGGTCCAGATCTATTATTAGCATATTAGCACTGAATAACCATTTGCACTGGATATGTTGCCATTAAACAGCGCAAAGATGGGAGATTCGCGGTACCTGTTCTTTGGGGGAACATGAGGACCTCCCCCAGTTTTCTTTCTCTTCTACCTGTTTTCCGCACGGACCCTAGCCACCGCATCCGCTCCGTTGCCGGCCCGGCCGCTGGGGGGAGATGGGCACCGTCGCGGCACGCTCGAGGGAGGCGTAGTCGCCGGCGCGCCGCAGATGGAGGAGAGGCAGGCCACGGCCGTGGAAGTGAGGCGCCAGCGGACGGCAGTCGACGGATCCGGCGAGGGTGGGAGCTGTTTTCGTCCGGCGCAGGTACCATAGAGGCAAGCGCCGCCAGATCTGGCCACCGTACAGGACGCGCCGCGCTGAGGGCCTAGGGCGGCGGTGTCCGGGCAAAGAGTGGGTGCAGCTGATGGGAGGACGGCGTGGCTGCGCGGGCCGGGGCAGGGTCCGAAAGAGGCGGCGGCGGAGGGAGGGAGACAGCGGCGCGGGTCGGAGGAAGAGGCCCTAGGCAGGCGAAATGAAGGGGCGCGAGGCAGGTGGGTGCTGGGTAGGAGCATTATATAGAGTGGCAGTGAGCGTAATTGTTGTGAACACCAGGTGTATTTAGAAAGGCAAAAAGGGCAGCGGTGTGCAGATCGAGAAACTACAGGGGTGTGGACGAAAAAGCGAGCAATGGCGGGAGAACTGAGGAAGGGCTCGTGCGCAAATCTTCGTGGACGAAAACATAAAATCATATGATACAGGGGGTTTTCTGCAAAGCGGGCAGGACAGAGGGGGGGCGGGTGTACGGCCAGATCCAGGCCAGCGCGGCGCCATCGGATGGCTCAGTTTTTTGGGGGCGACGTGGCTAGGGCGGGAATGAGCCTAATGGAGGTTACGGCTACGCCGTATTAGTGTTTTGGAAATTAGGTCGGTCCAAGCTGCCTACCTAGGTTGAAACCACTCTTTTTAAGGAAAATCCACTTTACCATGAAAATCCACATTAATTTCAAAAACAGAAACCAATGTCTTTGACTTGAATCCTCCTAGTTTTGGTGGCATCCTAGTGAAGAGTATTTTCTAAAATATATATTTCAAAAATAATAAATTATAGAAAGACACAGGAAAACCAAAAAAAATATCTACAAAACCCAAAACAATATGTAGAAAAAAATTTGCAATAAAAATATAATGCTGATGTGTAAATTATATTTGTGTTACATCATCCTTTATTGATTAACCGAGTATTCATGAAAATTGTTATACTTTAGCTTCTTGGAATTATGAACAAATAAAGAAAAAAAGGAAGGATATTAGCTTGTCCTTTGAATTAGATTCAAATTCGAAGGGCAAACTAACTTTGAATATTATTTTACAATTTCAATATCAAAGGTCCAACTAACATCCTTCAATCTTTCATAGTTCCCCCCAATTTTCCAACAGGACAAGCTAATTCCCCCTAAATACTTTATTTATTTAATCAATAAAATACCTTATAAAATAAATATAATCTTTATCACAAAATTTCCTACACAAATATAATATTTTATTGCATTCTTGAATTCTGCACTTTTTATGTTTTTAGATGTTTTTATTTTATTTGTTGAACTTCCTAAGATTTCCTATAATTTTTATTTATTCAATTAGATTTGATTTTATGTGATTTATTTTGTAGAGAACGACTAGAATGCTATGTTAGAAAAAAATGATTTCGAATCAGATCGAAGGGTGTTTTGTCAGAGAGTGGGTACGCAATTTTAGAAGGGAGCAAACTCTAAAAGAGTTTTCAGTTGCGTGGCCTGGCTGATTGCAGTTCCAATCTCTCGCCAATCCAACTAATTTCTCATCCTCCATCAAGGCCTGGTAGGCGAGGCCCATCAGTGGCCTGGGTTTGATCAAATTAGGCCCAATTCAAAAAATCCCCGAATCAGACCATGCCTTACTGCACTGCCCTCATCTAAATCCCCAAATCAAACTATTCCTTACGATCCGTCGCCGATAGAGGCGGCAGCGCGAGGAATAGGAGTGGCGGCGATTCGGGCCGAGGGCGGCGGATCCGGCATCCTCGTAGGCGCCGTCGTGGAGAAGAGTAGGGGCACGTGGTCGTCGGTGTGTGAGGAGGAGGCGGTTGGGCCTAGCACAGCCGTGTCAAGGGGGCCAGAGCAACGCGGATTGAACCGACGGCAGGCGACAGGCGAGGAGCGAAAGGGGGAGAAGGCGGCGGCGTTGTCTGGAGGAGGCGGTCGTGGGCGGGAGCAGGTGGCGACCGTGCCCCGAGCCGAGGCGGGGAAGGGGAAGAAGGCGGTGGCATTGTGTGGAGGACACGGCGGCGAGCGGGAGCAGGCGGCGGCCGTGCCCCAGCGGCCGTCGCGTGCGGACCTGGCCCGGGCAAGGAGAAGGCGGCGGCAGGCGGCATCTGAGGCGAGGAAGGGGGGAGAAGGCGGCAGCCTTGTGTGGAGAACGCGGCGGCGGGCGGGAGCAGGCGGTGGAGGGGGGCTGTGGCGCTGGGGAATGAAATGAGGCAAGAGAGGGGTCGGGGGGAAGGGGCGATAGGCTTAAAAGTAATGGCATTTGCGGGTAATTTCGTAGGAACTCCAGGTGCATCTACGAAGCCAAAAAGGGCAACGCTGTGAGGGCTGGAAAAATCGGGGGGAGGGGGGAGGGGGCCGAGCGAAAAACGCTATACGGAGGAAAGGACCCAGCTACAAGGTGCGAGGACGTGAACATAAAATAGGGAACTAAGGGGTGTTTTTTGTAAAACCACCAGGGTTGATCTCACGGTTGGGGTGACGGCCATGCGCACGGAAACGGACGGCTGAGGTTTTTTGGGTGACGTGGCCTCGCGAGGGAGCAGATTGTGAGGGCGCTACGCGCTATATAGTATAGGGGAATTAGGTAGGATCCAATCTGTTTCACTTAAAAACTTCACGTACTGCATCTGAACACCTATGTAAATATGTATTAAGATAAGATCAGATTTTAACTACTGCGTTATTTTGATCGATTCACGATCATTTGGTATTTTTTACATTTATAATATATAATATGATCCCATCACAATTAACAGGGAAATCCTTTTCTTTTTTACGCTTTTCGTGAGAATTTCCCGGATCAATATAGGAGCTCCGTTGGCTGATCAGGCAAGAAGCTAAAGAACCTATTTTGATTTGGCGAGAAGCAATGAATCGGCAAGAAAGTAATGAATAATTGGCGAAGCTTGACATTATCAGTCGTGATTAGATCAAAACTTTGAGTTGACATGACGTGATTAGTTTAGAAGATGTGAGGATGTGTTGATGTGATTATGTACGGGCCTTATTACGTACTAATAAGAAGTCAGACTCTATTTTTATTGCATATATGTATGCATATACTTAGACTCAGGCCTAGTACGTACCGACTCATACACGCGTACAAACTTGTACATATATTTGACATATACGTACAAACTCACATGTTTATACACATTTGTCGTATGTACCACTTTATAGGACAAACAAATGCGTAGTATGGATTTTTTTTGTATATGTATTGGACTCGAATATTTTCAATATTAACTGTTAGATTTACATAACGGAAACGCTTAGCGCCGGGAGTCCGGTGCATCCGGACTCCTGTGCCGCGGCCCGGCCCGCGTGGGCGTGAGGGGCGTGAGGGAGAGATGAGAGAGCTGCATGCACATGCAAGTGGGGCCCATGGGCATTTTATTTTTTCGGCGTCCATAATTTTTGAATGGGTGCTCCAATCCATAAACCGTTTGCGCCAACATGTTTCTCGTATTTTTACGAACAAAACAAGATATATTTTGCCATATAACTATTCAAACTTATCTGGTGAAACTTAGGGCTCACCTGCTGAAACTTGAGTTTCGCCTAGTAAAACTTGGGTTTCATATTCGTAAAACTTTGCCGAACTGTCAAGTTTCATCAGGTTTCATCCAAGTTTTTTCAAGTTTCTTCAAGTTTCATCATGTCAATTCAAGTTTCATCAAATTTCAACAGGTTTCATCCAAGTTTCATCAGGTTACATCGAAGTTTCATCAGGTTTCAACAGAACATGGCCAAGTTTGATCAGAACACGGCCAAGTTTCGGTAGTATGGATGTAAGTTGCATAAGTGCCTTCTATTCTACATCAAAAAATTGAAAAAGTGAAAAAAAATTCAAAAAATTCAAAAAGTATTTAAAATGGGTTGCTCTCGATTTTAGAAGAATTATGAAATTTATTCCACGCATTTTGAACACTGTTTGAATTTTATACAAAAATCAGAATTTTAATTGGAAAATTGATCAACCATGCTAGTTTATCTAGTCACTGGCTGTACATATGCGCGCTTGTGCTGGCCGCTGCGAGGAACGTCGGATCGGCGCGGTATGAATCATCCGATGGCCGTGGCTGGTCTGGACGGAGCGCCAGGCGTCGGACGTCCGATGCCTGGCGCTGCCCTTTACATAATGTTATCCGCAATCAACGATTTAGATCTCTTCTTTTTTTTATTAATGTGGAAATTTCTAGTATTTTTTCTTAACGTGAGATTTTTAGGAATTTTGGATTGATGCATAGATAGATAAGTAATGGGACCTTTTTAAGCTAGATATAATTTCATCCCCTAGATTTACATAATATTATCCACAATCAACGGTGTGATGTATCATGATAAAATAGGCTCTAATTTGAATTATAATAAGTAGAGGGACCTTTTTGATCTAGATATAATCTCATCCGTTAGATCTACATAACGTTATCCAAAATCAACGATTCTCCTTTTCTGATTAACGTGAGAATTTCTAGGTTTTTTCGATTAACGTGGGAAATTCTAGGATTTTAGAATTAACGTGGTGGCTCCGTTTTCTTCTCTTTATATATATAAGTAGATAGATAGATAGATAAGCTAATTCAGAAATACTAATACCTGGCCTTTAGACATTCTTGATTCCTATGAATTGAAATTGATAGGTTCTGAGTTGTTGACCATGGCGTTGTTTAGTCATTGATCGGAAATAGAATACAGATGTGATGTTTGTACTTTATATTGATTTGAAAACTTTTTTTGAGGAAATTTTTTTTTTGAGGGAATTTTTTTATTTGAAAACTGCTAATTCAGAGTTGCAAATTACATGAAAAACTTCACAACCTTGCATTAGCAGAGTTGCCTTTCATTCACAGCCTTTCCTTGCGCTGCTATTTATGTGTAGTGCTTGCAATGCTCTTGAGCTGCAATTTTACTGCCTCTCTTGTATCACACAGTTACAAATTTTTAAACAAGAGCTCTATTTCGATGACAATGAAGAGCTTGTCTCAGTTGAAAGTGCATTATCTAGTTTAAGACACTTTTCCATAAGTGACTCTGCAGATGAATAACTGACTCTCAGCTCTGAGTTTACTAATATTGTCATCCTGAGAGTCTAGCTTCTGCTCCAAATCATCAGCTATTTGTGATTTTGATAACTCCAATGCCTCTTGTACCATTTTGAGTTCTGCATTGTGCTTTTTAGGGATTCTTCAACCTGATGATCTATATGCCTTGTCTTGATGTCCCCTTATCTCTTCTTGATGACTCTGATCTGGCTTTCCATCTCCTTCATGTTCTTGCGCCATTTCCAGCATCTAAAACACACGCACCGCATGGAGCGGGCGTATGCGCCCCCTCCCCACCATGCATCCATGCCTTCCCTTTCTGCTTTGGTGCAAAGATTCTGAGAGGAGACCGAGGTGAAGGCTGCGAGACTTTGGACAGTAGCATAGTCCAGTGTGTGTGCTAGTGCTATGTGCATGTGAGTATGTGACACCTTAATTTTCTGCCTCTAGCTTTGCATTGCACTGCATGCAATGCCTTCCCCCTCATCTCTGCCCAGTGCTCCATGTGTCCTTTTCTGCGCAATGTTGGCCTAGCCTTGCCGAGTTGCCGGTAGCCAACTAGCAAGGTTTGGTCGATGTGTTATAAATGCTACTAGGCACTGTGCTGTGCGTTACAATTTTCTGCTTCCTGGGCCTCTCCCTCCCCCTTGATCTAGTAATATGCTTGGTGTGCTCAATGGTTGGAGCCGCTCATCGCATTGCATGTGTGTGTGTACAGGTATTACTGGAGCTAGGCGTATTTGCCGCGGAACAATGGCGCGACATCACAACAGCAGCCATACTTGCCGCTGTACAGCATCACGGCATCAAACCACCTCAATCGGCGCCGCTATCACATGTTGTCTGGATCGAGTAGCTGATAAGGCTCTCAACAAACTTTAGCTAATCTATGCATCCAAGCCGCTGGTATTACAAGTTTAAAACAAGTCGTTTAAAACAAGTCAACAACCAGTACCCATGATATTTTCGCACCTCTCTCTCTCTCTCAAGTTAGCATCCCGGGACAGAGGGAGTACGTATCTGCGTGACAGGGCTGTAGCTAGCAGTGTACTAGCACGCATCATCCCCTAGCTGGCCCTGTAGCTAGTAGCTAGGAGTATACGGACGGAGTAGTACACTGGCAGTGCACCTTGCTGCTACGGGCTACGGCGCTGTTGGATTTCCGTTGCAGTGGAGTATGACTGTATGAGCAGCATGCAGCTAGCTAGCGCGTCGTCTCCTCCCCTACCCCTAGCTGCTGGCCGGTAGGTCTATTAACATAACTTGTGTGTGTGTACAGCGCGTGTACGCTTCGCATCGCTAGCTGGCGCTTGCCGTGGATGAAGCTGGTTGACTTGTGTGACTGTGGAGGCAGCGACGTTTGATTGGGGGAGCAGCAGCAAGTCAGCAACCCACACCGCCACACGGCCAGTACTCCGTAGACCGTAGCTAGTTTTAATGAATCACTACTGAAATCTTTTGATATCGTGAGGGCATTTTTCAGCCCTCGTGACGTAAAAAACAATCACGAGGACTCTAATGACAAGGCCCTCGCAACTGATGGTTGCCGGCGTCTTCTTACGAGCGCCGGCAACCAATAATTGCACCTCCGCACACCTGTGTGCACATGGGCCTTACTCGTAAGACATGCAATAACTTGTTGTTCTCCTCTTTGTGCACATGTGGTCACTTATTCACGAGGGCACTTATTTAGACCTCACGATTAAGAGGCACTACAAAATCCCCTCGAAGCCATGCTCATTGTTGCGTCATTCTCTCGTGTTCATAAGTCACATTCAAGGGACGGAAGGTAATTCTTTCATCGCGTGTTTCATTATTGTTGTCAAGTTAATACCGTGCTCATGCTTTTTTATTTTTACAGATGGACGAGCAACGACCGCCTCCTCCACCAACTCGTCGACCCCTGGCCCATCTCGGCATGTTGTGCCTCATTCGGGGCAGCACCGCCCTCGGTCGGTTGTTTTGAGGTGTTCCCTCCTTGTAGGCCGCCACCCATTGTTGTATGTGCTCCAAGTCCTAGCAAAGATTGGAGACAGAACTGGGGCCACCTCCTCCGGACGTCGTTTGTCGCGAGTGGTACAAGGCGATGATGCCGACCAGACGACAGCAAGCACACTATGAGGGTCATCCCCCGCCTGGATCACCTGACGTTATCGTTATCGGGCCACCTCCTCCGGACGTCGTCTGTCGCGAGTGGTACAAGGCGATGATGCCGACCAGGCGACAGCAAACACGCTACGAGGGTCATCTCCCGCCTGGATCACCCAACGTTATCGTTATCTCATCAGACGATGAAATATCGTCCTCCAGTTACCGCGAAGGATACCTGGCCGAGTTGGACTCCGATGGAGAGACGATAGAGTCATCATCAGTTTCACGAGGAGATTAGTAAATGCGTAATGTGTATAATGAGTAATGAGTCATGTCTGTAATGCATAAATAATGTATTATAAAGTTTGATGTGTTGAGTTTTCGAAGTGTCTACTGAAATGTTTAGCGTATCGATAAACAGGCAGTGTCAGTTGTGAAAGGGTCAACATAAAAAATATCCTGTTTATGTTGAGTTTTTTTCTATGGCCACAATTGTTACAATAATGAACGTTAGTGAATCTGAAAGGACCGACAACGGACTAGAGGGGGTGAATAGTACAACAAAACAAAAATGTGGAATTTAAAACTCAAACCCGAGACCCTGGCGTTGGATGTTTTGGTCTCCGTCGGAACTTCAGACTCTGTCCCGAGACCCACGTCGGATGTTCCGACGCTGGAGTTTTTGGTTTGAACTATATTTCATGTGTACCTGTAGCCAAATTGATTTCTTACAAGACCAAGTGTAATTCTACTTGAATATAAACAATACAAATGCAATACACCAGTAGAATTGACTCAGAAATAAATAAGCGATAGAAATCAAATACTTGTTGTAGACACAAGAAGCAGGGATTTTTCACCGATGTTCGGATATTTGAAGGGAGATCCTACTCACCGTTAGGGATGGCACAAGTGCCCGGATCACTTAGACCCTAAATCCCCTTTCGACGTTGCACAAAGCACTCGTCGATCTTCACTAAGTGAGACCGTTCCCTTGCGGAAGTGGAATCAAACCTGCACAAACATCTAGAGGTACACCACACAATTTTCAGTGGCTCATCGGCGACACCTAGCCGTCTAGGAGCCCTTCAAGGCTCCAAGAGTAACAAATGCTGTGGAGAAAAGAGTTAGGATGCAAAGTGCTCAAAGATTAGGATCACTCTAATTCGTGGAGCACTGAAAGGATCTAAGGCCGTGAGGGGGGTGAAGCAGACTATTTCTAACAAGTTTTAGCTATTTTTGATTTCTCTCTCTAATTAACCAATTTAGTGAACCAACCTAAGTTCCAATACTAACTAGAGATTGAACTACCGAGGCTTATTCTACCGAGAAAAACGCAAGCTAAATCTAGCCTAATAGCCGAAGCACAATTGCAAAATAGAATAGCCGAGGCAACGGAATTGAAAGTGCGGAAACGTAAAAAGATAGTAGAGAGGCTCATCGATTTTTTAACGAGGTTCAGCGCGCAAAGCACCTACTCCTCGATGCGGAATCTCCTCAAAGAGAGACCGGGACTCTCTCGTCCCATGCCCGCAAATCCACTTGTTAAGCTTTTAGGGCGAAGGCACAAGGCTCGCTTTCGACCCTCACACCGAGGCCGGAATCCACCACAAGTCGGTGGCTTTTCCGACACCCCGGCACCACGGAGTGGCGCCGACCTTCGCGTAGAAGGTGTTTGTACAAGTGACGCTTGGACAGAGACTTGGATGTAGACCGGCGTTGACGGAGTCTTGGTCACTTGGCGGCGACTCGGCAACTTGGACGATGACTCGACACCCCGGAGTTGAAGTCGTGCACGGATTCCCTCGGACCTCAGCTCTGGCAAAGTGGAAGCATCTAGTTCCCGCACCGGGTGACCTTGCGCCGGCAAGGGTTTCGTCGGTGTAGTGATTGTAGAGGAAGTAGACGTACGGCTTGACGACGGCTTGGACAAACAAAGCTCGGGGACGACGAGGTGGAAACTTAAACCTGGCGGGAAGGACCCAAAGAGCACTCAAGCAAGACCAACCGGGAGATCCCAAGAACCTCATAAATCCGCAGAAAAGAACCAAGCCTTACCTTCACCTTCTCTCCCTCTCCCTCCTCTCTCTCTCACCCTAACCCTAGGTGGAGATGGACATGGGCAAAGGGGAACCCATGGGAGAAGCTCTCTCTCACACACAAGCCAAGGGGGAACAAATGAAGAGCTCTCTCAAGACTTATCCTCTCAGCCTGACCCCTATTTATAGGCCTCAACACGACAGGGACACGTGTCACACATCAGCTTTCCTAAAATTCAAACAACTGGCTCAGATTCGGGCGGCTGGGCGCGATTGGGCCCGTCGGACGCATACTAGTGCACGGGGCAATGATGCACGCAAGGTGTTTGTCCGCGGTTCTCTACCTCGTCGGACGCGTCCGACAGAGGGCCTGCGCGCTGGCCTGGCCTGGGACTTAGCCAATTTTCGTCACCCGGCTGGTCGAATGCCGTTCGACGGGCCTTTTTCACTCGGCCCACCTCTCTCACACTTTCTCTCTCACCTCCTCTCTCTCTCTCTTGCTCCTTGGATGCCCCAACTTGATTCGGTTAGGATTTTTATCGGCTTTTGGACAAGATAAGCATGACTTGGCTTTTTGGATAGGATTGACTCGACTTTGGGCGGGAGTTTTCGCGCCTAAGGAATTCGAGTGACTTGGTGGCTACGACAACGACCCGGACACGTCAAAAGGCGCCTCTGATGCTTCCTGGCCCTTCTGGTGACTTTGACCCTAAGCAAACTACCCCTCGGATACCTGGCACTCTCTCGGTCTCTCTCGAAGGTTCCCAACACGACTAGGTTCAGGATAGAGACGACGACTCGAGTGCTCAATGAGACCGACTTGGCAGAGACTGAGACTCGCACCTGACGTATTCGAGCCTCGGACACGCACGCAACCAAAATCATTAAAAGAAGTGCAAAGAAAATAAAGTCCTTAATTGTGGTTGACGTGGCACCAAATGTCAAAACCCTAGACCTAGGAGTCCTAGGACATACAAGCACTCGGTTTGCCTCAATCTCTCAAGATGGATCTCTCAAAGAAGAACAAGAGAGAGAGAGAGAGAAAAGCTTTTTCACGAAGAACGATGAACACAAGAATGAATAGGAGTTTCAAAATGAGCAATCAGATCTGGGCAGGTGGTGGAGAAGACATTAAATAGGGTGAATCTCGAAATTCTGGCTGTTGGGACGAAATCCCACCTCGGATGTTCCGGCCAGCGTCTGATGAGGGGCTTCGGGATTGGTTTTTCTTTTGAGTGGAAATCCTCACACAAAGTTTGAGATACCGATTTTGAGCATTTAGCAACCTTTATATGCTTCCCCGTAGCATCCCTCTTCATAGTACGATATACCTATGACTCAATAAATAAAGATTTACAAATGATTACTAGTCTTGATGCCTTCTTGCAACATATCCACCTTGAGGGGTACACCACCATATTTAAACCTATGCTTCATGTATTTAACCTCTCCAATAAAAGTATCAGCTCTATAATTGTTAATCATTAATCACCAAAATAACTTAGGGGCCTAGATGCACTTTTAGAATCAAATAAATTTTAACTATTATTTCTGATTTTTAGAAAATATTTTAAGGATGGGAGGGAATGAGGGTTTTTATTAGTAGCGAGGGTTTTACTAAAAAACCTCGTATTTAATGCTTGGTCGCGAGGGCCAACTAGGCCCTCATATTTATCTGCCTACGTACGTACACGAGGGCCATATAAAGGGCTCTCAAAATATTGACTGCGGCCACCTCTTGCGAGGGCTAGGTGGCCCTCGTGAATAGGGATAGCCAGGACGGCCCAACGACACGCGACCTGACCTCACGAGTAAAGGCCCTGGATCGCCAGCCACGCGCGCGGTCGTGGGGCCCACAGGTCTGACATGAGGACTGGCAGGCCCTCGCAAGAAAGGTGCCCAGGCTATATAAATGTGAGGGCTGGGTGAAACCCTCGTGAATAAAACCCTAAAAATTGAAACGACCACTGTTACATGAGGGCTGGCCTTTGTAAGTAGCTGTTTGCGGGGGCTACTCAGTTGTACGCATGATTCGCCTAAACGGTTGTTTAGGTCGTTTACACAGTGTTTAAACGCTACTCGGTAGCCAAACTGTGTAGGCCGTTTAGGCCGATTAATCCTGTTTAATCTATTTTCTAGCCCGTTTAAACGACTGTGTAGTCCGGATAATGGCTAAAAGAAGGTTGACCGACTGTTTACCGTTTACCGTTTAGGCTAACCTTGATTGTGCGCGGGGGTTTTTGCCCTCACGATCAGCGTACATCTCAATAGTAAATTACACATCAACCGACAACCCGACAGAGACTTGAGGGGGGGGGGGGGGGGGGGACAACCCTGTGATGCTTCATCCCCGACCAGACAAGAATACTCCTATATAGTATATAGCAAACCAAATTGTCCAAGTTCAATTCGTGGGAAATTCTCAGCTTCAAGCGAGGGCTTAAATAAAACTCCCTCCGTTCTTAAAAAGAAGTTGATGTTTACTTTTTGACACACATTTAACCATTCGTCTTATTCAAAAATTTATTTCAAATATAGTAAAACAAAAGTCATACTTAAAATACATTTAATAATAAACTAAATAATAACAAAATAAATAATATTTTATGTAATTTTTTTGAATAAGACGTGGCACTACTGCGGATCGGAG
>SPJY01010141.1:0-10702 GCA_005191435.1 Raddia distichophylla | reverse complement strand
ATTTCTCCATGCCATTCTCTTTCTAGTGCAGTCAACCAAACAACATCTGTACGCAGTCCGTACAATTTCATATAGCTAACCAAACAATAAGCATTTGCATCTTATTAGCCTGGCTCCAAGCAGTCTGCCAACCAGCCTGGCTCAGCTTATACAGGCTAGTTCAACTGAGAAGACAATCAAACAGCCTATAAATTGTCAAACTGTGCGCCCATACCACCCTTTATGTAGCGTAGTGTCCTAGTGGGTGCGAAACCAAGAAGATTAGGAATTTAGTGTCCCGATCAGGATTCTGATAAACTCAATTAGAGATAAACTTGTAATTAGGCGATCGAGTTAGTCCAATATTAACATTTGGTGCCAAGGTTTTAGCATGACGCGCGTTATGAAGACGTTGATGTATGCATAGTCGAATATGTACGGGCCACACATAACAAGTACACCATGATGTAATGTTATTTTTGATATCCTTTTAATCTGTATCAAAGCACGCACGCCATCAGTTTCAAGGGGAAAAAAAAGATGTAACTAATGCATGTACAACTGTACAAGGACGATGTCATAGATGGTCCGAATCATATCATGTGCTAGCTGCTCAACGGGTGTATATAAATCTATGCACACTGAGTTCCACGCATGCACACTAGAGAAAGCGATCCTTCCACTTAAGGCACCGATCCCATCCTTGCACAAGCTGCTTGGAGAGGTGGAGTTGGAGTTTGGATAATCCATGGAGGTAGGCTACGACTAAACGGCCCTTAGATCAAACACTTATATATATATATAAATGAGCTTGGAAGGCATCGGGAGTACTGTCTGTTCGAGCCGCACGTGTAAGGACAAGAGTGAGAAAAGAAGTGGTTTTGACACGATCAGTGATGGGCTATCAGTCATAGTGCTGTGGCCGGCAAGCCATGTGCTGCGAGGGAGTCGAACCAACCAGTCGCGCTGAGTCCCTGTCGCCCACACGAGCATTCGGTTTGTGCGAGCTAATTGTCCCTGCTCAAGCACCAGAGCTGTTCTTCATCCAGGGATTGAAGACTAAGCCAAATGGCCGCTCTAAGGTAGAAGGGGATGGAGATAGGCGTCCAGTTTGTTGTGTTTTGCTTTTCTGTATTGTGCGACGCACAGATGATCTTGAAGGTTTCGCTTGGGGTTTATAAATTTTTTTTTGTCTCCTAGACAATTACTTTAGTATGTTGTAATTACTTTCTTTTCTACTCTTGGTTAAGTAGTTGTTCCCCATACGGACTTATTTAAAACACCTAATCCGGAAAGGATCTCAGGCCAATTTCGGAGTTGGAAAATCACGAACAGGAATTTCTAACAAGTAGCGGCCGCTCCCAACAGGACTAGCGGTTTCAAGTTTTTTTAATACCCCATAACCAGCTACCAAACATATGTGACACGCTATGAGGTTGATAAAGTCCTGATGCCGCATGAATAATGAACCACAGAGCATGAGCAAAACGACAATCAAAGAACAAATATTTAATTGTCTCTTCCTTTTGACAAAAACAACATTTGGTACAACCTTGCTAATTTTGTCTAGCTAGGTTATCCTTTGTCAGCACTACACCACGACGTAGGTATCAAAGAAATATCCTAACTTTTAAAGGCGTCTTCAACTTCCACGGACGTTTGTTGATATTAGGTACATCACAATTAAAGCAAGGTAATGAGATCTCACTGAGAACTGACCATTTGGATTTAAGTTCCAACGAAACTTGTCTTGCTCTGCTGCTAGCCCAATATTAGCAATGCGTGGAAGCAGAGCATTCCAAGCTACTAACTTGGCCCTATTAAATCTCTACGTGTTCTTTATACCCAGATCATGAATTTCTAAACCCCCTTGATCTCGAGGCCGACACATGATGTTCCATTTTATGAGGTGGTACTTTTTCTTCTAGTCATCATTTTGCCATAAAATATAGAGCAAAAGTAATCCAGTTTTTTAAGTACCCCCCTTGGAATTGTGAAAAAGGACATCATATACATAGGTAGGCTACTAAGCACCGAATTATTAAGCGTTAGTCGCCCCCCAGTGGAAAGATGCTTTCCTTTCCAACTACTGAGTCTCTTCTCAAACCGTTCCTCTACCCCTTTCCAGTCGGCATTTCTCAGCTTCGTATAATGTATAGGAATACCTAAATACCACAAAGGGAAATTGCAAGAAGCACAACCAAAGAGTTCAGTATATTGAGCTACTGCATCTTGAGCTTCGCCGAAGCAGAACAATTCACTTTTATGAAAATTGATTTTAATACCAGATAGTTGCTCAAATGCACAAAGTAACAACTTCATGTTACGAGCCTTCTCTAGGTAATGATCCATGAAGAGAATTGTATCATCCGCATATTGTAGAATACAGAGACCACCATCCAGTAGGCGTGGCATCACTCCACTAATATGTCCGTCTTTTTTGGCTCTATTTATTAGAAAAACTAGTATGTTAGCTATAATGTTATAAAGTAGGGGAGACAATGGGTCTTTCTATCGAAGCCCTTTTTGTGTTTGAAAATAATACCGTACATCATCATTCACATTGATAGCCACACTGCCACCCGAAATGAAAGACTCAATCCAAGAAATCCACTTAGGTGAGAAACCTTTCATTCGTAATGTCTGCAAAAGAAAAGACCATCTAACTTTATCATAAGATTTCTCGAAATCAATTTTAAAAATAATCCCATTTAATTTTTTCTGGCGCAACTCATGGATGGTTTCATGTAAAACGACGACAGCCTCTAGGATATTGCGTCCCCGCATGAAAGCAGTTTGAGTTGGACTACTAATATGTTCCACCACCGAATTAATTCTAGAAGTGGCTACTTTAGTGAATATCTTAAAGTTGACATTTATTAAACAAATTGGTCTATATTGTTGAATCTAATTTGCTTCTCGTACTTTCGGGATTAGGGTTATCACACCAAATTTAGACTAAAAAGTGGTTGATCTCTGACGTGAAGGTCCTGAAACATATGCATCGAATCGCCTTTGATGACGTTCCAAAATTTATGATAAAATTCAACCAGGAACCTGTCTAGGCCAGATGCTTTATCATGTTCCATATCAAACATAGCATCCCAAATTTCTTTCTCTATGAAAGGGACCGTTAGGAATTCATTCTCAGTCTGGGTAACCTGAGTGATGTCATCCTTCCTTTCCTCATCTAGAATAAAGGAGTTTTCATCAGGAGGCCCAAACAAACCTTTGTAAAATAGGGTAATAAAAGTCTTGAGTGCTGCTTGACCTTCAAACTTTCCTTCATCTTGATCAAGAGAGAAAATTCTTTTTTCCTGTGTCTACCATTGGCAATCATTTGAATGTGTTTAGTATTATTGTCTCCTAACGAAATGTTAGACACTTTTTCCTGCTGATAATATTTGATTTCTTCCTCTCTAAGTATATTGATCTGTTGATCCCGAGCCTAAGCAAGTTGATTTCTCTTAGGGTCAATCAAATCACGGAGCTCAGCGGCAATGTCTACATCATTGATAGTAGTTTGAAGGTAGGCTCATTATTATGTGATGCCCAGCCCTAAAGCTACCTTCGAACTGCGCTGATCTTGTTGTTCTAGCGTTCAATAGAGTTTGGTCCTTTAACCGGCTTATTCCATATTTCTACGACACGATCATAGAAATCATCACGAGTAAACCAACCTAGTTCTAGCTTGAACTATTTACGGTTTCCTGTAAAAGTCGGTGTGCCAGTATCCAGCAACAAAGGTGTGTGGTCTAAAACTCATCTATCAAGACACATATCAAGCTCTAATCCACCCTACCATCGTGCACACGTGCAAACAACCTCATGGTACATTAAAAAAAAAGAAGCCTACACCTAGAGAACAAGTACTTACCTACCTGAACGGCTCTCCCACAAAGCATCCGCCAAAGTATCATGACATGAAACGTGTGTTGCATCATTCTCATCTGGTTGAACCTCCGGATCGTCCTCCTCTTCTATTTTCTGGTCTCCCAAACTACTTGATGAGCCGACATCATAGGTCACCCTACACTCATCATTCTCACACCGTGCAACCAAAAAATTGTGGAGTGCCATTTTTGCCATGAAAATGTTATGCGTTATTTTGTCAAAGCTTGGCATTCCCTAGGTAATCACCACTGGCTCTTCCATACACCAAATGTGCTCTCAATAACATTCATGTAGTGAGCAAATCTCAAGTTAAAGTATTCATCTTTTGTTTTCAGACCCCCAACCTTTTGAAAATTGTCAAGTGATATGTCTTCCCTCCGTAAGAGGCAAGAAATCCTTTTGTGTTAGCGTATGTAGAATCAAGCAAGAATTACCAGTCTGCATGAACAATAATTAACAAAATCATTGTGCATATAGAATATATCATCATACTGTTGTGCAAAAATTAAAGAAATATGCGATCACCTCGTGGTGGCTTCGGAAAGTTGACCGTCGTATCATTGTACACTTCACGTGGCACTCTCGCATCATGCCAAGAATCAGGTCTTTCATCATAGGAAAATATGAACTTCTACGAGAAATCACATGCTACCAACACATTGAAGCCCATCTGATGATGAGATTAACATATGTCCCATCCAAAGCCCCAAGACATCCTAAAAAATGATCATCGGTTGGACCATCCAGCTAGTTGGGATGAACAGTGTGAAAGCTTCCCTTATCTAGTTTAATTATGTCCACTACAAAATTATAAACTACATCTAGCACATGCTTAAATTTGTTGCTCACTGTGCACTGCAAATGATAGAAGTGATGCATAGCCTGCCTGTTTAATTGGGGTCTGCACATATCCATAGGAACATGCATAGTGATTCCAAACTCGACATATATTTTTATCTGGCTGAATATTATAATTATTAATAAGGAAAAATCATTATGTAAGTTGTGATACAAGAGAAAAATAGACAATACTCGCCAAACTGAATTTTATACCCACTACATGAAGGTCGTGTAGCTCCTGCAAATGGTTAGGTCACATGCGAAAAAGATCAAAGCATGACTCAGGGTTAGCCAGACATTCCATTACCCTTCCAAGAAGAGAAGTTGTTGCTAGTGAGTTGTTCAATCCGATTAATGATAGCCATGGCACTGGAACTGTTAACACCAGAAGAAAACAAAAAAAAAAAGCTAAACGAGCATGACTTTAACCTACTTTGATCCAATTAAAAACCTGAAATATTTCTCAAATTCACGTCACCTTTGGACAGAAAACGAAAAGAACAATATACATAGAATGCATGTGATCATACATAAACTTTGGTTAGAAGTACAATTACAAGTCATTAACTATACCTCTAATATAAAATTATTCTATTTCCATATTAATCAGAGATAACAACATAATGTTTCACAAACATTTGCCATATAACAATATTCAGAGATAAATACAAGGATATGAGTACAAAGTTAATTTGCACGATCAATAATTAAAGATTTCAAGTGCGCGTAAAATCTTAGTCGTAATTAAAATGAGCACGGAAATTTTAAATTTAATAAGTTTTGAGAAAGTATTTAATTAATCAGTGCAATAAAACATTAGCATTCATTTAACTATAAAATATCTGAAAAATAGATAATCTCTCTCTAGATAAAAATCGGCCCGAAATGGCCCGACCCAGAAGCTAACGCACGCGGGCGTGCGCGGATGGGCCCGAAAGTGCAGAAGCGTATTGCACTGCACGGCCCGCAACCCCGCTGAGCTAGCTTCAGTGATGTGGCGGAATTTCCGCCACCTGTTTGATTACACAGATGGCATATGCCCCGCATCGAACAAAACAGCGGGGAGGTGGAAAAAAAACTCTACATTGCACTGATTCGCCCCGAGCTTAATGCTACATTCCTAAGTCGTTTCAGTTTAACGGCTTAACGACTTTCAACGTTATAAACAGATGTATGCTTTGAATTTTACGACTTTCAACGTTATAAAAAGACGTATGCTTTGGATTTTTGAGTCTACTTTTTTTTGTTTTTTCAAAGATGATTTATAACGCTTTAAAAAGAAAGTCAAACAAAATGTATCCGAATCTCGAGACACCTTGAAAACTCTTGAAATTTTGTCATTTCAGCTGTCCAGCCGTTCAGTAGTTTAGATTAGCTCAAAAGAACAGGTTCTAAGTGAAAGAGAGAGAGAGTCGGAGCGGTGCACCTTCGCGGTGTGGCAGAGCCGCTCGCTGACGCTCGTGCGCGGCACTTCCGTGCTGTGTGCAGCCCCGTACAGCCGCTCTGCTACGCCGCACGCGATGATAAGCAAGGCAAGGCTACGGGGGGCGCGACCACCACAAAGAAACGTGTTGGTGAGTGGCGGATAATGAAGCGGCTCACTAGCAGATGGCAGTGATGACGAGGCGCGAACATGGCGCACGCATGCAAAAGCTGAGGTGTATGGCGATGTAGAGTCAACCGTGGCGGTGGCCACTAGATCTGATGGCGGCGACCATCAACAACGACGATGAGGTTGAGGTTGTCATCGACTCTAACATCCAGGTAAGTCGATTGTCTCCACGGATTTGATCTTGATTTGGGGTTAGGGTTTGAGATTTAAAAATTAGGGTTTCGGATAGGGAAAATTTTGGGCATTTTAGTCCAATCTTTTAATTAACCTTCTAATTGCTCTTTCCCTTTCAAAATTTCGTCATACTTAAGCCGAATTTCGAAAGGTTTGAATTAATCCAAGCTGGATTAAAAAACTTTTAACTTTAGGGTTTTGGGTTCGCTACAAAATTAAGGATTTTAGTTGTAACTTGTAAGGTTCTTAATTGTGAGCAAAGTCAAAAATAATGCAAATCGGATCATATTAGGAGCTATACAGTGAGCAATTCGGATCAATTGAGGTAGTTAGCCCCTAATTAGATTAACCGATCATGAATAACAGCAATCTGAACAAGCTTAAGCCGCAATTAGATAAATAAATGACTTAGACAAGCCATTAGAGCTTTGACATAAAGCAATTAGTGTTTTGATCGGTTCATGTTAAGGTTAAGTTAGTCTGATATGGAATGTTAGGTTAACCTAATGACAATTAGTATAATCAAGTAAATGAACAACACAAAACAGTTATGCGAAAAAGATGGATAATCATCATTGCTGGTGTTGCTCGTCAAAGCCATCTCTAGCTTGGTTAGTCTGCTTAGTCCGTGTAATATTACCCAAAAAAAAACAAACTGGGCTAGGCCAAGCGGCCAGCCCAGCTCATGGCACCCTACCGGTTAAGGGCAGCAGCCAAGGGGATCGATCCCCACTGCCCCTGTGCCCTACTGCTTGCAGAGGCTGCTGCCGTCGCCCATTGCCATCGCCGGCGCCGACTCCCGTTGCTGTCGTCGCCTGGCTCGCCCCTCCCCTTCGCTACTTGTGTTGCTCTGCCCCGCCCCAGCCATGGCCGCCCTAGGGGCAGATGGGTGGCAGCAGGAGGTGGCGAGGAGTAGAGGAAGAAGGGGGTTGCAGTGGGAAGAGAAAAGGAGGAAGAAGGAAGGGGCCAACCAGTTAGAGAAGATGAGGAAGGTGGAAGCCGGCTATTGAAGAAGAAGCTAGGGCTTTGCTTGATCTTCGGCGATCTACTCTTGGGTAACGAATTGATATGATTTTCTTTGTTATTCTTGCATCGGTATGATGGATCGATTGATTTGAGGCTTGGGATGGTAGATTTTGGGGACAAATCAACTAATAGGGTGTTTGGTTGACTGCATATAGAGAGATTTGGCTCTAAAGATACAAAAATCTTGTGTTTGGTTAATCGGTTGCCTTCTCTTGTACATAGCCTGGCCCTGCAGATGCAATCAATCCCCCAGAGCCAGGCTCCCAAGAAACGCCAGAATTGGCCGTATCTGGCGAGCCAGGCTCGCTTGCACGCCTGCTACTTCCACCGACTAGCATGCACGGTGATATTAACAAATATGCAATTGATTTTCCATCTATTTTTGCAATATGTTCTGATTAGCATCTTCAATCACCAAACCGATTTTACCTATATGTTCCTGACATTTTTTCAAACAAAACTAGACCACAGTTGCCATATAAATTTCAAAAGTTAAAGTTTTTTGTTTTAAAATTTTTTATGTGTTCTTGTATTTGATTTTAATTTTTTTATTTTTGTTTTAAAATTTATTAATCTTCTAACTTCTAAATTTGATTTACCATTGTCTTGAATTTGGTCATCCCACTTCTCTTATAATGTAGCTAACCAAACAACATCTCTGCACGACCTGTCCATTCTCATACAACCAACCAAACAACAGCTCGTTGCATCCACTCAGCCTGGCTCCCACCAGCCTGGCTCGGTCCATACAACCTGTCTGAGTTGAGAAGGCAACCAAACAGCCTATAAATGTTTGGAGTTTAGTTACATGATGTTTATGCAGCAACTTGTGAGTTAAATTCGTGGTATTTATGTCCAGAATCTGAGCACGGTCTTATGGAAAAAATTGTAGGTTATGTTCTTAGCTTTTCAACGCATCCAAAAACACATGATTTGGCCTAGCGGTTTGGGAGATATGACTGTTTTCGTGCTGCTGTCCAGTGTAGGCCGCGACAGGGTTTCTTATTAAGTCTTTGGTTTGTTGGATTAGATAATAAAATTTTACATGGATAATGATAGATGGTTGGTAAAGTGAACTTTTTGATATAGAGAATTAAAAGCTAAGCTAGTTGTATTAGTTTCGCATGATGTTGGATATCGGTGCTAGTTTGGTTCAATGGTATGTCTCATGCAGGCGGCTTTCTTTTGGGGGTCGGCGTCATCATTCCGTCCCTCCGTCTTGTTGGCAAAAGAGACAAGTATATGTTAAACCATTGTCTATTTAGATGATTATGGTTGTTTTCTTTTTACAATATGTTTGGATGGTTGTGGCTAGATGAATGTGTGTGGATGTACCTTGGCTAGTTGGTTACTATGTTGTTTATCTCTAAGTGATGAAGGTGGATGGTAGATGTATAACAGAAAAGAGGCATAATTGCATCATGTTGCATGAGCCAGATCGGTGAGAAAGTCAAAAGTGACTAGCCTGGAGTGCTCTAAAGTCCTACTTGGTAGGCACTCCACGGGAGTAGAGTAATTGGTCCCACCTGAAAAGGATGGGCAAGGTGTGGCATCGACGGGTGCGCACCTAGCTACACTGGTATGAGCTCACAGTACAGATGCATGTGCATTGCATTGCATCGAATGCATGAGAAATGATCCGTTTGGAGTATTTGGACTAACAGTTGTTTATGTTTCTGAGAATGAAGGGTATGAATTTATGGAAGTGATTTTGTTGCTCTTGTTATTTGATTTCCCTAGTTTATACATGTACTTTGCTAAGTATTGTTGAATACCCACTCTTATTTTTATTTGGTTTTTAGGTACAGGTGATATCAATCATGCATGGAAATGGGAAAATAGAACCTGTATTTGAGCACTCACTACCTCTCACGTTAAATTAGTACATTGGTTTCATATGAGTTTTACTTAAATAGTTGAGTCATGTGTATAATTGAGAGTTGCAGTTATTGTTGGTTTTAAATTGGCTACTGGTTGATAGAAATGTTTATTTGTTCTTTGGATACAAATTGTTTGTCATGGATGTCCATTTAAACAGAGGAGATGCTGTCGAAATTTTATAGCTTTGGAGAGTTAGTGGCATTCTGGGTTCTCAAGGAACCGGGGTGCTACAGTCTGTGTGACAACGATTCGACGCAGTAAATCGTAGAGGACGCAGGTAAGCAATAGCAGTGCCTTGTAGCTCCGTTTCAGCTCCTAGAATCAACAACACAAAAACAATGGTAGTGGCGGCTATCCCAAAGATCCTGGCGCGATCCTACGAGACCGGGTAAAGGTGTGGAGATTAGGACGTGTCTACGACATGCACCCAGGAGTTTTGCATCTAGAGATTCCAAGGGTTTAAATCGCGTTTTTCGTGGTTTTGCGTCGAGGCCCAAAAAAGCTATAAAAGCTATAGCGGGCTATCGCGGAAGCTATTCTATTTAGGGTTTTAATATGAAAATTATATAAATATGAGATATTTGTATAATATTAGTCAAATCCAACTAAATAAGGTACATATATGTTATTTTAGCAATACTTGTAATGTAATGGGTGTCCGTATGATCATAATTAATATGTAGAGTAAATTACGGTGGTATATTATTCTACAAGTTTATTATAGAAAAACTTGACGAAGTGATCATTTATTAGTTTTATATCAACGGTATCATCATGTAAGGTTCAAGGATGTAAGAATGAGTGAGGACATAACTAAACATCTAACTTATGATTGGATTTTCAAAGGAAATTTTAAAAGGTGGCATAGCGGAGCTATAGCGGTTATAAAAATAGCAGAAATAGGGCCCAATTTAGTGGCTATATCGGGCATAGCTGTGTTCGCGGAATTTTGGTACTTAGCATAGCGTTTTACGTCCAAAAAAGCTATAGCGGTGCTATCGCGAAGCTATAGCGGGCTATTTAAATCCTTCAAAGATACAAAACAAGTGTGTTTGGTTGTCTTATCACCTATCTAAACCAGGCTCTCTTGATACAATTACCTCTCCGAGCCAGGCTTTGGAGATACGGCCAAATTTGGTGTTTCCCCAGAGCCAGACTCCGCGGATGCAGCAACGCAACCACATGCAGCAATGTAGCCAAAGCATTTGATTCATTTTTTGCTATATCTTTTGATTAGTATATTTGATTACCGAATCGATTTAAAAAAGGGTTATTTATTTTTTCAAACAAAACTAT
>SPJY01010132.1:0-11325 GCA_005191435.1 Raddia distichophylla | reverse complement strand
TAGTTTGTTGTTTGAATATGGTATTCGGTTGAAAACCGAAAACCGATATGACCGAACCAAAATATTTCAGTTTATATTGCAATAATGGGGGGCGGCTCAAGTTGGCCGGATCGGGATAGAGACCACTCAGGTTACGCATAACTTGATCGCCAAGGGTGTTCCCGAGGATAGAGTCTAGCTTCATGTAATTAGGAGATTCATACTTGTAAATATCAGTGCATATCATGTGCTGGTGTAACAGAATCTAGTATCATATACTGGATAGAACCATGTAACCTTACCCCCCTGCACTATATAAAGGGGGGTAGGGGACATAGAATCATCAACATCTGCATCCTTGTCATCTGCGAATTCACGCAGAAACATAATCCCAGAACACAGGACTAAGGCATTACCTCCGTGTTGAGGGCCCGAACCTGTATAAATCATTGTCTTGTGTTACCATCTAGTTTGGTTCTAGCGCATAGCCCCGCAACAAATTTATTGCCGACGGTGACCCCCGATTAGCCACCAGCCGACAGTTAGCTAACTATTGACATACAAATTTGTTTTTTCACCGTGTTTAGGTATTGCACTGATGATGCATTGGAGGAAATTGAGGTTATGGCACTCTCTACAGTGGTCTTCATCTAAATACCACTTATCAAACGAGATTCATAAAAATGCCTTTTCTTCCATCAGTGAGCTTCTATGCGTCGTCCACCACTCATCCCATGTTGTCCTACACCACTCTGGGTGTCACCCCTCTCTCTCTCTCTCTCAACTCTTGCTATGCCCACCACTCTGGTGCTGCCCCTGTCTCTTAACTTCGACAATGACCACACCTTTGTGTACCCTTATCTCTCAACTCTGATGACTCTTGTCAACGTCCTAGGTCGTCGCCGAGGAGAGGCCATGGCATTCGATGCTCACCATGTTGTTGTCACAGCCACCAATCGCCATTATTGAGCCTGACCGCCGGTCATTGCCGTTGAGCCCAAACTCGTCACTACCATCAATGCTTTCTCAGCTCCCATCTCTCTCTTATCTTCTCTCATCTGCTACAGAGGCAATTTGTTGTTTTCACAAGCCTAAGTCAAGCCAAAACAACCAAACCCTTTTAAAATCCTTGAAATTGCAAGAAAACAACAAAACAATCGTGGGAGTGGAAATTACATGAATCCCGTATGTGAAGTGGCATTTAGATGAAGCACACTCTAGACAATGGCATACTCTCAATTTTCTTGATGCGTTGCGACTCCTCAACAAGGACAAAGTTGATTCTTGAGTTATCCATGTATCAATTTATGTAACATAGACATAGTTGCACTATTTTTTTTGTTGGTAACGATTTGTTTTCCAAATTTAGTCCTTTACCTAGTACCTGATAGAGTACACACTAATAGTCATTGCAATTTTATATTTTTATGTGTTTTTACTATTTTTTACTTTCTTGTTTGAATCCTATATGTTTTTAGGTTTTGTTTACTAACTTTGGAGCCAAAAAAGTTTCATTGCAACACAACCTACTTAGCCTTGACCTCTAGTCCACAAATGATTTGGTGCGGCATAGGGTGGAATCGAGTTGAGCTTGAGCAAGCTCAACCTAGCTTAAATTGGGTTGTTTGACTAACCGAGTTGGCTTGACTCGACTCAATAGGGAGACCAAGCCACTAAGAGGCTTGGCTTAAGTTCGTACCAAGATGGAAGCCAAGCTCACCTCCTCCTTGTGGCTGCCATGGAAGGGATGAAGGAGTTCAAGGAGGCCAATAATGGGAGGAGGCCCAATTGGATTGGCGAGGGTAGAGGTGGGGTAGGAGGCATTGTCATAGCCATCATTGTGGTGTCCTCTAGTCTAGGTAGTATCGTTGCATCACGCAGAGCAAAAATTTAGGCATAGGGGGCCAAGTGAAGGCTAAGAAATAGTAATACTTAGTACACGTATAATATAGTATGCTTACACATTCTTATAGAGAGTGTGATGCCATGTTATAACTTAAAAAACTCTCTTCGAATGCAAAGGTGCTTAATACTTGTGCTTAGATGTACACTCTTATAAGCACAAAACAACAAAAAAACCTAATGTTTCTCCTGAAGCACCCATCCCAAATTCCCAATGCTATCCTTGGTACAAAAAAGTTCAAAAATAATTCCTAAATACATATCAGAACTGGCTTTGGCAATGCCTTTAGCCAGCCCGTAGGCCGTTCAAAATTTTTTATTTTTAATCCTTTTTGAAAAATTATTTTAATTTTAACCCTCCGGTAGAACTTTTTCCAAATCTAACCCTTCGGCCGCGCCACGGCACCCGGCACGGCGTATCCACTCTGACGCGCCAGTGCATGTGGCGCGACAGAGGTGCCACGCTGGCGGCCCCGGTCAATGGCCGCCAGCGCGGACTGTCATGGGTCCCACCTTGACGCGCTACCCCTTCTGGCGCATCAAGGCCTTTTACAGAGAGCCGCACCGGGTGCCCCTTCTGTTTTTCTTCCCTGAGTTCTCTCGCCGCCCCGCCCCGCCGCCATCGGCCGCCCCATGCCGCCCGTCTCCGGCCACTTCGGGGTTGGGAAATCGTTCCCCGTTCTCCTGTGAAGGTGATGCACAAATCTTTTTCTTCGATTTGGCCCTCGATTAACCGCATTTCGTAGTGTTTGGATAGTTAGGGTTTGAGGAAAAAACTTGATTTATGTTCCATATTTTCGTGTTTAGTTCGATCCGAGCACCGTGGCATACATGTTGCATGTACTGTCCGTGTTATTAATGTGTAGAATCCATTGCATGTACAGATGTGGCATTTAATTTTGGTGTAGATGATGTTGTATATTACGCCTAAACGACTTGGATTTGTTATCTTTAATTTTGTAGATGGATCGTTTAGTCCGTTTTTTTCATGGTGGAACCGTCAGAGAAAACGGGGAGTTTGAGAATATGAAGGAAGATGTGGTATTGTTTGATAGGAGCCGAAGCTTTGATGATTTAGTTTCCCGTTGCCGGTCTTTCATGAGTCATGGGGTTGGTGAGGGTGAACTGTTGTTGCAAGGAAGATTTGATTTTGGGAAGGCTAGGGCTCACTATGTGATGTTGAAGATTTCGTCAGTGTCTGATTGGAATAGCTATAAGGAGGTTGTGAAAAATTCGAACGTTAGTTGTTGGGAGGTGGTGGTTGAGATCGCTCGTGCGAGTGGCTCATTAGCAACACTCGTACAAGCCGTGCAAAGTGTTGATGACGAAGATGAGCCTGTAGAGCACTTAGCTCAGGAGTTGGCACAGTTGGAGGAAGGCAGGTCAGATCTGAAGCATGTGTTGCGGAAGCGGTGGGAGAGCCGTTTGATAATTTTGATAGCGGCCTTCTCACGAATGACTTTGATGATGGAGTTTTTGAGGAGGAAGAACGTGAGGTGGAAGACGACCAAATTTCTCTAGGATCCGAGGAGCAATCCTATGATGAGGAGAGAGCAGAAGAAGAAGGGGTGCAAGGCGAACAAGAAGAGGTGGGGGAAGTAGATGAGGTGGAGGAAGAAGATGATGTCGAAGAAGATGACGAGGTTCTTTGCTTAGGCATGGGAGATAGAGGGCAAGCAACGTACGCATTGTCGGCTGAGGAGAGGAGGCAGCTTAGGGCAGTTTATATTGATGTGCCCACGGTGACCACCTTTAAGGACCTAAGCCGAACTCACATGGCAATATGTGAGAGCGGCTTATTGTCAACCGATGTACTGCCGGATTCTGAGAATCTAGAGGTCCGAAAGGACATGTCATTCGAGTCTTTGCATCAATTGCAGTACTTCTTGATGGACTATGCGGTGAGCCACCATAAGCCATACAATGTTACTCATTCGGACGCCAAAGTTAGGTACACGGTGAACTGTAAATAAGGATGCCTGTGGGGTGTGTGGGCTCGGCTGGACAAATATAGTGGGAGGTGGAAGATTACTCGTGTGAGGCAACCTCACACGTGTGGCTCGTCGAAGACAAAGAAGGTGCATGCTCAAAACACAGCCAATTACTTAGAGCGCCGTATCGCTGGCATTGTCGCGGCTGATAGCGATGTGTCAGTTGCCTCCTTGATTGAATCCATATTTGGATTCATCGGGCACCGTGTGAAGTACTCAAACGCATGGCGGGCAAAGCAACACGCCATGGAGTTGCTATATGGGTACTGGAAGGAGGCATACAACATGGTGTCAAGGATGTTGAATGCAATTAAATATTTTAACCCGGGTATAAAGTATTTCACCTACACGGGTGGCAGTGCCTTGGTCGATGAGAATGGAAAAATGCGGTATGTTCTTGAGCGTGTGTTTTGCTTCTTCAAGCAGTGCGCGGAATCGTTCGAGCACTGTCGGTCGGTCGTACTCGTTGACGCAACCTTTCTAACCGGCAAATATAAGGGTGTTTTGATGATGGCCATTGCGGTCGATCCGGAGGATCAATTGATGCCTCTAGCAGGGCGAGAACAACGTGAGCTGGGCATGGTTCATGGCGCATCTAAGGCGGGAGGTTCTCGGCATTAACCGGACGGTTTGCATGATCTCCGGCCGTCACCATGGCCTTCTAAATGTGGTAAGGAACACATGGAAGGATACCCTCCTATTGAGCACCGGTGGTGCATGAGGCACTTTGCGGCCATTATATGGGGTCGACGGAAGAAGAAAGAAGTGGTGTCGAAGCTAAAGGGGATTTGTTGCGATAGAAAAGAGAGATTTCTAGAAGAAGTTAGAAGAGCTAGATAAGATGCTAAACGATTGGGTCAGAGATTGAATGAAGGAACATATGGAGAACAAGAAGAAGTGGGCTCTTGTTTACGATGAGGGTGGCCGTTGTTACGGGATAATGACGACAAACGGCGCCGAGTCGTTGAACAATATGTTCAAAGGCATTTATGCCCTGCCGGTATCTGGAATTGTACAATACTCTTTTCAAAAGTGCAACAAGTATTTCGTTGATCATTGGGGTTTGGCGAAGAATGCTATTGATGCAGGGGCGGTGTGGGGAGTGGCCGGTGTGGCGCATTTGGAGAAGAAGGAGAAACTCGTTCTAAACCACATGGCCCGAATAGAGTAGTTTACAATGTAAAGTCTGCCGGGGGAACTAATCCGGGGGTAAGCGTTTCGACGGCAGAAACTACAAGGTGGACATTAGTAAAGCCGAGTGCACGTGCAAGGTTCCGCAGCTACTTCATGCGCCTTATTCACACATGATTACCTATGCCATCAGAACATCCGACGTGGGTCGGAACATCCGATGGTGAGCCAGCCTGCCAGTTTTCAGAGCTATCCAGTAAAGGGTCCATCGGAACTTCCATCGGAACATCCGACGCGGGTCGGAACATCCGACGGACCATCAGAACATCCGATGCGGGATTTACTGCACAACGGCTACTTTTCGAGAATCCCTATTTAAAGCCGTCTCTAATACCTTCCAAAGGCTGCTGACACTGTTTACAACCTGATTTGAGCCCAATTCGTACTGTTCATCATCTCTCTCAAAACCCTAGCCTTTGTCTCTCTCTTGTTCATCTTGTGAGATCTAGATCTAGAGAGATCAAGGCAACCCAAGTGCTCCGTGAATTAGAGTTCCTATTCTTGAGCACTTAGCGATCTAATTTCTTCATCGCATTTGTTACTCTTGGAGGCTTGAAGGGCTCCTAGACGGCTAGGTGTCGCCGGTGAGTCGCCGATCTTTGTGTGGCGTGCCTCCGGAGTTTGTGAAGGTGCGAATCTACCTCCGCAAGGAAAAGGATTCAACTAGTGATCGCCGGTGAGTGCTTTGTGCTTCGCTGGTAAGGGGGATTAGGGTCTTGGTGATCCGGGCTTTGTGCCTTCCCTAACGGTGAGTAGGATCTCCCTTCAAAGATCCGAACATCGGTAAACAAAAATCGCTGTGTTTTTGTCTTGGTCTTGATCTGGTGTTTAAACTATTGGTATTGGCTTGTTCTGAGTATTCTTGAATAGATCTAACCTTGGTTTTGCGAGAAATCAGTTTTTCTACAGGTTTTCGATCAATTCCAGAACACCCTGGATCGGAACATCCGACGGCCATCGGAACATCCGACGGAGGGTGTACTGTACCACGTCGGAACATCCGACCGACTGGTTACTGTTCAAGTTTATTAATTCCGCAGTTTCGTTTTATTCGCCTATTCACCCCCCCTCTAGGCGGCATAGCGATCCTTTCAGGCACAATGCGAGCACGCATAATAAAAAGCATAAGGGTTCTACTAGCGGTAGAAAACGTGCAAAGGTACTAGAGGCGATGTCTATTATACTTTAAATTTTGCATAAAACTAACTTATATTAATGCTGGAATTTAACTTTCTTTTTTAAATTTTGTAGGATGGCGCACCCTCAGTACCCGCTCCTTGAGACAGAGTACAACAAGGACCATCGTGCGCGACTCATCTGCGATGAGCAACAGGTTTGGCTATCCACTCATCTCTTCGTGGAGGTGGAAGGTGTGCGTCTCAGGAATGCAATTGTTTTATCCGTTGTAGTGATTACCCCGGAGTGTGACCTATATGGATGTACTAGATCTTTTGTCTATATGGATGTACTTCCACTTGTGTACTGACATTATGGTATGTATTGAAAAACTAATCAGGACTTGGCATGTGTTGATCAAGATACTTGGAAAAATTATTCAGTAATGTTTTGGGTGGTAAACAGACATTCTGAATTACTATTAAAGATCAGCAACTCAATCATAAAACATCATAAATGTCAAAACTTACATGACCCAATGACAACGAAGACGAAAAATCCAAGCACAATAGGTCCAACGAGGTAATCATTTCCTTTATTGACTGTCTCAGGAACAGAACCCCTCTTAGTGATGTTCTTCTCAAATCGAGTTATCTTTCTATTCGAGAAACGCCTCGAGATAGTCTGCTTAGACGGTAGGCAGGAGGTAGCACGAGAAGAGGAAGAACCTCCCAACTGCCTCATCATGCCTCCATTCACCAGAGCCAAACAGAGAAGCTTCAGGAAAAATGTGAGGGCCTGACACTGCAGCGCCAGTAGGGCTGGCGCGTCAGGAAAAAGCTACGACGCCGCCAACACTGGCGCCACCCTCATGGCGCGGCAGGGTTGTGCTGCCGCACATCCTCGGCCTCCAAACCAGTGAGATAGGGGAAGCACTAATGTGGGGTTCCAGTTGATCCGGTAGCCAAGACATGACACGCCACTAGGGATGGCGCGGCAGGCCTATGCTGCCGCAGACCTGTCAACCGGAAACCAGTGCTCCCCCTATCGCTCTGGTTTTGGACTGTAGTCTGTGCGGGAGCACAGCCCTGCCGCGCCATCACTAATGGCGCGTCAAGGCTGGGCCCCCGCACAGACTACAGCCTAAAACCAGAGAGAACGAGCCCAAGACCAGAGAGAACGCTCCACTCTGTGCAGTACAATGGCGACCATGACACATCGAGTACTAATTTGAATCAAATCACTTCATATATCAACACAAAATTCAATTAGCTTTCATAGTCTCACACTAAAGTGTTCACAAACATAATCATATGTTTAATTTTTCAAATAAGATACGGACGTTTTCAGAGTGCTGCATAGAACAATCTAATGGGAGAAACATACTAAGTACCACACGTTACATTGATAAAAAACTAAGTTCATTATCATATTACATAACGACATCGAACCAAGTCGATCTCACTCCTCTCGGTCCTCGTCATCATCCGGCACGACAGTAGGCAAGTTACCAACAAGAGCCCTTATGGTCTCCATCTCCACCGTCCTCCTAGCCTTCTTGCGCTTCAGCGTTTGCAAATGAGCCTCCATGAATTAAGCCGGTAATTGCCATTGAGATCAATGAGTGATCCCTCAGCCAACTTATTCCTGTACTGCTCAAGCTCGCGCTCCTTCTCCATCTCCCTCTGATGCCTCATCACCACTCTTTGGTATTTCACCTCTCTTGGATCAACTCCAGGTGGGTATCTCCCCTTACGCCTCCTCCAATATTCCAATGTTTCTGAAGCGGTGAAGTAGCCACTGAAAGTGCATCTAGGACCTTAAGTGGTTTTGGTGATTAATGAGTAACAATTATAGAACTAATATTTCTATTGGAGAATTGTACACAGATGTTATACAGGTTTAATCCCTGAGGTACATGTTTACATATGATGGTGTACCCCTCAAAAGTGGATATATTGCAAGAAGGCATCAAGACTAGTAGTTATTTTGTAAATCTTGATTTATTGAGTCGTAGGGATGCCGTACTATAAAGAGGGATGCCATGGAGAAGCATATAAAGGTCCCTAAGTGCTCAAAATAGGTATCTCCAAGTTCGTATGAGTTTTCCACTCAAAATACACCTCATACAGAACATACACCATCAGAACATCCGACGAGGGTCGGAACATCCGATGGTGAAACCAGCTTGTCAGTTTTCCACGCCATCTAGTGAGTAGTCCATCGGAACATCCGACGCGGGTCGGAACATCCGATGGCCATCAGAACATCCGATGGGGTCTGAACATCCGATGCGGGATTAACTGCAGCAACGGCTAGTTTTTGGGATTCCATATTTAAAGCCCTCTCTAATACCTGCCAAAAGGTTACTGACTCTGATTACATCCTGATTTGAGCCTAATTCATATTCTTCATTATCTCTCTCAAGAACCCTAACCTTTGTCTCTCTCTTGTTCATCTTGTGAGATCTAGATCTAGAGAAATCAAGGCACCCAAGTGCTCCACGAATTAGAGTCCAATTCTTGAGCACTTAGCGATTCATAATTTCTTCATCGCATTTGTTACTCTTGGAGGTTTGAAGGGCTCCTAGACGGCTAGGTGTCGCCGGTGAGTCGCCGATCTTTGTGTGGCGTGCCTCCGGAGTTTGTGAAGGTGCGAATCTACCTCCGCAAGGAAAAGGATTCAACTAGTGATCGCCGGTGAGTGCTTTGTGCTTCTCGCCGGGAGGGGATTAGGGTCCTGGTGATCCGGGCTTTGTGCCTTCCCTAACGGTGAGTAGGATCTCCCTTCAAAGATCCGAACATCGGTAAACAAAAATCGCTGTGTTTTGTCTTGGTCTTGATTTAGTGTTTTTACTATTGGTGTTGGCCTGTTCTGAGTATTCTTGAATAGATCTAATCTTGGTTTTGCGAGAAATCAGTTTTTACTGCAGGTTTTCGACGAATACAGAATACCCAGGATCGGAACATTCGACGCCGTCGGAACATCCGACCCAGATCAGAACATCCGACGGTGGGCTCTCTGGACCAGATCGGAACATCTGACCTCCATCGGAACATCCGACGCGCTGGTCACTGTTTGAGTTGTTTTAATTCCGCAATTTTGTTTTATTCGCCTATTCACCCCCTCTAGACGGCATAGTGATCCTTTCAGCCACGTTGCGGCACGCCATGCTCCCTCCTTATATCATAGAAGGCCTTCTTTTTGTCCTCGGTGGATGGCATGAGCACACCATGCTCATGCCTTATCTTCTTTTTTCTCTTCTCGACTTTCTTCTCTCGTTCAAATTGGCACAAATTAAGAATATCGGCTTCGAAAGCATGTTGTCCCTGATATTTCTCCCAATCACACATCCTTCCCTTCTACAAGATTTAGCGTAAGAGTTATCAAACTCAATATGAAATGAAGAATAGGAACAAATAAAAAAGAGTTGTGTAAGTATAACATACACAAAAATCACCATAAGAGTTGCCACAATAATATCCATACCCGAGCTCCGATGGGACAACACCTGTACGGGCCAGTATCCCGCACTTACAAGTAGTAGGTGGATATTCCTCACATGGCCAATTCTTATCCCTGGAGTAGAAGGCCTCCACTTTCGCACTAGAAGGTCAACATGACTTGGGACCATAAAAGTACTTCTGAAAATCACACAAAGGCCATCCATCCTATGAAAAAGTCACTTTGTTTTCGAAATTAGTACAAAATGACACTAATTTAAATAGAAAATGGCATGCGTACACTTACTAAATCATTGTGCGGGCAACGGAAGAATGGGGTAAAGTCCACCCCTAGATTAGGCCTTACTGAGATGGACCGTTGATTGCAATGACATAGAGGAGGGTCTACTACTCTCCTCGCACTTGCGACCGCCTTCTCCTCATTTGTCATTTCCGGTGGGTTTGCACGAGGAGGAATCCAACGCCTAAAATCCTTGACTGGTTTAGTGTCCATGGAGCGCCATAGGAAAAGCCAAATCCTGGGATCGTACATTTCTGGGCCATCAATCCACTCGAAAAAATAATACGACCGAATAAAACACTACATATTGTTATTGTGCTTCATACTGCAAGTGTAGAAGGCTCTACCGGCAGTATCAGGGTCCCTCGACTGTTAAACCTCCACAAGAAGGCCGTGCTCACAAACTGAAACCAAAAACGGTGAGGAACGAACTGGAGCATCCTTACTCCTAGGGCAATCCTCATATTTGAGTCTTACCTTCCCCTTGCCGGCAATGTTTTCTACATTAAATTTAAAACCAAAACTCTTCATATAATTCAACATACTTTTTACCAATATTAAACTACACATACCTTCTACGGAATCATATTTACAAGAATCAATACTAGAATAATTCCCACACTACACAATCTAACCCTAACCCTAATCCTAAAGCAACAAAAAATTTGTCAAACATGGATCAATAAAATATCAATCGAGAGGAGATCACCTGTCATGATGAAGGAAAGCTATTCCCTACAACAAATTCCGTCGGATGGAGTTCAAATTATTGCCAATGGATTAGGCGAATGGTTAGGGAAGAGGAGGAGAGAAGGGAAAATGAGGAGGGAAGGGAGAAGGAAGGAAAGAGGAGGAGGCCGCGGTTCTCTGTAAAAGGCCTTGACGCGTTAGGAGGGGTGCGCGTCAAGGTGGGACCCACGACAGTCCGCGCTGGTGGCCATTGACCGGGGTTGTCAGCGTGGCACCTCTGCCGCGCCACATGCGCTGGCCACATGCACGGGCCAAAATGGTTAGATTTGGAAAAAGTTTTACCGGGGGTTAAAATTAAAATAATTTTTTAAAAAGATCAAAAAATAAAAATTTTTATAGACCGTTTGGGCACAGATCCGTGACACCTCCCAACTCAACCGCATATCCTACTATCCTACTCCTTTCGTCACGCCTTCCTCCAACGACGTGAACCCAATCCACCGTTTCCTCCAAAGCCGCCAAACTTACATCTGGGTCCCACCAACCCTCTCTAGGGATTACCCAAACCCCACCGTCCGGCGCACGTGACCGCGGTCCAGCCAACCAATCCTCCCGTCCTCCTCACCCCAACGGTAAGCTCACCACCCCGAGATCATATAAAAGCCAGCGCCTCCTTCCTCCGTCCCCGCCCTCGCCCCTCGCCGCCGACCAG
>SPJY01010104.1:366179-441640 GCA_005191435.1 Raddia distichophylla | reverse complement strand
GCGGTCGTCGTGACCACGGCGATCGCCATGGCCGTCCCCACGGGGACCGTTCCTGTCGTATCACGGATGGAATTGGTTACTGACGCTCACCCCGGTGGACAGTGTCAGATCCTCCCTAAGTATACGGAAGGCAAAATCCGCCTTTACCTCAGGATTGGAAAATATCACTAAGATAGCCACTAAGGCACATGTTTCCCAAGCTCATACAGATTCACACAGATCATCGGTCACATAGACCCGCCAATCCTGCGGATCCGCGTGATGGCCACGCGTTGTGGTGTAAGGGACCATTGCTAACACACAGTATAATGGCTGACAGTAATCCACTGTGCTCACACATGGACACCCTTCCAGACGAGCCCAAACTCCATCTGAGTTCCACTTTCACAATAATACCTCTTTCATAGGTATTTCACACAACTCCTGGGTCCACCCTGCCCATCCCCATTTCCCGTTTCCACATACCCTAGACAGCAAACCTCACAACAACATATCAGATCATGCAACACAAAGCCCATCATGATCAAGGTATGTAATGTATCGTGTCCACCAGTAAGTTTTGGCTTACCAGTGCGGGATTGGTTACCCGATTAAATCAGTAGACCTAAGCATGTCTAAACAGTTTTTACCCAAGACTAGAAAGTCTAGATATTTTATTTTTTTATGTGGACAATTAATCAATCATGATATCAAGGAATCATGTTTAGTTGGTTACATATTCATCAAGGACAGTGCATGATAGATCATGATTAAACAAATAGGTATCTTTCAAAACATAGCAAGCATGCACTTTATATATTTAAAGCAAGATATCTTTGTAAAACTGGGTAAAAGTATGAGCTATAGTGTTAACTCGCGTTGAGGATCTGTAGATTGAATTTGGCTTGCTTCTGGATAATCCTTTTCAGGAACCGGGTCCATTATAAGAGCAGTGATCTCAAATTATAGAGTATTCTAACTATATAGCGAATGCAGATGCAGGACAGGATGTTGATCGCAAGTGGAAATGTTAAACTAGAGTCTAGAATATGGCTGAGGGCGAAATTACCTGAATACTTTCAATAATTTCCTAATCGGCTAGGCGAATATTCTTGTATTTCTATCTTCTTTAATATATTTAGAGCCTTTTTTTATTCCAAAACCTAATTTCATAATTTTCCTAAGGTGTGAAGAATTCCTAGTAATTACTGGAAAATATCTAGAACAGTAACGGGCCTAGCCCATCACTGTGCGAGGCGTGGGAAGACCGAGCGGCCCAAACCGGCACAGCGCAGCATGCCGAAACAGCCCATTTGGCCAAGCGGCCCAGCCGCGGCGCGAGCACGCTAGGTGGCCACGTCGAAGATGCCTAAGAGAAGTGTGCCTTCGTTTAACCCGACGTGAGCGGCCGAGGCCCACTAGACAGCGACTTAGCATCAAACGGAGAGGAACAGAACAGAGATGGATAGAGGTTGGCAAGTGGGCCCCAGCGGTCCTTGATCCTTGTCTACACAACGCTGGAGCCAATGACGTCATGAACTCATGATGATGTCTCGTCGGCGCGCGAATCCGAAAAGAGAACTAAGGTTCGCCGGAGCTAGGGACTATGCCATTGGCTGAAAATCATACCTACGGACTCAGTGAAACAATGCGCATCTATTGGTGCCTACGGCATGACCAATGGTGATCGAACGCGACGGCGCTATTGCCGATAGTGGCAAAACGGCTTGGCATCAAATGACGACTACGCTAGCGTATGGCTCTGATCAAGATAACCTCGGTGACGATGTTCTACCTGGTATTTTAAAAGGCTATATTGTATATTTTCTAAAATACCCATAGTTTGCATTTTAAATTAATACATAAGGCCTTAAATAACTACTTTAATTTGTTTATAGAAAATCCTATAGGTTAGTGGCAAAATTATATTTTTCCTATGATGTAGAATAAATCTAATATTTTCTGTAATTGTTTTGGAAATTTTGGAGCTAATTTGATATTTTAATTAGTAAATACTAAAGTAATCATATTATTAATTTTATATAAAAGTTATTAGTGAAATATGCAATGTTATATTTTTCCTGGGCTCTATGGAGAATCTAGTATTTTACATAATTATTTTACAATTTTTGGGAGTCCGAATCGATTTTTAATAAATCAAAATCATTTAACAACTTTTAAAATCAACTGCATTTCACGTCGCTGACGTCATGCTGACGTCACCTTGTCTTCTACCTCCGTCTAGCACACGGCCCGTGGAGAGAAACGGCGATTGCGGGAGCTACGGTCCACCGTTTTGGACGTTCTTGGGCTCTATGGAATCGTCTTCACAACATACCAAATACACGGTCGGCGGTGGCCGTACATGTCGGCGCGGCGAGCTACAGCTGCAGCGATACACGGGGTGCACGGCGGTGGAGCTACGATACGGCTACGGCCAAATTCAATGGCGGGAGAGCATCGGGCAGGGAAGTGGGTGCTTACCGAGAGATGTAGGAGCTTGGAGGAGGCTCGCAACGGCATGTCGACGTGAGCTCCACGGCGGCACCGAAATAGGACAACGACGGCAACGATCTCCGGCCACGCACTAGCCAAATTAGATGAGGGGAAATACTCGTGAGGCCTTAAGGATTCGCAGGACGGAAGGAATTGAAAGATAGCGAACCGAGGAAGAAGAAATCGACGGTGGCTGCTTTGTCACGGTCCGGCTCCGGTGAGAAATTCCCGACGATGCTGTGGCTCCGGCGACGTGAGAGTTGGGAAGTGGGTTCAGGGCGACACCGCGAAGGGCAGAGACCACATGAGAGCACTCGGGGATGGCTCGTTTGAAGAAAAAGAGAGAGAAGGAGGCGGTGTCATGGTTTTTATACCCACCGGGGAGATGACGCCGCGTTGGCGTCGACGTGCCCTGGCATGAGCGACGAGTTCTACGTGTCGTCTTGAGCTTGAACCAGCGCTACTTGTTTCCATGCAGAAGCCACCGAGGCTGGGAAGAAGCGGTGAGCGGCGTTCGGCCAGAAGAGAGAGTGAGATGCGGGAGAGAGCGAACCAAATAGAGTGGGGAGTGAAATGGGCCATGCTCAGCCCAGATGCAGCCCATCCGCGAATTGGTCTAAAATTTGATTTTTCACCTAAATTTGCATTAGAATTTTGAACTAAATGGAGTATGATCAATTTTGAAAATCTGCCCAATTTTTGGGTATTATAGATGTGTTCCCTCATCTGGCCTCTGTGTCATGGCGAAGGTCGTGGCCTGCCGATCGGTGTGATCCGCCGGTGGGTGCCGGAGACGCGCGACTTGCTCTGGTTGCGCGCGGAACGACTATTTGCCGTTACGGGCGCAGTTGGGACCGGGTGCGCCTCATTCTGTTGGATGGCCACCATCTTGACCATGGCCGTTCCTCGGGCTAAGGTCTAGATGAGCGGATTATCTTCTGGAAGCTGGTGCGCCATGGTCTATAGAAGAGTATTTGAAGCGACGATATTTGCTTGAGGGGTCGTGTAGATGTCATGATCCCTTAGCTTCACCGTACACAGCTTGTTTTGGACGTTGCGGTTGCGGATTCTAAGCTGGCGCATGCTGTCTTGATCCTCTGTACGTCGTTGATCCGAGTTGGCCGCCTCCGTGGCGACTACTTCATTCCCGACGGGCTTGGAAGTGGAGTGATGATCGCCCACACTAAGGGCAAAAACTTCGTTGTAGATGCAGGTCTCGGTGCTCCCCTCTGACTCGGAGTCTGAGTGGGAGGGACTGACCTGCTCGCTTTGTCCGATAGGTTTGCCAGCATTGAAGACACCTACGAACATGGTTGGATCTGGTCAGGTTGCCCCGACGGGATTATGGGGTTGATTCACAGTGCGGTCACCTCCTATCCCAAGTCTAGGGAAGATCTGCGCAAAGGTCGCGGCAGAGTTCCTAAGCCCGAATTGAGATCCAATGTGGGACGCCGAGACTCCCATGGACCAGACCGTGTCTGGGCCCACGGACGCGTTGACGGCGAGTCCTTCTCTGCCCGATCCGAGGGAGGATGCGAGATGGAATTGTCGGCGCATCGAACTACCGAAAGCATCTATGGAGTTCTCTAATATGAACGAAAGAAGAGATGATGAAACGCGGGTATCTTCTTGGGGGTGATCTCTTTCGGAGGGGAGACGAAGATTGTCGATGCCATATGCCTCAAAGTCCAAGTATCCATTGCATAGTGCTTGTCCTGGCGTGAAGATGACGGTCAGCGATCTTGATGATGTCATCTAGCTCGAATGATGATCTTGACGCAGCCCCCTGCTGTTGTTACCTTTGTTTGCTATACATGATCCCTTGATATCATGGTTTCTTGATTGCCCACTTAATACATAAAATATTTAGACTTTCTAGTCTTTTGTAAAATCTGCTTAGACCTGCTTAGGTCTTAATGATTTAATCGGGTATCCAATCCTGCACTGGTGAGCCAAAACTCACCAGTGGACATGATGGCAATACACACCTTGATCATAATGAATCTTTCTCTACATGTGTTAAAGTGATAATGGTTTGAGATATGGGATGTTTTTGTGTGGTTAACGGGAAACTGGATTGGGAATGATGGAAGAGAAGGGTGATGGGCAGGGTGGACCCAGGAGTATCATATATGTAATAATTACCTATGTAAGAGGTAAAGATGAGAAGGTGGAAGAACCAGATGGAGTTTGGACTCGTCTGGAAGGGTGCTCATGTGTTGTTCACATCGGGAAGTCGCTGACCATTTTATTTGCGTAAGAATTTGTTCTTAACACCACAACGCGTGGCCATCACGCGGTAGCGTAGGATTGGTGGTTTTGTAACCATATATATAGGTTTGTGTAAGCTAACAGGCTTGTGTAGCCTAGGCTTGTGTAGCCTTTTGCCAATATTGAGGGTAAGGTGAATTATGCCGTCACTTGTGTATTGATCTGACCCTATCTACCGAAGTGGACTATAGGGACCAATGCCATCCGTTGAACAACAGTCATCAGGGTGGATTGGGTCACCAGTTCACGGGAACTCAGGGGAGATAGTGGTTCGTAACAGGGTTTGCCAACCCGGAAATGATGGTGTGGTGAAGATGGGATACGGAAAGATACGTAGCGGGTGCCTGTGTGGCTTGAATACTGGAATTACTAAACTTTTGATATAATCCCTCCTCTACATCTTTTTGGAGAAGTCCTTTCAAAAATGGCTAGGTATAGGCATTTATATGTGTATGTTAATTATAAAAAATGGCATTTCACAAAGGCGTAAAATCAAAATTTTCTACCACAATTCACCCAAGAGCACATGCAAGTAGAAGATCATAGATCGTTACCCTTGTCGGGCCGATGCAGCGGAAGTAGATGCACGCGCGAAGAGGAGGTAGACGTACGTGTCCTGATCACCACCGGTGCTCGCCTATGCTCGTCGAGTGCTCGCCGGTGCTCGCTAAGTGTTCGCCGAACAGCTCGTCTGTGTACGACAACGCATCTAGCGATATCCACACGTACCAAGCAGGAAGGCCTCATAGGGTGTTGATGGGGACGGGATCCTGATCTTCCGACAGGTATGGGTAAACACGATTGGTGGAGAACTCGACGTTGACGATCCGACCTTGATCAGCACCGATCTAGGCCTACAATCGCTACACCACCATCTCCGTTCGTTATCAACCACACAAGCGCACGGTCAACCTCACCACGAAGGCTAATTCCTGCAAGCGAATCGAGAACACAAGCAAGAACGAAGAAGAAACAATCTCGAAATTGCAGATTGATATTAAGATCACGAAGTTGGGGTTCCACAAACCGAATATCGGTGATATTGCGATGGCAGAAATATATCTAAGCAAAACCCAACTCTAACAATGACGGCTACGAAGTCTTAATAGGCAGAAGGGCGGCGGCTAGGGTTTGGGGCGCCCCCCTTGTGCGGATACACGGGCCGAAGCCCAAAAACAAGGTGACGCAGCATCGGGTGGCCCAACAGAATCTGGTCGCCTCTTGTTTCAACAATTGTGATCAACACATAAGGAATTTGGACGTGCGACAGGATCCGTTGCAAAGGTCTCGTCGAGGGATTCTTCGTAATGTACTTGAACACCCCAAACGGAGTTGAGATGCATCTGCTACGCTCGTTTGAAGACAGACTGCTCCACCATGACCGAACCGGACTCCAACTAGTGGTAGACTTGGTTCCCGACATGTCGTGGCGCAAAGTTCCATCCTGGCTAATCAACACCATAATTCCTATGTACAAGCACAACATTATTATGTAGTAAATCGCTCTTAAGGGTACTCTCTTGTGTAATAAGGAACGAGCCCACCTAGTGGTTTAGTTGTCGTGCACGTGCCCTTGTTATTGGTCATTGCACAATAGATGGTGGCAGAGTGGACGCATCGGTAAGGGTGATATCCTCATCAGTGTACAAGCACCTCGCCGTGCGGCTAGGGTTTCTGGGGAGTAGGAGGGGCGCGCGACGGCTAGGCGTGGTGAATGCTCAACTCATCATCAAATGCCGCCCCTATGCCTCCCCTTATATAGTCACGCTAGTGGGCTTCGACCCACTATGGTTCCATCTCCTACGCAGATCTTATCCACGCATAAACCCATTGTGTGACCCGTTAGGTTCAGTGCATGTCGGCCTTTAATCCGGAAACCCATTTTCGATCCACTGATCAACAGCGACACCTAGCAGTACGTATTGACCCCCGAATGCATATAATCAATATTTGGCTGAACCTTGTGTCGGTGTTCTAAACCAGACAGATTTGTCTCGTGGGGAGATTTGTAGTTCGGGCAGAGGGAATTTTCGTCGCTCGCTCGCATGAACTCAGGCTCGTAGGGAGACACCAGATTTACCAAGGTTCGGACCCCCTATGCGGGTAATAGTCCTACTCATGCGAGTGTGGTGTTTTCTGGAGTCTGAATCGCTCCTTCTGGAGGGCGTGTACAACAGTGTGTGTGTGTGTGTGTGTGTGTGTGCAGAAAAACTTGGAACCAGCCCTCTTCTCCCTCTGCCCTAGCTCCTTTTATACTGAAAAGGGCGGACAGTTGGTCAGAGGGAGGGGGAGAGAGAGACATTCCATCGATGAGATTCCGGTCACGGCACCCCCCACTTGCCCCTGATGACGTCAATATCTTTAATAGCTTTCTTCGATAGCCGGGCCGGATGGGGCATGGGAGACACCTGACACATGCGCAGCTTTGCTCTGCATCGCACAGTGAGGGCATGTCCGCTACAGTGCGCGGATAGGGCTGCAATGCAGGCAATCATCTCTCTCGGTCTCGGACGCCTGAATCCTTGCATTTAATGCCGCTGATACGCTGAACATTGAGAAGGCCTTAACCGGGAAGCCTTAACCGCTGATACGCCCGCTGAGTGAGGCTGGTGCACGACTGCTCAGCGAGGCGCCACACGTCTTGCTCTGGCTCGGCGTGGGGGTCTGATCGCCCGCTCTACGCCGAGCTGCCACGCGTCCTGCTCTGGCTCGGCGTGGGGTCTGATCGCCCGCTCTATGCCGAGCTGTCACGCGCCCTGCTCTGGCTCGGCGTGGGGATCTGATCGCCCGCTCTACGCCGAGCTCCCACGCGCCCTGCTCTTCCTTGGCGTGGGTACCCCGGTGCGCAGTGCACCGACAGTAGCCCTCGGGCCTACTTCGAGACGTGAAACGCCGGCCTGCGGAGAGCGAATCATGGGGACCCCACCACTTTCTATCGCTTCCCACCTCTGCGAGATGTTCATGGGGGTGTGGCCCAACCTTCCGCTCTTCGGCCATTTCTTCGTCTTGCGCACTCAGCAAGGCAAAGGCGCCGTGGGGAGCTGCCACTTTTGCTCCCGCCCCGGCACCTCTAGGTCCTTCATCGACATCGCTGCCAGGAGCAACTGGAAAACCTGGAAGAAGTCTTGGCTCTACGCCGGCGACGACAGTGGGCTGGACGAGTTGGCGCTTCCCGTGGCGGCGGTGCCGGATGTTGATACGTGGAAGATGACGCCAGAAGATGCGCCTTGGCTGCGCACCATGGTCGCCTGCGCCGAGGGACTTCGCCGCGCCGGACTCATTGATACCCAGGTGGTGATGGACTTCCTGGCCCGGCAGCTCTGTCCGCTGCACCAAAGGGAGCGCGGCGCCTAGATGTACACGGGCGTAAACGACTGCACCCGCATCCACCCAGGTTCTAAGTATCCCGATCCTTTGCTCCGATTCACACTTTTTCTTTCTCTTCTTTTTTTTCTGTTCTGATCTCACGGTTTGGTTACTGTTGTCTTCTGCAACCGCGGTGAGTTCTCGAAAGACGTCCTCCTCACCTGGGTTGCGGGACTAGTCACGCAATCCTCCATAGGCCGCTGCCATCTAGCCACCGTCGTCCTGCTGTGCCAGTGGGCATCGGGGGATCGCCTTGCGCTTTTGTCTGAAATCCGCCCATGGAGGCCACAGGACTGGCCATCCAGCGGGAGCTAAGCCCTCTCCAGATCCGGGACCAGACCCCCAACGTCGACCGCGCGGATGATGACGGCGGAGCGAACCCCAAGAGACCCCGGACCAGCTCCGCGGCCCGCCATTGCCCTGCTCACACCCCGCTGCCCGCGGGAGGTCTTCTTCTGATGCCGCCGCGCTCCCCAAGTGGGACCGCGGCGGCAAGCTTTGCCGCGACGGAGACGCCACCCCCTCCGACAGTGTCCAGCGCCGCCACGGCAGCGGCTATCGGCGCTTCTTCTGCCCCGGCAGCCCCGGTGGCCACCTCTCCTTTGGTGACCTCGCCGGAGCCATCATCTAATCCCGCTGCCACGCCGAAGGCCACCTCAGTGCCTGCAGCGCCATCGGCGCCTGCACCAATCGCCAGCGGCCCGCCGACATCGCGCTTGGCTGCGCCGCGCCCAACTCCAGCACGTTGACTTGCCATGCCGTCCTCAGCTTTTCGCTTTGGGGGGCTACCTATCAGGTAAGCCCTAAAAGAAACCGCACTTAAATTTAGCTTTGGAAGTACCTTTTTCGAGTACCTTCTTGTCTCTCGCTGGGGTGACGCCGGCACCTCCTCCAGCACGAGCACCCCGCCCGTCGCGCCCCCACCGATGGCCTCGTCCGAGATCGCCACGGAGCCGCGCCAAGGTGCGGAGGCGGAGCGTCCTGGCGCCGATCCGGAGCTGGCCCTTGGGCCCGTTGTGCCTGCCGCTAGGGCCGTCAGCCTCGACGCCCTCATCGCAGACCTGGGCTGGATCCATGGCGCGCTGCATGCCTACGCCGCGGCACAGGCGAGCCACGAGTCCAATATCCTTCAGACGATGGAGGCGCTGCGCGCTGACCTATCATGGGAGTGCGCCAGGAACGTGGAGCTGGCCAGCTATGCCCGGGCCGCCACCGCTGCTGTGTACACGTTGTCGGCCGAGGATGCAGCGGTGCGCGAAGAACTGCGCTGCCAGCTCAGCTCTCTTGTCGAGATGCTGTGCCCAGCTTACTGGAGCTTCCGCCAGAGCCTCGAGCCGTTGGGTGCTGAACTCCATGAGCCGCAGGAGCCCACAGTGCCCTGCCACAGTTGCTGAGGGAACGCTCGACGAGCGACTGCCGCGCCGCAGCGGCCGGGGCGGCGAGCTACGTGCTGGCCTGCTACGCTAGCCGCAATGCTGCCATTGACCTCTCGGTGGTCCGCGCCGGCGTGCAGGGCAGCTTCGGCGCTGTGGAAGCGCACGTCGCCGAGGCCACCGACCACGTGGCGGGGCTGATGTCGGTGGCGCCCGAAGCTCTCGCCGACGACGAGGCTTGTACACCTCTGCACTTCTGTTAACATGCGCTTAAATGTGCCTACTATAAATTACCTTTGTTTATTAAGTCATTAAGTCTGTTTATCCATTGCCATGCACGCTTCTCTGTGCTTAGCCTTTGATACGCCACGCGATATCCCACCTTGTCATTCTTCTGCAAGACGGACTGATGACGCAAAATGTTATGCCAAAAAGATCGCTTTAGAAACGGAGCGAACTGAGTGCTTTGGCCTGAGCAAGCGCTCGTCCCTTAGGTCGTTTAGGGCTTAAATCCCCGCAGTCTCTTTATTCCCCTTAACCCCCGCACGGCGAAGGCGTAAGGTTTTTTAGAAGCGATCCTAGGACGCCGGCGCCCTCAGTGGCGCATGGCGCCCAGGCCGAGCGGAAAGGTCGTGCCAGATATGACTTCCAATCGGCCCCCTTCGCCCGGCATAGTGCTAAGTGATCACCTTTACTGTCAAGGGACCATCCGACCAAGGTACTTGTGACTAAACTACCCAGCGAGCACAAAACAAGGGCAATAGCAGAAGAAGACAGCTCTTCATTGAAACAAAAACACTTGCACTGCAAAGGAGGGGTGTTGGTGATTTGTGATCAGCCGACTCCGAGATGGACCTTGGGCTGGATCTGTACCGGCCTTCCGCGCGTACAGAAAGTCTGAAAGGCCATCATTGGCCGTACCAAAAGGAACGTCTAGCCTGCTGGGACCATCCCCGGGCTTGAACAAGGCAACCACGCCTTCCTCAGTCCTAACCGGGAGTGTTGCGCATCTCCCGGGCTATCCTTAGCACGGGCGAGGATCCTGCGTACAGCTCACTTGTCCACTGGACAGATGGCGACAGTTGTCGCACCCCACTACGCTTTCCTCGGCCTTGACCGAGGGAACCGCACCTCCCGAGGGCTTCGGTAGCGCGGGAGAGAGCCGCGCAAGCAGCTCGCCGTGCCGTTTGTCCCTTGGGCTGATGGCAGCGGCTGCCGCGCTACGCGACACCCCCAATGGGTGGCGCGAAGCTGGTTCCTACCAGTCAATGTCATTTAGGGGATAAAGTGAAAGTGCTTTCTCCCTGTGCAGGCTGCACCCCCATATCGGCACACCGAGACGAACACGTGTCTAGTACAAACCAGACAAGCTTCTCTTTGCAGGCCGCAGATAGGACAGAGCCCGCAATGAGACAACGGCGCCACCACTAAAGATGGACAAAGCACGGATAGGTGTGGGGCCCGCAGTATCAGCTCCGAGCAACCCGCCGTGCCTATAAAAGGATAAGCCTGCACAGCATAGCGACCAGGTCTACAGAGTCTAAGAGAGCGAGCAACACAAGCATCCGAAGCTTCTTTAGCAGTAGCCGTAGCACAGTAGATTCTAGCCACCCAAGTGTCCGAAACTCCCGTGTAAGCTCGGGATCGGCGCCTTCCAGCCCGGTCTCGGTGCCCTTGTACTGTTTCCACCAGATAATCAACTAGTGCTGGAGTAGAGCTGTTACCCGGTAGTGGGGGCTCGAACCAGGGTAAAAATCACTTGTCCCGCACGGTTTGTATTTCCTTCGTTTCCCTTCTCACCCCCTCTCAATCTCACCGTACGACGGATCTGTACCCGCATCCCGAGTCGCACCAGGCGTAGCCCAGGAAGACCACGCGGCCAGAGCCCCCGCGAGCTCAGCCGACGCCTCGAGCTGCTGGGAAGGGTTGTCGTTGTGCCGCACTCCAACTACAAATTCGTCTGCCGGTCCGTGGACCCGCTGCCCTCAGCAGGCGCGTTTCCCAGACACCGACAAGGGGGGACTTCAAATAGCCCCCTGGCCAGCTAGGGAAGAGGAACTCTTTGCTAGCCGGCCAAGCAAAACACTGCTCTTACTTATAGCACCTGGGGGTAGAAATTATAGGGGGTCTGATCGCCCTGCTCTACGCCGAGCTGCCACGCGCCCTGCTCTGGCTCGACGTGGGGGGTCTGATCGCCCGCTCGACGCCGAGCTGCCACGTGTCCAGCTCTGGCTCGGCGTGGGGGTCTAATCAACCGCTCTACACCGAGATGCCACGCATCCTGCTCTGGCTTGGCGTGGGGGTCTGATCGCTCGCTCTACGTCGACCTCCCACGCATCCTGCTCTTCCTTAGCGTGGGTACCCCGGTGCGCAGTGCACTGACACCTTGATACATTTACATACCGATCCATTTGCCACACGATACCAGTCATGCTCAAGGAAAGATGTGCGCCACCCTTTTTGATAACTCGACCACTTTACTCGACAGTGTAATGGATATAAACCATGACTAACTCCTGAGTCATATTAGCACGGCTGTGTGCTTTCCCTATCAATCCACACGAGGGGCCTAGAGGTATCTCTCCTGTTATCGAGAAGGGGCAAATCCCATCTTCATCATCACACCCTTGGTTATGTATCGTGGCATACCTAGTAGTCACTTTTATGACTACCCTGTTACGGTGTAGCGTTTGATGATACCAAAGTATACGAGTCAACATGCTCGGCATCTATGACAATCACAGGTCTAAGGACCATATAGGTGTACCACTCGAGACTATACGCTGATGACGCTATAAGAGATAACAACTATAGTATCTCAAAGTAGGTCTTGTCCGACTACCCATGTCCTCCAACATGCATCCATACTCGAGACTATACGCTGTGAAACATTACCATCAACCAATACGTATGATGATCAAATCATAACCGCTCCTCATAATGATATGGAACAGGGACCCATTTAGAATAATGTCACTTAACAATGTGTTTCACAATCAAGTCGTACCTGATGAGGGACGGGGTCCCGATCTTCCGACAGGTATGATAAACTCGATTGGTGGCGAACTCAACATTGACGATCTGGCTTCCAATCAGAATAGATGTAAGCCTGCCAAGACACGGTTGACCTCAACACGAAGGTTAACTCCTACAAGCGAATGAAGAACACAAGAAAAAACACGGTAGATGCAATCTCAATATTATAGATTACCGATTAAGCAAACGAGTTGGGGTTCCGCAAACCGGTAAACGGCGAAGCACCAACGGCAGAACAATCTAAGCAAAACCTAAGTCTAAACTAATGATGGCTACTGAATTTATAACGACGACTAGGGTTTGGGGCGCTCAACCCTAGGGTAACACGGGCCACGGGCCCAAAGTGGAGGTGACTGTCGACTGGTAGCTAACTGGGGGTTACCGTCGGCAATGATTATATATGGGGCGATGCACAAGATCCAAACTCGATGGTAGCACAAGACACAGGTTTATGCAGTTTCAGACCCTCATGGCGGAGGTAATACCCTACTTCCTGTGCTCTGGGATTATATGGGGTATATGTGTACTCATGGCGGAGATAATACCCTACTTCCTGTGCTCTGGGATTATATGGGGGTATATGTGTACAAGATGATCGGGGATGTCTCTCCATTGATGGGTGTGGAGATGTTCTTTAAGATGACCAAGATGCCGAACCAGGGGCTCCCTGCCCGCCTTATATAGTGGGAGGCAGGGTTACAAGATAAAGTCCTGGTCGGTTACAAGGTAGGATTCCTATCTCTATCCTCTAGTAGTTATTCGGGATTACAAGTATATCTTCCCTATTAATTATGGATAGGCTTCTATCTCTATGTCTTTCCTTGTTGGGCAAGCCTTCTAGAGTCCGAGTGGTATACGTCTTTATCCACCCGACTTGGTCCATCCCCTGTCGGGTGGTCTCTTAGGCCCGCCGTGAGGATACCCGGGGTTTATGTTATCCACAGTGACACAGAACCCAGCAGATTTTGACATATTCTTGTTTTTACGATTCCTGTTGATTCTGATAGCATTTGGGCCTCAAACTACATCCGTTCGAAAGCTCTCTTTGTGGGCTTGTCGTTGCATACCAAGAACATCCAGAACGGACTTCGTATGACCGAGTTATGGTCGTTTGAAGTTGGACTGCTCCTAGTGGCCGAACTGGGCTCATGGACAACAAACTGGGTTTGATCTTTGGTTGGGCCTTGAGCAACGTGGGTGTTTGGGCCTGAGGTCGTCGAAGAAGTGGAGAGGCGCCTTTCTTGATTATGTCTTCATCTAGTGGAGGCGGCCAAGGTGGCGGTCGACAAAACCATGCATCTATAGACATTGTAGTATGTGTACACGTACGTGGTAGAGTATGTTGTAAGGTGTTGCCAACTTGTAGTAGATGTAGTGGTCGAAGATGAAGTAGTGGCTTGAAATCTCATCAACGACCATGCTGAAGGAAAGCTCGGCCATGACCACCATGTTGACGTAGTGTCAGTCATACCCATGATGGGCATGGTCACATTAGTACCCAATGGACAATCATGACATTTATTCATGGAACCGATAAACAATATTATCATATGTACATGAACAAAGACGTGGTACAATCATCACTATGATTAATCTAGGGCATATCCCTTTCATTAAGGACTGTGTTAACTTGTAAGTACGGTTTGATTGCGTAATTAGCCTCGCACCCACTCACTCTTTTAGATTATGGAGATCCAGAAGACAGTGACTACGCATGTCATGAGGAGAGTGACCCAGCGTTCAATGATCCCGGCCAGAATTAGGCTCTCCTGCAGTCTAGGGGTCACTTACATAGTCTAGGATCCTCATATGAAATCAAGGAAATGCTTCCGCCTGAAGAACTTCTTTTTGTTGTAATATAAATGTTTCTAATACTTATCATTGTAATTAAGTACCAAAACTTGGTTATCACCACTAGCTTGTAATAAATTTTGTTTGTTATTGTATGTGATAATCCAGCTATGTAATGTGAGGCATTAGTGTACTGGTCTAGGGACTAGTGCAGTATCGCAGGGCAGGCTTCAAAGGTAAGCAAATTTGAGTCCCCGTTAGAATGCCGCCGCCACATATCAGCGTATGATGTGCCGGGGCCTTAAGTCCCAATTCGAATATGGAGAGTTCGACCGAAAACAAATCTCGGATGGTAGGCGTCATTGCCGGCGAACCACTTGGGATCAATGATCAAGACAATCTAATGCTTCGCTTTTCCCACTCGGTGACCGAGTCAGAGAGCAGTAAGGGATGTTATCTGAATTTCCATGGAATCTACGTGATTGAAGATCAGCGGACCAAAATTCCAACATCATTGCGATGATGAAGTGACAGAAGCGGATTGACTCCGCCACGAGACGCGCGCAGTCTCTTTGCGTCAGAGCTCGCAACGTCAACGAGGACATCCTGCAGATGAAAATGGGAGACCAAGCGGTTTTCCATACGCCGCAATAGAACATCGTTGCCTCCAAAACTCCCCTCGATAGCCTAAGTTCAATTATACCAGCCGATAACCCTGCTACGCTGATCATGCTTGAAATTAAGGCCATGGTAATGGCGCCCGCAATTCAGCACAACCAATTGGATCCACCAGCGAAGGCGTACTCCAGCAATCAGACCAATAATGGAACTGCAACCAGTCGAGCTGAGCATACTCGGCACAGGTCGCATTACAATGGTGATGCCCGCCGTAGTCTTTGTCGTGGCCTTCGTGAAGACCTCAACGCCAAGCGACGAGAACGAGAAGATGTTGAGCGACGTCAGCGTGACGACGACCGCTAGCGCCTCGGCGTGAACCATGACCGCAACAACTATGATGATCGGCGCAAAAATCGTGATGGTCACAGGGATCATCTAGAAGATTGGCGTGATAGCGATCACTGCCGAGTCAGAACACCACGCCGGTCTCCATGTTATGATGACGGGTCAATTGATGGGATTCACATGTTTACCACTCATCTTCATCGAGTGGTATGGCCTTAAGGTTTCAATCCTAAAGGCATTACCAAGTTTCACGGGGAAAGGAACCCACAGGATTGGCTACGAGTTTACGCCCTAACTATCATCACAGCCGATAGTGATCAAAGCGTGATGGCAAACTACCTTCCAGTTACACTCACCCCATCGGCTCAAGCCTGGTTCACGAGGCTTCCAGAAAATTCCATAGATTTCTGGAGAGACCTCTATGAACAATTCATTGCAAACTTCCAAGGAACCTATGAGAGGTCGGGGACACCGTGGGATCTCTATCAGTTCTACCAGAAGAAAAGTGAATCCCTTCGGGAATTCATCCGATGCATTATGCAAAAGAAGAATATAATCCGAGACATTTCTGATGTAGTCGTCATCGCGGCCTTTCAGAAAGGAATCAGCGACCCCGGCCTGGTCAAGAAAATGTCCCGAAAACCCGACTACAGTGAAGGAGATGTTCGCCATTGCGGACTGTTACACCACGGCCTCTGACGCCCTTGCCGAGAGCTAGGATGATCGTCTGAGTCAAAAGAACAAAAAGGATCAGGCCGAGTCCTCTAAGCATAAAGATCGGAAGAGGAAGGGTGAAGAAATGGTCGCGGCAGCGGATCACGGCCGACCCAACCACCATGAACGGAAGACTATAACCAAGTAATGGATGCACCGTGTCCTTTTCATCCCAAAGGAAAACATGCGGCCAAGGATTGCTTCACCTTGAAGTTCGCCCAGGAACACAACAAGCAGATGGATACTGACAGGGATGAAGCGAACAAGAAGCGCGATCAAACTATCGACAACTATCAAGAGACAGAACGCGAGCTCAATTACATATTCGGAGGCATGGCTACATATGAGTCCAAGCGGAAGCGAAAGGAAAAGCTTACCACTCGGGGAATCAATGCGGTCATACGAGCAACTCCCCAATATTTGAGGTAGTATGTGGTTCGAATTACATTCAGCCGCTCGGATCATCCTGACCACGTTCCACATCCTGGGAGGTACCCTTGGTGCTTGATTCTATCATTACAATCATCAAGCTCAAAAAGAGGATGATTGATGGAGAGAACGGGTTAACACATCCACTTCTCCAAAGTCTTCGATGACATGAACATTCCTCGCTACGAGCTACAATAGGGTTCGTCGCCATTCCACGGAGTAATCCCCAGCACGTCGGTGATACCAGTCGAGCAGATCACCCTGCAGGTCACATTCGGGACAAAGGAAAACTATCGAGCTATGCTTCTAAGCTTCGAGGTGGCCGATTTCGAGACAGCATACCACGCTATCTTGGGAAGGCCGGGCTTCGCCAGATTTATGGCAGTACCACAGTACACTTACCTAATACCCAAAATTCTTGGACTAAAGGGAATTATCACCGTATGTGGCGATGTGAAGCAGTCTTTTGTTTGCGATAAGAAGAGCTGCGAGCTGGCCCAAACCCAGTAGGTGTCCACTGAAATGGATTGGATCCATGTAGCAGTGGCGTCCTTGGAAGACGAAGGTGTATAATCCCTGTTAGGCAGATTGCCGTTTGGGTTACTTCCAATCGATCGGGTGCTGGACTCAACCACCGGGTGCGAGAAAATGTGTTTTCTCGATGCCTACTTGGGATATCACCAAATCAGTCTAAAGGAGAAAGACTGCATTAAAACTTCGTTCATCACGACGTTGTGAGTTTTTTGCTACGTCACAATGCCGATCGAGTTAAAACAAGGCTGGCATAACCTATCAGCGCACAATATAGCGATGTTTTTTACACTCAGCTCGGACGCAACATGGAGGCTTATGTAGATGATGTGGTCGTTAAATCTCGAGCAAAGTAGGATCTTATCATCAGCTTAACTGAGACATTTGAGAGTCTGAGGGCTTACAAGATGAACCTCAACCCTGAGAAGTGTGTTTTTGGAGTTCCTTCGGGGAAGTTACTCAGTTTCATCGTATCTTAGCGCGGTATTGAGGCTAACCCGCAGAAAATCAATACCATCAGGAAAAAGTAACCCCCAACTTGTCATGGTGCATGGTGGCAGTTGGCTGATTTGTTTAACAACCCGGGGAGCGTGGTATGCCATTCTTCAAGCTCTTGAAGAAGCAAGTCAAATTCCAGTGGACACCCAAGACATAGAAAGCCTTCGGAGATCACAAGAAGTTCCTTACTACACCTCCCGTGTTGGTCTCTCCCATGCCTCAGGAACCCCTTTTGCTTTACATAGCAGCTACGACTCATGCTGCCAATGCGACTATTGTTGCGGAATGGGAAGAGGCCAGACACATCCATGAAGTCCAGCGACCAGTCTATTTTGTCAATGAGGTGTGCGGCATGTTCAAGATGCGGTACTCATAGATTCAAAAGTTATTGTACATCGTGTTAATTGCGTCTCTCAAGCTTAAACATTACTTTCAAAAGCATCCAATTTTGGTGGTTACCTCCTTCCCGATAGGAGATACACTCTACAACCGAGAGAAAACCGGGAGAATAGCAAAATGGGCAATTGAAATCAGATCCTTTAAGTTTTTCATTCAAGTCACGAACAGCCATTAATTCGCAAGTACTCGCCAACTTCTTCGCGGAGTGGACAGAATTACAAGTCCTTGCGTTTGTTAACAAATAGGAATACTGCATAATGAACTTTGATGGTTCTCTCATTCTTAGCAGCGCAAGGGCTGACATAGTGCTCATTTCCACGAGAGGTGAGCAACTCAAATATGTACTCCAAATTCACTTTTCGGCATCAAACAACGCCGCCGAGTACGAGGAACTCATCCATGAGCTCCGCATCGCTATATTGTTCGGTATTCGATGATTAACGGTTCGAGAGGATTCCTAGCAAGTATTGGTCGTGCATTGGTGACAGCATGACCGCATATTGCCAGAAGTTACGGAAATTGGAGGATAAATTTGATGGGTTGGAGTTTATTCACATACTCTGTCAGGACAATGAAGCAGCAGATGAGCTCGCCAAGATGGGATCTAGTGCAGTGACAGTTCTATCCAGTGTATTTGTAGAAGAACTTAACAAATCATCAATCAGCCCATAGTTGGACCTAAATAAATCAAAAGATAAAACAATTCAAGGCGGAAGCATTATTCATCAACCCCGATTGGACGATTCCATATATTTGGACTATTTGTTAAGGGATAACCTTCTTGATGACCACGCACAGGCAGAACGCATCACAATACAGAGCCACAGCTACACGATCGTTGGTGAAGAACTTTATTGAAGGAGAACTTCTGGTGTGCTAAGGCGGTGCATATCAAAGCAAGAAGGGAAGAATCTTCTACAAGAGATCCACTAGGGAATTTGTGGACATCATGTAGCGTCAGCCACATTAATAGGAAAAGCTTACCGCAAAGGTTTGTTTTGGCCGACCAATGCCGAGGCCATCATCCGCACATCCGAAGGCTGACCATTTTTCCCTACATGTACTTGCGCAGGAGTTGCAGACCATCCCCATTACCTGGTCATTCGCTGTTTGGGGGATCAACATGGTCGGACCTCTAAAAAAGACACCGGGTGGTTTTACTCACCTTTTCGTTGTCGTCAACAAGTTTCTGAAGTGGATTGCGGCCAAACCCGAAGACAAGATCATGTACGCCAAGGCACGAACGTTTTTTCTAGCAAATCTTGGTCGGATTTGGTGTCCCAAATAGAATCATAACGGACAATGACACTCGGTTCAAAAGCAGCGAATTTCAAATCTGGCGCGAAGAACTCGGAATAAAGATTGCTTCGCATCGGTAGCGCATCCACGGACTAACTAACGGGTAGGTCAAATGAGCCAACGACATGGTCCTACAATGGCTAAAAGCAAGAATATTTGATCAAATAATTGCCTTTGGTGCTCTGGGGTCTTAGGACTACTCCTAGCAGAGTGACTGGGCAATCACCTTTTTTTCCTGCTGTATGGTTTTGAGGCGGTTGACCCACCGAGCTAGAATTCAGATCCCCTCAGATTCAGAATTACAAGGAAGAAGAATCGAAAGACAACCAACTGGAAGATCTCGACCGACTGGAGGAAGCTAGGGATATCGCAACAATCCAGTCAGCTAAGTACCTTCAGGGCTTACGTCACTATCACGATCGCAATGTACGAGGTCGTGCTTTCTCTAAAGGAGATCTGGTTCTGAAAAAGAATCCGAAAAGCGAGCACAAGCTCTCCCCAAGTTGGGAAGGCCCGTACATAATTGATGGAGTGACACGCCTATGGGCTTACAGTCTTAGGTGTGAGGACGGCACAATCGTGGACAGCTCGTGGAACATAGAGCAGATACGTCACTTTTATACTTAACCTTTGTACTCAGTTACTTTTTCAATAAATAAAGGCTTTTATATTTCAAATCTGAGGATAGAACTAGGAATCCTGCAACATATGTTTAACCGGGGGTGTTGTCGACAATATTGATTATAGGGCTATGCGCTGGATCCAAACGCAATGGTAACACAAGATAGAGTACTGGTCGGTTACGAGGTGGGATTCCTATTTCTATCCTTTCCTGCCAAATATGTTGATACCCAAGATGACAATCATATTTTCCCTATTCGGGACAGACTTCTATATTTATTCTTTCCTTGCCATACAAGGTGGATAATAATCTAGTTAGCGCCCGCGCATATGTAGCCGGCTCAGCCCATCCCCTATTAGGTGGTCTTCGCGGCCCGCCATGTGTGGACGTTTTTTAAACCGGGGGGTGTTGCGGCAATGATTTATATGGGGTTATACTCTAGATCGCAAACTTGATAGTAACATGCGTTAAGGGATTATATAGGTTCAGGCCCTCGTGGAGGAGATAACACCCTAGTCCTGTGTTCTGGGATTATCAATGTTGAGGGATGTTGGATGTCTCCCTGGATGTTTGTGTCTTGAACCAGGGTCTCCTACCTGCCTTATATAGTGGGATTCCTATTTCTATCCTTCCTTGCCGGATACGTAGTGATCCGGGATTATAATCATATCTTCCCTATTTGGGATAGAATTTATCTTGTACTTGCCGCACAAGGTTGACTGGCAAGCCGGGTGTCCCTTCTGCGCGTGTAGCCGGCTCAGCCCACCCCCTGTTGGTTAGTCCTCCCAGCCCGCCATGCGAATACCCGGGGTCCATGTATTCCACAGTAGCCCCCCGAGTCCATTACAATTGAGTTGCTAACTTTTTGGTCACACTCCAACCGAGTCATGCTTCATGTCGAGTGCTTTCAGATCTTAATATCACTTCCTGACTAGTTCCTTCTTCACACCGAGCGCTTCGCTGAATGCAAGGAGACTTTTAAAGACTCAATAGAGCTCCACATGTCATAATTTTCGAGTGGTACCCAGCCCAATTTATCAGGATACTGGCAATCGGCCCATCATGGGACATACCCTTATGGGATGGAGTTTAGCCGATTAGTACCTATACCCAACTGTTGCGGTGTACAGCTGGTGGCTCTCTTTATAAGGATACCCTCAAAACCCTTAATACAGGATCAACTCATGATATCCGGCTCCGACTTGTGCGATAACCAGTAGTCAGCCCAATCATGGGGCATACCATCAGAAAAAATTATTAGTTTGGTAGGTACCCTAGTACTGCTTAATGCGGTTACCGGCAGTCGACCCATCATGGGGCATACCATATCTCAAACAAGTTTCGGCCGAGTGATACCTATACCCGTTTGTCGCAGTGTACAGCTGGCGTCCCTTTTAGAGCGTACCAAGTGCATAGGCTTGTAGCTAACCCATACCTAGCGCTCATGGGGCTCTGTGGCCATGGCCAAAAGCGTAGGCTTGTAGTCATGCCGTAGTTTCGATTGGGTTTAGCCAATCGATATTTGTACCCATTTTGTCATGATGTACAACCGTCGACCCTTTTAGAGCATATCCTTGGAACCCTAATCCGAAATCAACTTGTGATACCTGATTCCGACTAGCGTGGTAACCAGCTCTTGACCCATGATGCATCACAAGAAGTTTCAATCTAGTTGGCTTAGTAGACACCCAAGTGCTGTTTAGTACAGTGATTGGCAATCGACCCATCTTGGGGCAAACCATATCTTAAGCCGGGTACCCAAATCCCGCCTAATACGGTGATTTGGCTGTCGACCCATCGTGGTGCAGGGTGGCTCGTGGCCAAAGTCGTAGGTAGCGCTCGTGGCGCAGAACCTTCTTCGCTTGTAGACGAATTCGTAGAAGGTACTTGATGAAGGAGAAATCCATTAACCTCCGAGGGTTGCAGATGGCGTTATAATAGCCTTTAACCCTTGTGATGACAATGCTAGGTGTAGGATTCCCATCGGACTCGAGTTGGAGCCCCCTGTAACATGTAAAGTAGGATTTAGGCCATACCTGAATGAAAAAAACAACCACTCAAATGCAAGGTCCGACTGCTTTATGTAGATAAATTTTATTTTTTGGTCCTTTTCCTTTTGGATGTTTAATTCTTCCATGTAATCTTCCTTTTGTTAAGCACTCTACCCGACTAGTATAGCCCCTGGCCATCGGGAATTGATTAAGGGCTCCATTCCTAGGAACGTTTATCGAGTGACTAGAGTTCGCCGTTCGTGAGGTCAGAGCTTTACTACTCGAAATAATCACTCATATTCCTTTGCGATCATTAAGAAAAAGAACAAAAGTGCAAGCAAGTTTACCTATTAGGTTTAGCCCCCGACTTGCTGATTAGTTCAAAACCAACTAAGTAGCAAGTCATGAAACAACTCAAATATATATGAAAAAATCAAGATGATGAAAAATTGGCTTATAAGTTCTTATCGCATAACTAGTCCGACCAGTAGACTTATACGCGCATGGTGGAGGCGTAGCCATGGCGCCGAGCCGTAGAGTTGTGCGCTCAGGGCGCCGTCGTTGGTGTGTCGCTGAGCCGTAGAGTTGTGTGCTAGGGGCGCCGGCGTAGATGTGTTGCTGAGCTGTAGACTTGGGCTCTCGTGGCGCGGGAGTAAACTTGTCGCTGAGCCATAGACTTTGGCATTCGGAGAGCCGCCGTATTCGTGTGGCCAAGCCGTAGAATTGGGCGCTCGGGGCACTGGCGTAGATCGTCGCGGAGCCGTAGGCTCGGGCACTCGTGCCGCTCGGAGCGCTGGCGTAGGCATGTTGCGGAGCCGTACACTTGGGCGCTCGTGGCGCGGGCGTCACTACATGATAACCCATTACTGCTAGTGGCTCTACCGGTTGCAAAAATATAAAATTTCAAGCGGCACTACAACTCGGAATGACTTTCATGTTTAAAAGTTGTTGTACCGCTTGGAAATGTCGTTTTGGCAGCTGTTCCACCGCTTGCAACTATCAGTTAAATTGTGCGCAATACAACCGCTTTGAAAAGTTATCTAGAGCAGTAGAACTGCTTTGGATCTGAATTGGCGGGTAAAGAAAAACTTTTGGCGGTCCCGCGGTAGCTGGGAAAATTGGATTTTTGCCCCAAAGTTGATGCGCCTTGGTTTTTTTGCCCAAAGTTGGTGTGCCTTGGTATTTTTGCCCTGTGTAGACTAAGTGGAGATTGTTTTGCCCACAGGGGGTTTTCTAAAAAATTGTTGTATGTTTTAATGCACAAGGAGGGCCATAGCAGCGGTGGGGAGGGCAGCGCCACCCGCGGAGGGGAGGCCCGCGCCCGTAGCAGCGGCTGGGAGGGCGGCGTCCGCGGCAGCGGCGGGGAGGCCATGGCCCGCAGCGGCGCCTCCTAGGACACGCCTCTGTGCACCGATGAAACGGGAGGAGGAGAGGAAACGAACAGACGCTGCATGATGGGATGAGGGTAAATTGCATTTTTTAGTAAACCCCCTCTGCTCAAAACAATTTTTAGATGGTTCACACAGGGCAAAAAATCAAGGCACACCAACTTTAGGCAAAAAAACCAAGGCACATCAACTTTAGGGCAAAAAATCCAATTTTCTCGTGGTAGCTAGGGTTGCACGGACCAGCGAAAGATTTGATCCAATTAATTAGTCAGATACCCTCCCGATGATAAAAATCCCCAAATTCATCCCACCATACCAAATACCTAGGTCTACTCAGAGAGTCCTCGTGTGCCCAAATCCATAAAAAATCCAACGCCTAGGTCTCCCTTCCATCGACCCGTTCCCAATTAAATCCAATCCACAAATCCATCATTCAGCCATCTGTTCCTTCAATCGCAAATCCTAGCAACAGCGGCGTTGGCAAAAGCCCTAGAATGGTCAACGACAACCCTGCAGCAGCAACTCTACATCTGCGGCTGTGATGGCGTCGTCCCGGCAGCGGCGGTGAGCCCTAGCGACAGCAAGAACGGTGCCTCAGAAGCAGGTGAGGCTCCTGCAGCGACTAGCTGTGAGTGCGGTGTTTCTGCAGTAACCAGCAGTGGGTGTGGCGTTTCTACGGCGACCAACATTGAAGAACCCTACTTGCAACTACGACAGTGGCCCGAGTAGTGATTCTGGCATCCTTACTATGAGCAGCAACGTTGTGCTATCAAGGGGCAGCTGCTGTTGTGTCGTCTGAAGGGAACAATTTAGGAAAAACAAACAACTACAGGTAGAATTTCTACACATCCGTGAACGCTACTCTATAAAATCTATTTTGTTGATTCGCAATAAAATGTCATGCCATACAATGAAATGATATCCAGCAATTCGTTCATGTATTTATCCATTAATTAATCATATTTGGATATATTGGCTAATAATGGACCACAACAGGCAAGATGTATATCAATTGCTTGATCGGTGCTACTGAGATTCTTATCATTAGAGTAGAATTTTCACAATTACGACTGTAGGATGTAGCTAGATAGATGTTCTTTGGCTTTAAGTCGTTTTTTTGCATGTGGCTTCCTCTCTAAAGCTAATAAGGCTGCGGCAGTGCTTCCACTTCCATCTTTCCTGTAGGTACAAGAAAAGCCCCTCTTTAATTTGTTCTTTTTGTGGTTAAAATTCCAAATTCGCATGTTGATTGAGATCTTGCTCGGTGTGCTATGTAGATTGTATTTTAATCTTCAATATATAACTTGCATCAGAGAATCGGCATGCATAAGCAATGGTTGAATGAGCCTAGGTAAAAAATAACAACCAACTTTATGAATTAGAAATAATGCTAACAAGCCATGCTTAACAAAAGTTAATGGTGAAAATGTAGGCACTCAAAGCCGTATGTGGATGGTGTCAAAAGCTTCATAGAATTTGCTTTTACGAATTCATCAAAAGGAACCAAATTTGGTGCGAAAGAACAGTTGTTCATGAACATTTGATATGTAAAGGATTTTTAGAAGGATACACCACATGGATTTTTCATGGAGAAAAAGCATCACCTAGTCAACAACATAGGGAACCTAGATTACAATTTGGACCTTGGTCACAAACAGAGCAAGCTCAGGATGTTGTTAAAATGGAAATGCTTAATGATATAGGATGTGGATATGAAGGTGCCACCGATGATTGTAGTGATGACAAAGATTTAGGAAGTCTAGAGTAAGATGTTGAGGCTTTCTAGAACTTGGCAGAAGATGCTAGTAAATCATTATATCTTGGGTGCACATTCACAAAGCTACAATTTATAGTAAGACTACTTCATACAAAATTCATGCCGGATGGACAAACAATAGTTTTGATACTCTTCTGGACTCTCTTATTGAGGCCTTTCCATCGGGTACATCACTTCCAAGGAATTTCTACGAATCAAAAAAAATAGTGAAGTGCCTTGGATTTGATTATAAAAATATTGATGCTTGCAAAAATGGTTGTGTGCTTTTCTGGAAGGATATCGCTAATAGGGATTCTTGTCCAAAATTTAATACCTCTAGATGGATAGCGCAAACAAGGATCCTTGTCCAAAATTTAATACCTCTAGATGGAAGATAGAAAGGAAGAGTCCTGGTGGGAAGCGACTCCATAGGGTTCCCCATAAAATTCTTTAATATTTTTCGATAAAGAAAAGATTCCAATGGTATTATATGTCCGCAAAATTAGCTAGTGGAATGGGTTAATGTGTCATCCTACATATTCAACAGTCTTAAGGATTTTGACAATAAATATCTAGATTTCAGTTCTAATTGTCACAATATAAGATTTGCTCTAGCTATAGATGGCATGAATCCTTTTAGAAACTGTAGTTCAACACATAGTACATGGTCTGTTATGTTGATTCCTTACAACCTACCGCCATGGATGTGTATGAAGCAACCAAATTTTATCATGTCATTGCTTATTCCTGGTCATATATGTGTTGGCAAGGATATGGATGTTTATATTCAGCCTTTGATTGATGATCTGCTAGTTTGTTAGCATGAAGGTCTTATAACTTATGATGCTGCAACCAAAGAATGTTTCCAATTGCGTGCTTCCTTGTTGTGGACAATTACAGATTACCTAGGTCTCGGATATGTTTTTGGACAAGTTACTGCTCGGGAGGTGGGATGTGTGTGTTGCCACTTAGAAACATGTTCCCGTTATATATATCAAAATGTAAAAAAATTTGCTTCATGTGTGTGAGCATCGTTGAGCCCTAATTTTTATTAGTGGCATTGATGTCAAATTAAATAATTATTAAGTGCTAGGGGGTTTTTGGACTTCTCGGAACCCTAGCGAAGACTCGGCGATTTCTTTATAAACCCTAATTTGAACCGTCGACAATTTTCTGAGCTGATCCAAGGTTTCAAGTGCGTGACCGGGCAAGAGATGAGGTCACGTATAGATTAGGAGTAGTTAGGTTTATTTCCTGTTTTTCGTCGGATTTCAAAAGGGGTTCGAATTTCTCGGACTATGCCGGATCTTTGTGAATTCTTGAAAACTCGGTTTCCGTAGTCCACCACCTCTAAAAATACCCAAATATTCCTATGTGAGATTTCTAGAGAGAGAGAGAAACCCACCTAAATTTCCCCCTCAATTTTTAGCCGAAAATCCATTCTGTCGGACGGCGTCTGGTAAATCCAGACGGCGTCCGACCAGCCAAAAATCCAAAATAGTCTTCACTGTCGGACGGCGTCCGGTAGTTACCGGACGGCGTCCGGTCAGGCTCAAAATCTGAGTTTTCTCCGCTGTCGGACGGCGTCTGGGGGGCGTCCGGTCCTTTGCATCTGCACTGTCGGACGGCGTCCGGTCGTTACCGGACGGCGTCTGATCAGCTGTTGATTGTGAGCAGTAGCCGCTGCCGGACGGCGTCCGGTGCCCGTCGGACGGCGTCCGGTAGAGGCTAACGGCTAGTTATTTTGTCCTCTTCCGAGGGGCAACGGCTAGTTTTGCTCTAGGGGCTATAAATACCTACCTAGTGGCTGGCTACTTTGAGGTTTGCTGCTCCACTTCACCTACCACATTCATAGCTCATCAATTAGGTGTTCTAGAGCCATTCCTCCACCCACAAATCATCCAAAGCCACAAATCATACAACCCCAATACCGAGCTTCATGGAAGTCCTTCGATCCGGCATGATCGGGGCGTTTCGGGCTTGTTACTTTTGAAGACGGCATCCTTCGTGGAGGCGTGGGCTTGGGAGTAGGCCTTGGCGTGTGGCTACTCTCGAGTCGGTGTACGGGTGACGGAGTCCACCTCGCCGGAGTGGCGGAACGACTACCGGGGAGTAAGTGAGGCGTTAGGCTCGGGAGCGAGCCGGTCCTTGTGCGCAAGGGGTAGCCTCAACGGAGAGTAGGAGTTGCGGCTCCGAACTTCGGTCAAACAAACACCGTGTCACTCTCTCATTTAAATTCCCGCACTTACTTTAATCGCATTGCTTGTGATAATTTGAATGCCTTGTCTTAGTTGCCTTGTAATTGCTTATCGCTTCCGCTTATTTGATAATTGCAATTAGGATTGGGTAATTCTTAATTTGACGCTTAATTGAGAATAATTGAAAAGAAATTAAAATTGCCTATTCACCCCCCTCTAGGCCTTAGGATCCTCTTTCAATGTGCCATCATAGTTTCTTGGAAGAGAGTCATGACTTTAAAACTGATGATAAGTCTTTTGATGGTACTATGGAGTTCCAAAAAGCACCACTTCCTCTTTCTGGAGATGATGTTTTGAATCAAACAAAGAATATTACAAATAATTTTTGTGAAGATCCAACTGGGAAAAAACTCGAGGAAGAAGCCCCGGCTAACTCCGTGCCAGCAGAGGGGGGGGGGGGGGGGCATATACGACCAAAATGTAAACGTAAGGAAGGTGCCAAAAAAATTGGAACAAGAAGCCTATTTGGTTACAACTGCCATATTGGAACGATGTATTGCTGAGACACTATCTTGATATAATGCACATTGAAGGCAATGTGTGTGACAATATAGTAAAAACAGTGATGAATATTGATAAAAGATCTAAAGACAACTTGAACTCTCGTTTGGATCTACAAGAACTTGGTTTTAGGAAGGAACTTCACCCAATTTCATTAAATGATGAAGTTTATTTACCTCCTGCATTTTATGCTATTGATCCTAGTGAGAAGAAATTGTTTTGTGAAATGTTGAAGGGTGTTAAATTTTCAGAAGGATATTCAAAGTTGTGCAAATCTTGAAGAGAAAAAATTGGTTTTCCTAAAAACACATGACCTCCATATCCTTCTCGAGCACTTGTTCCCATTAGCTGCCTCTAGAATTTTACCAGAAAATGTAAGTGCAGCACTGGTTCGTGTTAGCAACTTTTTCAAGAAAATGTTTTCTCCTGTAACCTGTGAGAGTGATATGGAGCACTTAGAATATGAAATTGCTGAGACATTATGCCTTCTAGAAAAGTTCTTTCCTCCATCTTTTTTTTATCTCATGGTGCACCTTATGGTTCATCTCGTTAAAAGTTCATTTTCCTATAGTGAAGGGTGAAGAAATGGTCGTGGCAACGGATCGCGGCCGACCCGACCACCATGAACGGAAGACTACAACGAAGTAATGGATGCACTGTGTCCTTTTCATCCCAAAGGAAAACATGCGGCCAAGGATTGATACACCTTGAAGTTCGCCCAGGAACACAACAAGCAGATGGATACTGACAGGGATGAAGCGAACAAGTAGCGCGATCCACCTGTCGACAACTATCAGGAGACAGAACGCCAGCTCAGTTACATATTCGGAGGCTCGGCTACATATGAGTCCAAGCGGAAGCGGAAGCAAAATCTTAGCACTCGGGAAATCAATGCGGTCATACTAGCAACTCCCCAATATATGAGGTGGTATGTGGTTCGAATTACATTCAGCCGCTCGGATCATCCTGACCATGTTCCACATCCAGGGAGGTACCCTTCGGTGCTTGATCATGTCATTACAATCGTCAAGCTCAAAAAGGTGATGATTGATGGAGAGAACAATTTAACACATCCGCTTCTCCAAAGCCTTCGATGACATGAACATTCCTCGCTACGAGCTACAATAGGGTTCGTCGCCATTCCATGGAGTAATCCCCAGCACGTCGGTGATACCAGTCGAGCAGATCACCCTGCATGTCACATTCGGGACAAAGGAAAACTATCGAACTATGCTTCTAAGCTTTGAGGTGGCCGATTTCGGGACAGCATACCACGCTATCTTGGGAAGGACGGGCTTGGCCAGATTTATGGTAGTACCACATTACACATACCTGGTACCCAAAATTCTTGGACCGAAGGGAATTATCACCGTATGTGGCGATGTGAAGCAGTCTTTTGTTTGCGATAAGAAGAGCTGCGAGCTGGCCCAAACCCAGTAGGTGTCCACTGAAATGGATTGGATCCATGTAGCAGTGGCGTCCTTGGAAGATGAAGGTGTACAATCCCTGTTAGGCAGATTGCCGTTCAGGTTACTTCGCATCGATTCGGGTGCTGGACTCAACCGCCGGGTGCGAGCAAATGTGTAGATTTTGGTTAAGATTGAAGGGATATGTTCGAACAAGAAGTCATCCAGAAGGGTCTATTGTTGAAAATTATGTATTTGATGAATGAATGACATTGTGCTCACGTTATTTGCATGGTTGCGATACTAAATTCAATCAACAACATAGAAATAATGGTGATCATGATAGTGAGTTTGCAAATTCTCCCTACTTGAACAATATGGGCCGTGGATTAGTTGGGAAGTGCATGGTTACACTTGATCACCAAACTTGGCTTAAAGCTCATAGATATGTCTTATTTAATTATGAGTATATTGATCCATACCTATAGTATGTTCTCAAACTAATTTTATTAAATCATTATAAGCAGCATAGGTCATGTCTTACTTAGATTATATGTGCAGACAACATTTGTAGTATCTTTCTTCAATTGGTCATCAAATGAGCCATGAGAGAGAAAGCATACAGCACACAACATTTCATGAATGGTTTAGGTTGCATGTAAGACAGTAAATGAAAGTTCAATTATAGTCCATATGCAAAATTTGGTAATACCGTATGAATAACTAAACTAATGGTATTAATAGGTGAATGATCTATTAGCACGAAGTTAAGACATACAAGAGGAGATTCGTACATTGGCCAGTGAGCCATTCATGGTTGCAAGTAGCTATACTATAAACAGGTATAATTTTCACACAAAAAGTTATGATGATGGTAGGCCTGTTCAAAATAGTGGGGTGGCCACTACAGCAAAAACTACTAGTTTCTCTAGCTCCAAGGATCAAAATTCGCAAACAGGAGATGTAACCTCTATGGTGTCATCAAAGAAATACTTGAGTTAGACTATCATAGGAAGGGTAACATTGTCCTGTTTAAATGTGATTGGGTTGATGTTCATGAAAAGGACAAGTGGATAAAAACTGGTAAATTTGAAATCACACCAATGAATTGCTCAATTATATAACACTGGAGAGAATCTATCCGATGAACCATATATTTTAGCATCACAATCAGCTCAAGTGTATTATGTACAAGATCCTACTAACAAATATTGGCATTTTGTCATTCAATCAATACCAAGAGACATATATGACATGTCTACAGAGGAATAAAATGCAGATGCAGCAGGAATTGATATCACTCATGAAATACCTAGCTTGCATGTTGATGTGGACAGAGAATTAAATGTTTATAAATGTTTAAATAGTCTTGAAAGGCAAGATATTGATTGTGTAATCATTGATCAGTCAGATAATACAATGAGGAAGTAAGAAATTATTTCATACTATCCCTTGCATCCTTTTCTTGTAATCAAGGAAAGAGTATATAGTTTAAGTATGTATTTTATGCAGGAGAAATGATGGAGAAAGACGCCAAGGAGTGAGTATGAAGAGGAAAGACGCATAACAATTGCTAGGAAGAAAGAGGCAATTAAGGCAGCAGGGCTTAGTACGCCAACAAATGCTATGGCTACTCTATCTGCAACAAGAAAAAAGGCTAATTTTTCTTTCTTAGTTTTTGTTCCAATGAAATCACATATCTTTTATCCATGTAGTGTTTATTTCACTGCACGTGTGGTTCAATGTAGAATACATCACAAGCAAGTATTGATAGGCACAGATCAACTCGAAATGCTTGCCAAGAGCCTCCTCAGTTATGAAAGTGTGCTTTCAGCAATAACGGAAGATCAAATGATGGTGATGATCATGCAAGACCTCAACTTAGAAGGTGCTCTCATATCAACAATCAGGAGGAAGATATAAATGGAGATGACAATTATGATGTTTGTGATGAAGACCTACAAATGCACGACGATGCAAATGAAACATTGAATGCAGGTGAAGTGACAAGAATAATATGAAGTTCATAGCATTGTAAAATTTATTCATCCGATTATAACATAGCACATTGTTTGTAGAGCCAACAAAGAAACATAAAGGTCGAGGCCACACCGTGAAACATGATATTTGGTTGAGGAAGAATAATGAACCAAAACATCATGTTGAATATAATGAAAAGAAACAGACTATTGGAGCATGGGTTGCACCCCTGGCTAATTTTATATCCACAATTGTGAGGTCTGGTATACCACTATCCTCTACAAATTGGTTTGAAGTTGATGAGCAAAAGAAGCTTGATCTTTGGGACATAGTGCAGGTCGCTTCCTTGTCCTTTTTTTCCCTAAAACGTTGCATATTATGCCAATTTACATTTGACAGAATTGTTCAGTGACTTTTTTACTCATTCCTATTTTTAATGAAGCTATTTTTTGATGTGACTGACAACCTTCATGAGTGGGTAATGAAACAAGCTGCAATGAGATGCAGAAATTTCAAATGTGAAATAAAAAGGCTTTACTTCTCTCCAAATCAAGACTTAAGCTGATGAGCAATTTTTTGAAATAAAGATTGATAAGAGAGTCCCTAAATCTGATTGAATTTGGCTTGTGCGACACTAGAGAACACCACAAAGCGAGGTACAGTTCAATTCTGTTTTAATTAGTGAGAGTAGTCTAGATTTCATCTATCTTGGTTTGTGTAATTGCTTCATCATTCTCTTAGGCTCTTAATGAATCTGGAAAAGCAAATAGTGCAAAAATGACTCTGAATCATACCACTTGAAGCTAGAGCTTTGCTTAGGTCGCAGCTTCATGATTGCAAGTAACTATACTATAAACGGGTATAATTTCCACACAAAAAATTATGATGATGGTAGGCCTGTTCATAATAGTGGGGTGGCCACTACAGCAAAAATTACTAGTTTCTCTAGCTCCAAGGATCAAAATTCGCAAACAGGAGATGTAACCTCTATGGTGTCATCAAAGAAATACTTGAGTTAGACTATCATAGGAAGGGTAACATTGTCCTGTTTAAATGTGATTGGGTTGATGTTCATGAAAAGGACAAGTGGGTAAAAACTGATAAATTTGGAATCACACCAGTGAATTGCTCATTTCTATAACGCTGGAGAGAATCTATCCGATGAACCATATCTTTTAGCATCACAAGCAACTCAAGTGTATTATGTACAAGATCCTACTGACAAATATTGGCATTTTGTCATTCAATCAATACCAAGAGACATATGACATGTCTACAGAGGAAGAAAATGTAGATGCAGCAAGAATTAATATCACTCATGAAATACCTAGCTTGCATGTTGATGTGGACATAGAATTAAATGTTTATAAATGTTTAAATAGTCTTGAAAGGCAAGATATTGATGGTGTAATCGTTGCTCAGTCAGATAATACAATGAGGAAGAAAGAAATTATTTCATACTATCGCTTGCGTCCTTTTCTTGTAATCAAGGAAAGAGTATATAGTTTAATGTATGTATTTTATGCAGGAGAAATGATGGAGAGGCGAACCAAGGAATGAGTATGAAGAGGAAAGACGCATAACAATTGCTAGGAAGAAAGAGGCAATTAAGGCAGCAGGGCTTAGTACGCCAACAAATACTATGGCTACTCTATCTACAACAAGAAAAAAGGTTAATTTTTCTTAGTTTTTGTTCCAATGAAATCACATATCTTTTATCCATGTAGTGTTTATTTCACTGCACGTGTGGTTCAATGTAGAATACATCACAAGCAAGTATTGATAGGCACATATCAACTCGAAATGCTTGCCAAGAGTCTCCTCAGTTATGAAAGTGTGCTTTCAGCAATAATGGAAGATCAAATGATGGTGATGATCATGCAAGACCTCAACTTAGAAGGTGCTCTCATATCAACAATCAAGAGGAAGACATAAATGGAGATGACAATTATGATGTATGTGATGAAGACCTACAAATGCATGACGATGCAAATGAAACATTGAATGCAGGTGAAGTGACAAGAATAATATGAAGTTCATAGCATTGTAAAATTTATTCATCTGATTATAACATAGCACATTGTTTGTAGAGCCAACAAAGAAACATAAAGGTCGAGGCCACACCGTGAAACATGATATTTGGATGAGGAAGAATAATGAACCAAAACATCATGTTGAATATAATGAAAAGAAAAAGACTATTGGAGCATGGGCTGCACCCCTGGCTAATTTTATATCCACAATTGTGAGGTCTGGAATAACACTATCCTCTACAAAATTGTTTGAAGTTGATAAGCAAAAGAAGCTTGATCTTTGGGACATAGTGCAGCCCGCTTCCTTGTCCTTTTTTCACTAAAACGTTGCATATTATGCCAATTTACATTTGATAAAATTGTTCAATGACTTTCTTTACTCATTCCTATTTTTTAATGAAGCTATTTTTTGATGTGACTGACAACCTTCATGAGTGGGTAATGAAACAAGCTGTAATGAGTTGAAATTTCAAATGTGAAATAAAAAGGTTTTACTTCTCTCCAAATCAAGACTTAAGCTGATGAGCAATTTTTTGAAATAAAGATTGATAAGAGTCCCTAAATCTGATTGAATTTGGCTTGTGCGACACTGGAGAACACCACAAAGTGAGGTACAGTTCAATTCTGTTTTAATTAGCGAGAGTAGTCTAGATATCATCTATCTTGGTTTGTATAATTGCTTCATCATTCTCTTAGGCTCTTAGTGAATCTGGAAAAGCAAATAGTGCAAAAATGACTATGAATCATACCACTTGAAGCAAGAGCTATGCTCGGGTCGCAGATGAATGGGTACTTTCTACAACAATACAAATATATATAGAATGCATGCAAGTTATTTTCTAAAACCTAATTGAACATGGTATTGATGATCTGTAGTTTAAAGAGAATGGTTACGAACCAGCCGGACATGAAGTTTTCATCCAAGCATATACTCGTAAAGATGGATATACACAAGGACAAGCTCGAGACATGATTGTAAGTTATCACATATGGACATTTACTTAGATATATCCATTCAATGTTTAACTATAACTGTTATTTGATGTTCCCACCCTAGGAAAAAATACATGAGACTTGTGCTAGAAAGCCAGAGCTAGCTGAAAAAGGCATCAACCAAGGCAATCTATTTAGCAACATATTTGGGAAGGAAAAACGAGCATGTGTGCGTGCTGTTGGCTTGGGCCCGACAGCTCAAGACTTAGAAATGGCTGGTGTGCGTAAGTCTTCATCCACAAAACTGCAGCTAGCTATTTGTGGAAAGTTTAGAGCTGAGAGAGAGAATGTGATTTTGAGAGAGAGGTCGGATGCGCATGATGAGAAGTTGTCAAAAGTGTTAGAAGAAATGGCAGAGTTGAAGTTAGCTTATTCAACACGGTCAACAGAATATGATGAACAAAACAACAACCATGTGTCGAATTCTCCAATACATAACCGAAATCGTGCATCAAACTCACGTATACAAAGTAATAATCAAGCATCATGCTCTCCGCTGCAGGTGATCTTGTTTCCCTATAGATGCTATATAAATTGTAATTACAAACTTTATTTAAACTTAATTATCTATATATTTCTTTGATCTATTATAGGAAATGAGATGCCAAAGTTATGAAAGTTGTGCCAGGTCCATTGCTAATGAAACTAGGATTCACATCTTGAGGTATATATAGATGTCCTTGTCATTTGCCCGTGCGCAACAACCATCGCTGAAATAAGCTTTATTTATGTACAGATAATGAGAAAGAAGATTGCTACACAAGCACACAATGATATACCAAATAATACTTTTGCGGTGTTCTTTCTTGCATATCATGTTTTGTAAAATTGCTTGTTTGTACATAACTAATATTTGATTTGTAATTCAAATTAACCCTGTAGGGTGGAAAACCAGTTATTTTACTCTCAGTTGTAGGGCAACGTGTTCCAGTAGCTAAGGGTACTATTCAGAGAACATCCCGAAGTGATATTGTTAGAGGTACTGCCCTTGGGCTTCAGTACAGAAAGGTTGTTGTGGACTATGTGCTAAAAAGAATGCTCTTTTCCCTCGGCAATATAAAAATGTGACAACAATGGGTGATGCTCAAGGTCGCTGCATTGCTTGGCCATATGAAAGGGTAGAAGTTCTATCATAATCAACCTGATTAGTAATGTATAAGAGATTATGCAACAAAGCTATATATAAATTACCTTTCCTTTCTATACAAGGAAGATGATAATGGTGTTACTAGTGGGGGTGGGCCAACTGATTATGGAGGTAAACATCAAGCATATGGTACTGATCAACTATTACCATTTTGTCGTCAGTCATGTTCGGGATTTTTTTTGACATGTGAGCTCATACTCTCTTGTTATGTTGATTTGCATGGTACATTTGCCTTGTAATTTGAATATTAAATAGCGCATCTTTTATATCCACAAGTCGAATGAGCTAGGGAAATAGTTTGAGCAAGAAAGAAAGAAATCATTGTCGAAAGATTTATGCAAGTACAATTAAGTCGGACACTCAGTATTAGGATGAACTACATTAGCTAGTTCGAAAGTTGCAAGAATTGTTAACACTTTTGGTGTAAACAGCTGAGTAAATGTACTCTCTAGAATGGTTAATACTTTTAGTGTAAACATTTGAGACATGAATGTACTCTTTGGATGACCAATGGGCAGAGTTTACGCTCATCTATATTTTGCTAATCTACGGTGATGTGGAATATAATCAAATACTAGTTAGCGTGCACTTGCAAAGCACGTCGGTTAATATATCGTAGAATAGAAATTGTAATCATGTACGCAAAAGGAACTCAGGTAAATGGATTGATAATAAGAAATAAAAAATATTAATTTACTGATGGAAGTCTCAACAATATGAAATCTCAAAAATATAAAATAAAATAATAAAAAATACAATCACACCTCAATTGTACATGCAATTAGAAACATGGGGTGAACAAGCATCCTCATAAAAATACAAATAAAACCATTCTGAGGTGTGGCACCAAAACAAATATACAAACAACCGTAAATATAAAGTTAGAAGATTACAGAAGTTAGAAGATTACAGATTAACAAACACATGAATGCTTCACCATGACCAAATAACAAATAAAATACAAAAAAACAAGGTTATACAGGTAACCAACAATATAAAATGTTCAAATTACACAACCGAATTAGCAGCATGACCACAATTTCTTCTTTCCCATATCTTATCCAATGGTCTTGAAATCAGGTAAATCCAGTAGTGATGCTACAAAAAGTAATTGCACAAGCTAATGAGTGTCACAAAATTCATTGCATAAGCATATACTATACTTATGATGCAACATGATTTACCTCTGTCTTAAGTCACGGGCAACTGGAATGTCCGGATCAAAATACACTCTACTAAAGACTGTAGTGTGCAAGCTATGATCTACAAATTAAATTGATTGGCACATTAATGCGAAATGTTAATGAAAAATGAGGTGTGATAGTTATACGAACTTACCAACAGCACGCTTTGCTCTTAGCATGGAATGAATCGACTCCATCCCGCCTCTCTGCCGGGGAAAATAGCAGATAAGCCAAAAGGTCATAGCATTCATGGTATGCCTTGATATATTACGGACGATCCTCTCTCACATAAACGATGACACTTCTATCAAAACAATTTTTTGGATCATTCCCATCAATCCAAATCACGGCCACTTGTGATGTCGTTGGAGCATTGTACACTCTCTGGTCTAAAGCAAGGCTTGTGTTGAGAGATATTTTGTATTCATCTAAATTTGGCACAGAACCAATGCTCTTGAAGACATTGGCATAAGGATTGATCCGTAGGATGTGCAATAGATAGCCGATGAGATTTATATCTAGATCAAGAGACCTTCGTGACCGATGTGTCAAATCCGCAACTGTATCATAAAAATATAGCTGCAGATGCCTCGGGCCTTGGTAACCAAGAACCAACTGATCAAGACGGTGGTACACTTGTCCTTGAGCACGAAAGGTATAAGTAGATTGGCACATACAAGGGAGAATAGAAAAAATATGAAGCGCTAAAGAATAATACCTTTAAGTCACTTTGAAAAAAAACCTCTATCAGATTGGCTAATTCTTTGATAAATGATCAATGCATATCCTATGGAGCATAATGACAACTTTATCAATCTATGTATGTATGTATTAATCAAGATTTAAAAATAGCTAGGAGGACAAAAACACATTCATTCCAACACACAAAAAATAACTATAAACGATGTATGTATGTATTAATCAAGCTTCAAAAATAGATAGGAGGACAAAACACATTCATTCCAACACATCAAAACGATAGTGTGATCAGGACAATCAAAAGACAGCTCCTAATTATATAAAACTCTTATTTCACATCAAAACAATTAATTAGAATGCATTAGATCTTAATTTACAGATATAGTAACATACCATAAATAAACATACACATTTTCAATTAGAATGAATGTCCCTACAAATAAAAGATTTTCCTAGGTTTTAAAAATTTTCTACTGGCAGTTCTGTTAGCCTTTTTTGTAATACTAGCAATGATTACGCGCCCGTGGCGCGTGGCATTAATTCCGTAAGACACATTTGCATTCTGGTTATTTTTTCTTTTTTTTTGGATTTATCATTATTTTTAAAATTTTTATATTCTTTCTTAATTCATTTTATAGAAGTCAACATTTGCAAAGCTTAAATGTATTTATGTACCTGCACAATGTTTTTTATTGCATTTATGGATCTTCACCGTATTTAAATTTTGGAAATTTTCAATTTATATGTTTTATGTGTTACGTTCCATCAATAAAACTTGGGAAAATGGAAATTCGATTAAAAAATATGCCTTTCATTAAAAACATACATTATACGAAGTTATACGAAAATATATATATAATTTTATATATACTATATATATAAACTAGTGGCTGACAGACTGCAATTCAACGAAAAAAAATACAACCACATCATCAACACAGCACATAGTGTGTACATAAACGTATAAGATCCATGCCACATTGCCCCCACAGCAAAAAATTCAACAAGAAAATACAACCACACACAACAGTGCTAGACCAACAACTCTATTATGTATTATCTATAAGATCCATGCCACATTGCCCCCCACACACAACAGTCATGCTCTAGCACAATAATCTCACCGAGCGAGAACTCGAGAGGCGAGTAGCAAGCAAGACTGGAGAGAGAGAGGTAGAGGGAGGGAGAGAGAGAGAGTACCAGCGCGCGAGGCGACTGCGACCTCGCCTGCGACGGGTGGCGACGACCTCTCCTGCGACGGGTGGCAGCGACCTCCCCTGCGACGGCCTCCCCTAGATCCGGCCGGCAGCGACCTTGCCTGCGACGGGCTCCTCTAGATCCGGCCGGCGGCGACCTCGCCTGCGACGGGCTGGTGGCGACCTCGGCGGCGGCTGGCCGGCGGCGGTGGGCCAGTGGCTAGGGAGGGCCTTGGGCAACACAGAAAAGGGGGAGCCGGGCAGGAATCGGGGTGGACTAGGTTGGGTAGCAGTCGGGAGGCATAGGAGTCGGGGAGATGTATGGGCTACGAACGTATCCTTCAGGTATCGATGCCATATCGCAAAGGTATCCGAATTATTTTATTTATTTAAAAATCACAAAATTATCTGATACGTCCTGGATACGTATCTGGCCGTATCCGATACGTATCCGTATCGGATACGTGTCCAGATACGGGTACGATGATTTCTGGCCGTATCCAGGTATCATAGCACTGAAGTGCCTAACTACTCCAATAGGTTAAGGAACCTCACCCATTTCTTTTTGGACAACTATACATATTCTGGAAATGTAATGCTACAGTGTTGATCTCCCTGGTGTCTATTACTTATTTCTGTAGTTTTCCCTTCTTCTTCGATGGCCTGACTGGTCCTATTTTTAGATACATTCAATTTGGCCACTAATTTTGAACAGCATCATTTCTAATTATTCTCTCTATATATATTTAAACTAATTTATCTTTTCTCTAATTTCTAATGAAGGGTTTGCTCTATTTGAATCCGAATCACTAAAATATCCTGATGATATTAAATATTAATGGCAAGCTATTGACTTTTTCGGCTTAGGATAGGTAAGCGATGTTTTTGCATTTTAGTTTGGTTGTAGTAATATGTTGTAACACCTCGGTTCCTCGAGGACCCAAAATGCTACTAACTTTCCTAAATACTCTAAATTCCGACAGCATCTCCCTGTTTATATGGGCATCCACGACAGGCAATTTATATCAAGGGAATAAATTAACATTTCTATCAACCAATAGCCAATCTAAAACCTACAATAACTGCAACGCTCACTTAAGACCATGGAAAGGATACACGGGCACGAACAAAAGTTCGACGTCGACCCCCATATAGCCCGTCCAAAAACCACCAAAGAGCATGGCTCAAACCATTGATGCCAACATAAGTAGGCTGAATAAAAGTATCATAACACCAAATGGAAGAGTCAAACAAACTTGCACTAGCTGTAAATAAGCTTCAGAGGAGAACACAATATCAGTCTCGATATCTAGGCAACCGGTAATGAGCTACTCCAATTGGCTACAAGGACGAAGGGTTGACCTAAAAGCAATGAAGCCATACAGCACGATTCTCTGTCCTCCTTCTTGCCAAGCCGGCATATCAAGAGAGAACATGCCCGCACTAGAGACAGCCTGAAGTGCGATAATTACATGTCACTATAGCTTAAACCTAACAGTATCCACAACATCATCGCTCACAACCAAAGAACTGACTAGCCAACGAAACAATCGTACCTTGAAAAGCATATTACCATCTTCACTATTAAATCTAAATGGTGGCAATAGACTAGACAAGCGAGAAAGACAACGCTAGAAATCAAGCAATACAAAATTGGGGCTCTAGAGGAAAAACTACCATAATAATCCCGATGACTAAAAGGAGAACATAGATTTCCTTCGAACCATTAGGCCTTGCCAAGAAAGGTACTACACTTTCAAAAAATGGCCCTTAAAATGTCACCGAAATCTCCAATGCAAATGGAAAGATCCAATAGACCTCTAAAACTAAGTCACCACCATAGTCATGAGCTTAGAAAACACTATCAGAACACTGAAAATAGATCCCCAAAAATAAACTTTTACCAAGTACTGTCGAATTTGAAAGTCCTTCACCACAAACCCACAACCCTAGAACCATACTCATGCCCTCTAATCAACCAACATAACAACAAGCATATTATAAAAAAAACACATAGGGAGTCCCTGTTACTCTAGCACTAGAGCATAAATCAACAATATTGACAATTAACAATTTTACAAAAGTGAATGCAATGCAAACCCATACCCATCCTAGTGTGCACCAGTGTGTCAGATCTTGGTTAATTAATTAGACCATAAAACTGGAATTTACAGTTACATATTAATTTTAAATCATTGATTCACCCATAACGGACCTAAATCCCGCTCTGATACCAACTGTAAAAACCCCGGTTCCTCGAGAACCCAGAATGCTACTAACTCTCCTAAAAACTCTAAATTCCGACAGCATCTCCCTGTTTATATGGGCATCCATGACATGCAATTTATATCAAGAGAACAAATTAACATTTCTATCAACCAATAGCCAATCTAAAACCTACAATAACTGCAACGCTTAATTATACACATAACAAATATTTAAATAAAACTCATATGAAAACAATGTACTACATTAGAGGTAGTGAGTGCTCAAGTCCATGTTCTATTTTCCATCCCCATGCATGATTGACATCACCAGTACCTAAAACCAAATAAAGCAAGAGTGAGTATCGGGAATACTCAGCAAAGTATATGTATAAACATAAAGAGCATAGGGCATAGAGCATAAAAGCCATCAAGAACTCTTCGACAATCTCATTAAAAGAAAACAACTATTATAACAACCACTCCAACAAACCCACTCTCCAGGTATTTGATGCAATGCAATGCATATGCGTCTGTACTGTGAGCTCATACCAGTATAGCTAGGTGCGCACCCGTCGATGCCACACCTTACCCGTCCTTTCCAGGCGGGACCAATTACTCCACTCCCGTGGAGTGCCTGTCAAGTAGGACTTCAGAGCACTCCGGACTAGTCACTTTTCACTTTCTCACCGACCTCACCGGACTATTCAAAAGTGACTTTCTCATCGACCAGGCTCATATGCATATGATGCAAAATGCTTTTCTTTCATTTACCACAAACCTTCATCCTTGAGCAATGCAAACAACATAAATAGACAATTCACATAACATAGCTACGAAAACCAAATCTCCATCCATATCACAAGGACAAGCATAAAGCATTAAACCACTTAGCCATATATTATCCAACCAATAATTGCTTAACATATACTTGCCTTTCAACCAAGCATGATGCGTAGTCGACGTCGATTCCATACCTCCACCTATATAGAGCATAATAATAAATCTCAAAAGAATGCTATGTATAAGAGCAACATAGATAATCTACACCATGCCAACAATCGCCCTCCCCCAAAATAACCCATCTAGGACTAATAGACTTTTAAAGGCAGGGATTAACTTTCCGGACATCAGACACTAAAATCAATATAACTCCCAATCCGCTTAACCGTTTTTAGCGTTCTTGCACTCGAAACGAAGCTAAGACATGGACGCACGATTTATTTCATAGGACCAACTCTTGAATCGAATCATAAATAGATGAAAACCTCGCCTGAACCTGCTTCATACTAGATTCCTCTTCTAAAGCTTTAATTCCACCCAATAATCCTCACTAATCCACGAAATCCACCATCTAGAGCGATGAAAACCTAGAAGGATTCATCTAATTGCACCATTAGAATCAATTATCAAGCCTAGTTCCCCTACCTCCTTTCACCATCCACCCTCTCATCTACTAGATCGCTACGAGCAGTACCTTGAATAGTAGCATTTAGGGATGCAGCGTCCGCTGGTCGGTGATCCCAAGGACGGCAGCGGCGACGACGGGGCAGAGCGACAACGGGACCGCGGCGCGGCCATGGCGCGGCGACGGCGGCGCGGCCACTCGGCGGCTCGGTGGCGACGCGGCATCGGCATGGCGCTGGGCGACGGCGGCGCACGGCGCTGGACGGCGGCGGCGCGCTCCACCGGCGGGGCAAGACGGTGGGGACAGCGGGGACGGCGGCGGCGGCGGAGCCCGACAGCTTGGCAACGTGGACGGGAGAGAGGAAGGACAGGGGCGGCGGCGGCGGCGGCGGTTTGCCCTGCAAGCAGTAGGGCGCAGGGGTTGTGGGGATCGATCCCCTTGGCTGCTGCCCTTAACCTCTTGTCTGTGAGGTCGTGCACCGATTGGAACCTCTTGTCTGTGAACTGAAGCAGCAGGCTCGACTTCCCCACGCCTGCAAGACCACACCAACCAACCCAACCCAAATCAACCGACCAATCATCAATCGATCGAGCAAAAGGTGGAGTGCATCATGCGGTTCATGGATGGGGTGTGCTGTGGTTGGAAACGCAGAGGAGTTTGGGAGGAGGAGGCGGTGCTGGGAGGGCGCGGCGCGGCGACGACGGCGAGGAGAGGGGGGAGGGGGCGGCGGCGGGCCCGTCCCCACCACCCTCCCTCTCCGTCGCTGCACCATCCTGCATTGCCGCCCCTTCCCCGTGCCGCCACCCTCTTATCTCTCTGTATCTCTTTGTCTCTCTCTCTCTCTTCTCTCTCTCTCTCTCTCTCTCTCTCTCTCTCTCTCTCGATTTCGCGCGAGGGAAAGCTCGGAGACGGAGGAGAGGAGGGGAACCGAGGTGGGAAAAGTGGAGTGGAGGGTGGTTAGTGGCTCGGGACGAACAGGCTGTTGCAGAGGAGTGTGATCCAACTTGCTCGTGGTCCGTTGGATGAAAGGAAATGGAGGGCTGTGATTGATTGTGTCTGTTGAACTCATACTTTTAAAGTAGAAGATAGAGATAGAGATAGAGATAGAGATGTGCATGTACATCGTCTACCAACAATGAAAGCAAATACCCCCTCAAAAAAAAACAATTACTATATATTTGCTTGTCCATTTAGTGGAGTTATTTAAACATACTATAAATTAAGTAATGAATAATTATTCTATTTTTGAGGTTTTCCAAGCAAGAGATATTCATTCTATGGAGAGCCATATGTGCATACGTGACACACCAACGGTAAGCAGTACTATAGTTTGCAATGATATGTCATGCGGTTGTACCGCTTTTAAAAGTTTGAACATTAGGAGCGGTGACACCGCTTGGAATATGTATTCAAAAGCGCAACTACCGGTTGGAAAATAATTACCCCCTGGAATACTTTTAAAAGCGGCTGGAAGGAGAGCGGTAGGTAACAACATTCCAAACAGTATAACTGCTTGTAATACGGCTATTGCAAGCGGTTCCACCACTTGCAAGGACCTGTTCTCTCATAGTGCGTAGACGTGTCGCCGAGCCGTATACTTGAGCGCTTGGTGCGCCGGCGTTGGCGTGTCGCGCAGCCATAGACTTGGACACTCGGGGCATTGCCATAGGTGTGTTGCTGAGCTGTAGACTTGGACGCGCGTAGCGCAAGCATAGGCGTGTCGCGGAGCCGCAGACTTGGGCGCTCGGGGCGCCGGCGTAGGCGTGTCACCGTGCCGCAAACTTGGGCGCTTGGGGCACCACTGTTTGCGTGTCGCGGAGCCGTATACTTGGGCTCTCAGGGCGTCGACGTTGGCGTGTTGCGCCGCCGTATACTTAGGCACTCGGGGTACCGGCGTATATATATGAGGGTTGTCGATACATAGACTTGCACGCTCATGGCGCAACCGTAGGTGTGTCACGGAGCCGTAGACTTGGGCGCTCGTGGTGCCGGTGTACGAGTGTCGCCGAGCCGTAGACTTGGGCACTCGTGGCGCCGACATAGGCGTGTTCCCGAGCCATAGACTTGGGCGCTCGAGGCGCTGGCGTTGACGTATTGCCGAGCCGTAGAATTGGTCGCTCAGGGCGCGGGTGTATGCGTGTGGCCGAGCCGTAGACATGGTTGCACGTGTCGCTGAGCCGTATACTTGGGTGCTCGAGGCATTGCATGTTACTGAGTCATAGAGTTGGTCGCTCGTGGAGCCGGCGTGAGCATGTCGCGGCGCCAAGCTCGTGGTGTGTTCTCGCCGATCTCTCGGCCGTGGTCACCGAAGTTACTTACGTAGAGGAAAACGATATTCACGTCGTTGACGAAATTTGGCGACAGTCAGAGAAAGTCCTCGCTAGTCCTCAACATCCCACGAGGTGTGGCTGTGGCACAACCGATCCTCACGCAGTGGCTAGCGCCGACGAGCTTTACGAGCTCGCCGAGATTCACGACCTTCCCGCGCAGTTTGCCTTCAAACGGACATCACGTCCACATCCGAAATCAGATTTAGACGTTCTTGGATTCTTTGGAAAGATAATGGGATAAGCCTTCCAACACATTAGGAATCACCCCTAAAATTCTTCTAAGTCAACTAGAAATCACGACGCAAGTTTCGCCCAGATTCTGAACGCGAATAGATCGCATCTTCTTCTCGCTTTCACCTATCGCTTGATGAAGCCCTCGCACCACGGTGGACGCCACGATCATCAAGTCCGAGTGAGTTGCTACTGATAATGGCCATCATCCAAGATTTGTTCTCGGTCGGGTCCTCGGTGTATCCAAGTCAGGAATTGAGCCCCCGACGCACTTGTCGCCGGTAGGCGCGGTTGCGTTCCCCAACACAAACAAGAGTAGGAGTGAAGCGTTGTTGAAGTTCCTTCTTGTCCAAATCTAAAAGAGTGGATCTTGAAGTGTTGGTGAAGTCTCTCCTACATCAGATCTAGTCCGAGTCCAAAAGAGCTAGCTAAGGCTTCTAGCGCATTACACACTGGCATGCGGCGTTCTCCAACCCAAACAGGACACTGGGCCGGTCATTGCTAAAGTTGCTCTTAGATCAGATCTGGTCCGAGTCCAACAGCGCGAGCTTACCGATTTTTGCCGGTGACGAAGTCGAGGCTCCCAAAGCATAAAGTTTCGCTGGGAGCAAAGGCGATGACGATGTTGTTGGTTGCTGCCATCGAGCTTGATGAGATTGATCTTGACGCTGCCTGTACCTGGTGCACCAACTGTCAACGTTTGTTAAATTGGAGGTGTCGTTGGCAATGATTTATATGGGGTTATCCTTCCGAACCAGATACATAGTGATCCAGGATTGCAATCGTATCTTCCCTATTTGGGATAGACTTCTATCTTTATCTTGTACTTTCTGCACAAGGTTGGCTGGCAGGCCGGGTGTCCCTTCTGCGCGTATAGCCGGCTTGGCCCACCCCCTGTTGGGTAGTCCTCGAAGCTCGCCATCCAGATACCCAGAGTCCATGTATTCCAGACTATGCAGATACCAGGGGTCCATGTATGGCCGACTCGGCCATCGCAACATAAGCGTCATGAGCTTCTTCCATTAACGGAAAGTCTTATGTGATGGCATTGAGCACCACTGGAGGATACAAAGACTATACGATTGCTAGCACCTGACAGGCACTAGTGACTGCTGTTTCCTTAAGATGGGTCTTCAACCTCTAGAGAGTCTCCTTCAGTTTAATCACGATCTGACTTGTATCGCTTGTCCTCGTGTCTTCCGCAAGCAGAAGCTTCCACAAGGGCTCGGACGCCTCCAGGAGTTGCTCACAGATCGCATTTGCAGATTCAATCTTCCCATTGAGTACGTCAAACTGGGCCTGCCTTTTCCTTTTATACTCTGGAGGAAAGTATACATATATCGTCAAACATTTAGCGCATAAAAACAAAAGAAGGGCTCGAGGGAGGCACAATACCTTCCAACTCACGTTGGGCCTTGTCAAGCCTAGATCGAATTTGAAACTCTTCCTAGCCAGTGCTGAGTATTGACTCTGAAGTTGGGTGATCTTGTGGTCCCAGGCTAACAAAAGAAGCCAAAACAGATGAGAAATAGTACCAAGCAAACCTTCAATGAACTCGGCGCGAAGGCTTACCGGCCACGACATCGATCAGATCCGTCTTCTCCTCCAATAGTGCCAAAGAACGGGTTCGCAGCTCTCGGATTACGACGTCAGACTTCCCCTAGGCATATGCAGCTTTCTTCACATGCTCATTAAACTTCTCTACTTTCGTGATCATCTCACGAAAGAACGCAGATTTCCTCGTGGAGCGCTCCTCCCTGTTCTAAAGAGGGGAACCGTTAATGCAAAATCTAGAAGAGGCAGAGACAAATGCAGAAAATCGACTTATGTGGATCAGCTCAGCACACTTGAGGGAGTAGGTCAGAAGTTCCTTCCGCTCCCTCTCCTCCTAGTCATCATCAATGACTTCCCATTCTGAGTTATCATTGCACCAATGGGTCTTGAAGGCAGCTTGGCGAACTGGGAGAGAGGAGGGTTCACGTGGGATTTCTTCCGTAGAAGGTTCTGCTCTGGTTACCGAAGCTGGCACGGTCTTAGAAATTACCTCAGTCTGGTCCTGAGGTGGTGGCATCCATTCGGCCGCATCTTTGGTGTAGCCGGGTTGAGAAGTAGCCAGCATATCAAAATCCGTTGGCTTGGTTCTATGTTTCGGCACGTCCGAGTTCTGCGGCTCGACCGACACGGTTGCACCCCTCGGTGTCTCCGACTCGGGACTGCCCGCAGGCGACGAGTACAGGGGAACCTCAACATAAGGGTCCCTACAACGAGGATCGATCAACACAAAGCTAAATCAACGTCAAGCAAGAAGACAATGGGAGGTTCCACTGGAGGAGGCTGAAGCTTGGGCACTGGCTTTCGGGGGCGCGTCTTGCATGTCAGGCCATGGAGTGGGCGTCGCAGAAGCAGCATCACGCGCTAGCGGTGGAGCAGGATGTTTCGCTGCCGTGTCCCAAAAGTGCGACAATCCTATGGCTAGAAATATACATAGAGGCTTCAGAAGTATTGAAGCATCAAAGGACAAAAATTGGAGACCGGCTAGAGCTTACCTCCGGTGGGCGATAAGTAATACAAAAAGGCTTCAGTCATCCTTCATCTTGGATAGTGCATGGAGCAAAGAGCTCGCCCAGTCGGCGATGCAGCATATTCTCTGGAACACACTCGAGGATCTATTGGGTCGAATCAGTGATCCCTTTGAATTTGTACTCTGAGTGGACGTGTTCTTTAAGAGGCTTCACTCGGCGTCGGGCGAAATTGAGGATGACCCCGACTCCGGTCAGGTCTTCTGTCTTACACTTGTCAATCAGATACAGAGGTTCGGCGTCCTGACCCGTCTCGTCGACTAAGAGGACTGAGGACCAAGAAGCGAAAACTTTGGGCCTGAGCCCGAAGAAAGGAGGACGTGATGGATCGGAATTGGTACAGTAAAACCATTCCTGGTGCGAACCCTTGTTGGATGTTCGGAATGGGATGGAGAAATAGAGTTTCTTCATGTCATCCCAAAGTTGGAAGCCAGCACCCCCAATTATTTTGGGAGCGTTCTTATTGAAATATGACTTGAGGAAGAAACAAATAGCGAAAGAGGTTGAAATGGGGATATATTCCCAAAAAAAGCCTCAAACACATGGACAAAGGCAATAATTTGCAAAATGGAATTGGGGTTCAGATTTACCAACTTGATTTTGTAAAAGTTCAAAAGACCTCATAGAAACACGCTAGCGGGAAGGACAAGGCCGTGTTGGAAGAAGGACTTGAAGACGACAGCCTCTTCAAATCAAGGAGTGGGAGAAGACTCACCACGACTAGGCACCAACAAATCAACTCCTGCGCTGGGAGCACCTCGCATTTGACCAGTTCCCCCAATTGCTCCTCTGTTGTGACCGAGGTCACCCATTCCTTTGACAAATCGGCCACGGAGATGTCCTTGGCGGAAGATATCGTCGGAAGAGGTTGAAGATGGAGTAAGGCCTACACTACGTCGGCGGCGCTTCTCTAGCAATGGGATGTTTTATGGCGGCGCGGAAGCAGAAGCTTGTTGACTTAGAACCCCAACGATGGAGAAGGCAAAGAAGCTTAAGTGATAAGGAACTGCGGAGCGAGGATGAAGGCGAAAATTCCTCGACTCGGGTGGTCTAGTCGACACACGCAAATTCGAGGGGGGACGCACACGGGGTCTACCAACACACAACCAAACCTGAGTCTAAACAATGACGGCTACTGAATATATAGCGACGGCTAGGGTTTGGGGCGCTCAACCCTAGGGTTACATGGGCCACGGGCCCAAAGTGGAGGTGGCGCAGCACCCGGCAGATTTTGACGTCCTCTTGATTTCATGATTCCTGTTGATTCTGATAGAATTTGGTCCTCAAATTAGATCCACTGGAAAGCTCCCGTCGTGGGTTGTCCGTGCATACCAAGAACGTCCAAAACAGACTTCGTATGACCGAGTTATGAACATTTCAAGTTGGACAGCTCCTAGTGGCCGAACTGGGCTCGTGGACGACGAATTGGGTTTAATCTTTGGTTGGGCCTTGAGCAACATGGGGGTTTGGGTCTGAGGTCGTCGAGGAGGTGGAGATGCGCTTTTGTTGAATGCGCCTTCAAGTATGGGTGGCGGCCAAGGTGGCGGCCGGAGTGATGGATATCGTAGCATCATGTCCGAAGGTGAAGAAGACCAATTGTGTGGGACCTAGCCAAGGTGGGGGTTGATGAAGTCATGTTGATGTAGCCGAAAGAGTGGATGCGATGAATTGTCGCTAACGTGTCACGATCGTAATGCAAAAAGTAGAGGAAGGAGTGGTGGTCACATCCAAGTGGACGATGTCCTCATCAAGTAAGGCCTACACTACGTCGACGGCGCTTCTCTAGCAATGGGATGTTTTATGGCGGCGCGGAGGCAGAAGCTTGTCGACTTAGAACCCCAACGACGGAGAAGGCAAAGAAGCTTAAGTGATAAGGAACTGCGGAGCGAGGATGAAGGCGAAAATTTTAGAAGTCCGTTTTAGGACAATAATTCAAATGGCACGGGACTAAGTCTTCCAGTTTTAGAAGGAACAGTTCCAGTTACCGCGGTTGGATTGGGCTTGGGCCAAAATTTGAGCGAAGTGCTACGGATTGGGCACGAGATCCTGACGCAGGGCTAAGACCACTCAGGGGCTATGACCACATGAGGACCGAGACCACTCGGGGTTTAGAGCCACCCGGTGGCTAGGATCACCTGCGTACCAGTACCACTCCGGACGTGCCTTGGACGTATCGATGGTCAAATTTGAGCCACTCAAATTCGGACATCATTCGGTTATAAGCAGTATACACCACTATGTGGGTTGCTGGTAGGTCGTCATGGATTTAGTTAAGGCGAAAAGTGCATTGATTGGGTGTCAGGTTGGATTGGAAAGACAATATTCAGAAGATACAATTTTCAGCTGAAGGAACAGGGCAACAACGAAATGCAATTGTTTTTCTGAAGGACTTTTTCTATTCATAATTCTTGGCTCTTAGGCCGAAGTTACAAAAGGTTCTGCAGTCGACCATAACAATGGGTTAGGGCCCGTGGCCCAACTACAGAAAAGGAGGAAAAAGAAGAAATAAAAAAGGAAGAAAGATCCTTATTACAACAACATGCGGGTCAACTTCTTGATGGGGATGTCAGCAACCTCCGCCAAGGCCGGAGCCACCTCTAGCAGAGCATCAACCTTGTATTGGGCGTGGGACTCCGCCATGACCCTATTAAAGTCGTCCCAGAGCTCCGCCATACGAGCTTCCACGGTGGCAACATCGACGGCTGCTTCTGCGGCAATGGCAGCGGTGGTGGCCTTGGCCTCCTCGTCGTAGCCCTCCCGTCCTCAGACTCCGTGGCCATGTACATGACCTCCTCCTCCTCATCTCCAAAGTTGAAGATGAGGGGATGGGCCGCCGGAGCTGGTGGAGGAGAAGGTGGCGCGTCACCGGCCGATGGAGAAGCAACGCGCAATGAGGATGCCATTGCAAGAACTGAGGAAACTCGTGTGAGAGAAGAGGTTACAATGTTTGGAGGTTGGGTGTAAAGCATGGTAAATAGCTTCAGGTTTTATAGACCAAGGGAGGTGTAGTGTCGCGACAATACTTCGGTTTAATTTCCCCTGTCGGAACAGTTCGAGATCGTGTTTGATCCGACATTGATGGGACACGTTGAAGACACGCGCAATTGATCAAAGAGGCACAAGACCGGTCAAGGTGCAGACAAAGAAGCAAGGCCTTCGCATTTCGCGGAACGATGCTTGAGCCTCTAAAAGGGGTAATATGCCTTAAGCGGGCCGATTGCTGTGAACCAGGTTAAATGCTAGCAGATATTACTTGTCTAAAAACTTTAGTCTCAGGCATGATACGATTAATTGAGCCGCCAGCTGTACATCTTGTCAGATGTGTACAGGTACCGCCTGGCTTAACAAACCTTGGTGTAAAGTATTCCTCATAAAAGGCCAAAGGCTGGTCATCAAGCCTAGTGGGACCGAAATACTTGCCCAAGCTAGCCTGAATCCAACTTTTAAGATCTGGTCATCATGCCTAGTGGGACCGGAATACTTGCCCAAGCTAGCCTGAATACACCGCGACAGATGGGTACAAGTATTACTCGGTAAAACTTAGCTAGAGGTTTGGTATGCATAAGGAAGCCGCCAGCTGTAACTCACAACAGTTGAGTACAGGATCCACTCAACTTAATACGTCCTGACAACCAGCCACCATCTTAAATGGAGCTAGAATACTTGCCTAGATCAACCTGAAACCAACCCTTGTGTTGGGACTACGGGTCCGAAGTATTCTCTAATAGGAGTCGCCAGTTGTACACTGCGGTGGTTAGGTACAAGTACTATTCGGTGAAATTTGAGGTGAGATGGGATACGCCATATGATGTACCGACAGCTGGTAACCGTGTCAATCGGGGCTAGAGTACCTACTTAGCTAAAAGAATGATAAAGGCTTATAGTATGTTCCATGGTTGAGCCGACAGCTGGTTACTTCATTGGATAGAACCAGGTATCACGAGCAGCTCTTGATAGAGATCTTGAGGATATGCATAGCAAAAGGGGGCGCCAACTGTACTCTGCGTCAGATGGGTACAAATATCGCTCAGCCTGATTTAATTTGAACGATGGTACGACTCATGACGGGCAGACGACAAAGATCCTAAAATTGTATTGGGTACCACTTATAAAAGATTAATGTTTGGAATTCTAGCTGAGTCCCTTACAATCTTCTTGTAAATAATGTAGCACTCGGCACAAAGAAGGAACCAGTCAGAAAATGACGTCAAGAATTGGGAGCACTCGGCATGAAGCATGACTTGGCTGGAGCGCAACCACAAAGGACTACAACACGACTGCATGGGGCTCGGGGGCTACTGTGGAATAGATGGACCCCGAGTATCCTCAATAGGCCGCGAAGATCACCTAACTGAGGGTAGGGCCGGGTCGGCCATACCTTAGTACGTATAGCCCAGATCGTGTCCTGCCTTGCACGGCAAGGTGGAGCGCTTCCAGAAGCCTATCTCGATAAGGGAGGGCGAGATTGTAACTATCGGCAAGTATGTTGTAGATAAGGAAAGATAGAAATAGGAATCTTACCTTGTAATTAGCCGAGACTCTATCTTGTAACCTTGCATCTCTAAATATATAAAGGGGGTAGCGGATCCCAGTTAAACATACATACACACACAAGAATACACATAATCCCAGAACACAGGACTAGGGTATTACCTCCACCGCGAGGGCCTTAACCTGTCTAACCCCTTGTCACGTGGTACCATCGAGTCTAGAGATCTAGTGCAATACCCCATTCAAATCATTGCCGACGACAACCCCCCAGTTTAGCATACGTCGACAGGCTGTAACCTATCTTCTCTCGGATCAGACAGTTCGCGCTCATCATCTGTCGTTGGCCCGAGCCAGACAAGAGATTTCTAAGGGGCTTCCTCGTCATGGAATTAAATAGCGGGCTATAGCGCCGCTATAGCGTTTCGGAAGAGACAACGCTAGGCTATGCTCATTTTTGGCGCTACATCCGCTACCGTCGCTAAAGCGCCATTTAGCGCCGCTAAACGGCTTAGCGATAACGTTTATTTAGCGCCGCTATTCCAAGATTTTCTGCGCAGTCAAATGTTTGTTGCCATGGAACTATGGAGCTACTAGTCCAGACTAGAACTAAAACTCTAGAACTATGCAAGTTTGTTGTATTATCATGATATGTGCTGCTGATTTGGTCTTTTGGACAATAGAGCATTTGGATTTCATGAATCATGATGTAATCATGTAATGTCACTTAAAGTAATGTTCCGGAGCTTTGGAAATGTATTAGTGTTCATGAAATATCTTTATTACCATGTTTTTGTTCAGCAATTTTTGATTTTTTTCATATTTTTTTTTTTTGAAAAACACTATATGCCATAGCTCCGCTATAGCTCCGCTATAGCTCCGCTATAGCCTTATAGCTTTTAAAAAAATGCTGCCGCTATTTGCCATAGCCCGCTATTTAAAACCATGATACATATATATATAGTAAAAATAACAGGTACTCCCCGAGGTCCAGGCTCCCTTGCTCTCCTTCCTACGATCTGCTTTAAAAACCGTGTTAACCTTTGCGGGTATAGCCATTTTGGAGTGGTTAAAACCCGTTTGCGGGTTACTTTTTATATTAATTAATTTTGTCATTTATTTCTTTCCTTGATTCCAGTGGCTCGTTGCCCCCCTGTCCCCCCTTCTACAGATCCGGCAGCGGCGCCCCTCCCCCTCTCTCTCCCCTCTGCTCCTAGGCACTCCCTCCACAGGGGCGGCCGGCGTGCCGCCCCCCTTTCCTTCTCCAGCGGCGGCGCCCCTTCCTCCTCCATCCGCGCCGCCACGACACCGTCCGTCCCCGATCCGACGCCGCCTCCTTCTCCACACGGCGGGGGCAAGAGCAACCAGGCAAAGCTTGGGAAGCAGCTTGGGGAAGCTGAGTTAACACAAAGTGGCTAGCTTGTCCCTATTTATAGTGGGGGCTATTTTTACATTTCACGATACAACCCCTCATTCGGGGGTGAAGTAAGGGCAAAGAGGTCTTTGCTCAAAAATACTTCTTTGCCCTTGACCTGCTCCCTTTGGCGTGGGTACCAAGGGAAGAACACTCTCGGACCTGAAGCTAAGACCTAAGTGCCCTTGCTTTTCTATCTAAAGTAGGGCTATAAGGGGATTACAGGGGACCCTGTTGTTATGGCAGCTAGCAAATCCCTCTGCCACACGATACCAGTTGTTACGGCCAGTTTGCATATCCTTTTGCCACGTAATATGATTCCTGACGCCTGCTGTAGACCGTGCTTGTTGTCCCCCAGCCTTCTTGGCGCTCACGGAACTACATCTCCCTCTCCGTTTGGACTTTAGTGTATCTGGTCCCTGGCTAGGTTCGCGCGAGCCAATCCTCCCTTGTCATTCCTCCTTCCTTTGATCCGCCATAGCCTCACCCTGAGAGGTCTCTTGAAAGGGACATGCTCTAGATCAATCATAGTGATGATTGTACCACGTCTTTGTTCATATACATATGATAACGTTGTTTATCAGTTCCCTAAAAAATGTCATGACTTTGTCCATTGGGTATGACTTGATTGTGAAACACATTGTTAAGTGACATTATTCTAAACGGATCCCTGATCCATATCATTACGAGGAGCGATTATGATTTGAAAAGCATACATATTGGTTGATGGTAATGTATCACATACCATAGATATAGAGATATCAAACCAATAGTATGGACGCATGTTGGAGAACATGGGCAGTCGGACAGACCTACTCTGAGATGATGTGAGTTGTTATCTCTTATAGCGCCATCAGTGTATAGTCTAGAGTGCTACGTCTATATGGTCTTTAGACCTGAGATTGTCATGGATGCCCAGCATGTTGACTCGTGTACTTTGGTATCATTAAACGCTACTCCGTAACAGGGTAGTCATAAAGGTGACTACTGGGTATGCCACGATACATAGCCAGGGGTGTGATGATCAAGATGGGAATTGTCACTTCTCGATAACAGGAGAGATACCTTTGGTACCGTCGTGTGAATGGATAGGGAAAGCGCACGGCCGTGCTAACATGACTAAGGAGTTAGTCATGGTTTGTGGAATAGACGGACCCCGAGTATCCTCAATAGGCCGCGAAGATCACCTAACTGAGGGTAGGGCCGGGTCGGCCATACCTTAGTACGTATAGCCCAGATCGTGTCCTGCCTTGCACGGCAAGGTGGAGCGCTTCCAGAAGCCTATCTCGATAAGGGAGGGCGAGATTGTAACTATCGGCAAGTATGTTGTAGATAAGGAAAGATAGAAATAGGAATCTTACCTTGTAATCAGCCGGGACTCTATCTTGTAACCTTGCATCCCTAAATATATAAAGAGGTAGGGGACCCCGGTTAAACATACATGCACACACACACACGAGAATACACATAATCTCAGAACACAGGACTAGGGTATTACCTCCACCGCGGGGGCCCTAACCTGTCTAACCCCTTGTCCCGTGGTACCACCGAGTTTGGAGATCCAGCGCAATACCCCATTCAAATCATTGCCGACGATAACCCCCAGTTTAGCATACGTCGACATGCTATAACCTATCTTCTCTCAGATCAGACAGTTCGCGCTTATCGTCTGTCGTTGGCCCGAGCCAGACAAGAGATTTCTAAGGGGCTGCCTCGTCGAGCAACAAGGCGAAGCTCGGGAAGCAGCTCGGGAAATCTGAGTTAACACAAAGTGGCTAGCTTGTCAATATTTATAGTGGGGGCCAGTTTTACATTTCACGATACAACCCATCATTCAGGGGTGAAGTAAGGGCAAAGAGGTCTTTGCTCAAAAAAAATACTTCTTTGCCCTTGACCTGCACCCTTTGGTGTGGGTACCAAGGGGAGAACACTCTTGAACCTGAAGCTAAGACCTAAGTGCCCTTGCTTTTCTATCTAAAGTAGGGCTAAAAGGGGATTACAGGGGACCCTGTTGTTATGGCAGCTAGCATATCCCTCTGCCACACGATACCAGTTGTTACAGCCAGCTTGCATATCCTTTTGCCACGCGGTATGATTCCTGACGCCTGCTGCAGACTGTGCTTGTTGTCCCCCAGCCTTGTTGGCGCTCATGGAACTACATTTCCCTCTCCGTTTGGACTTTAGCGCATCTGGCCCCTGGCAAGGTTCGCGCGAGCCAATCCTCCCTTGTCATTCCTTCTTTCTTTGATCCGCCATAGCCTCACCCTGAGAGGTCTCTTGAAAGGGATATGCTCTAGATCAATCATAGTGAAGATTGTACCACGTCTTTGTTCATGTACATATGATAACGTTGTTTATCGGTTTCCTAAATAAATGTCATGACTTTGTCTATTCGGTACGACTTGATTGTGAAACATATTGTTAAGTGACATTATTCTAAACGGATCCCTGATCCATATCATTACGAATAGCGGTTATGATTTGAAAAGCATACGTATTGGTTGATGGTAATGTTTCACATACCATAGATATAGAGATATCAAACCAATAGTATGACTGCATGTTGGAGAACATGGGCGGTCGGATAGACCTACTCCGAAACGCTGTGAGTTGTTATCTCTTATAGCGCCATCAGTGTATAGTCTCGAGTTTTACGTCTATATGGTCCTTAGACCTGAGATTGTCATGGATGCCCAGCATGTTGACTCGTATACTTTGGTATCATTAAACGCTACAACGTAACAGGTAGTCATAAAGGTGACTACTGGGTATGCCACGATACATAGCCAGGGTGTGATGATCAAGATGGGATTTGCCCCTACTCGATAACAGGAGAGATACCTCTGGTATTGTTGTGTGAATGGATAGGGAAAGCGCATGGCCATGCTAATATGACTAAGGAGTTAGTCATGGTTTTTATCCATTACACTGTCGAGAGAAGCGGTCGAGCTATCAACAAGGGTAGCATGCATCTCGCCTTGAGCTTGACTGGTATCGTTTGGCAAAGGGATCGATATGTGAGTGTATCAATGATCAACCGAAAATTGATTCTGTGCATTCGGGGGTCAATACGTACTGTTAGGTGCTGTTGTTGATTAGTGGATTGAAAATGGGTTTCCGGATCAACAGCCAACTTCCACTGAACCTAACGGGCCACACACTTAATGGGTTAGAACTGTTTAACGGGTTTATGTGTGGATATGATCTGCGTAGGAGATAGAACCCTAGCGGGCCGAAGCCCACTAGCGTAAGTATATAAGGGGAGGCATAGGGGTGGCGTTTGATGATGAGTTGAGCCTTCACCACGCCTAGCCATCGCGCGCCCCTCCTGCTCCCTAGAAATCCTAGCCACACGGCGAGGTGCTAGCACACCCCGTGAGGCGTTCCTGCTCGGTACGTGTGGATACCGCTAGAGGTGCGGCCGTACACGGACGCGCTATTCAGCAAACACTTGGCGAACATCAGCGACCACTCGGCGAGCACTGGCGAGCACTCGGCGAACACCGGCGAGCACAGCTGAGCACTCAGTGGTGATCGGGACGTGTACTTCTACTTCCTCTACACGCGAGAAACTGCTTTCGCAGCATCTGCGCGTCAAGGGTAACGATCTATGATCTTCTACTTGCATGTGCTCTTAGGGGATTCGTGGTAAGAAATTTTGATTTTTCGCTCTTGTAGCCTACCTGTTTCACAGCATCTCTGTGGTTGGGCACCTTCTTCGTTCCGCCTTTGCCCCACGCCAGGGGCAGGCTCCCTCTGGGTAGGTGCCTCCATCACTCCGCCTTTGCCCCTCGCTGGGCGGGCGAGGCATCCTCCGAGTGGGCACCTATTGTGCTCCTCCATCCCAGGGCTAGTTCGTCTCTTCTTAATTCGAAAAGAGTGGGTGTCCCCTACTACAACATCATCTCCAGACGTTACCGCCACCGGGCAAACCGTCACCGCTGGTTTTCGCCGCTTCTCCGACCCCGACGCCTACACCAAGTAGCACCCACACGACGCCCCGAACTTCGTTGTGCCATCGCTGAGCACCTACACCTGCCGGAGCACCCTCACCGGCATCAATCGAAGCCGCCGCCGCTTAATCCTGCCGCCTGGCCACCTCCCTCGCTGCAAAGCACCTCCACCCCCTCCACCTGGTTTGTCGTCCTCCTAAGCCCCTGCCCCAACCCCCTCATTGCCATCTCCGACCGCCGCTGGTGCGTCCGGAGGATTGCAGGCGATAGGGTTCGATGACCTGGCGGTCACATGAGGTGGTGTACTCGAGAAGCTTAGCCATGGCAAGGAATCCGAGGCAGCTAAAGGCTGCGGCGTCGGTAACTTGGTGGCGAAGCTGGTTCTGACCTGCGGGCCCAGGCGTGGGCCGGCGACCGAGGAAGCTGCGAAGATATTTTCCAAAGGAATATGTCGAGAATATTCCCTCTCGGGAGTGTGTCTTGTTATGTGTGTTGATGCTCTAGTGTGTAGGGCATCTCACCGTTGGGCTATAAATAGAGGGGGAGGGGAGCACCACCTCCTCATCCCCTTAGAGCTAAAAATTTCAGAACAGGAGAGGGTGAGTGGGGTGTGTTTGGGTGGCACCTACAGTGCTTGTGGCCACAAGAAGTGTGGTTTGTAATCCCCCAACTTCTGTGCAATGAAATAATCCTTCTCCATGAACATCTTGTGTTGATTTGCTCCTAGTTCTTATTGTTCTTGTCTTTCCTTTTGAGGCTCTTGTTGGAGAGTAAATCTTGGTGATTTCTTACTTGTTCTTGTTGGTCTATGATGCCTTAAGGTTGCTAATATGATTTGACACACTTCTAGCAACCATATGAGAGGCAAGAGATCGAGATCTTAACTAGTTGCTATTATGTGCATAAACTTTCTTCCGCACAGCAGTCAGTGTTGGATTTGTAGAAATATCTAGAAACATCATTTTTGAGTGATTCCAGTTGGAAAAGATGCGTGACTCATATACCCATCTGTGGTAAAAATTTTAAGATCACTAGTTTCCTGGTTTCGGATCTACGAGGTGAATACCGAACCCCAAACTTGCAGCCCTGAGTTCCTGACAGTTCTTGGTATATGATTTTTCATGATTTTTTTGTTAGGAGTTTTTAGGAGATTTTTGGTGGAGTACTTCACAACACATTGACACATAGGGAGAAAAATTCTCATGATTTTCAGAGCACCTTAAAGCCAAGAACCTCCTACTCCATGAGAGGACAAGTTCTGAAAGAATCTGCTTTTGCTTTTTGAAAGTTTCTTTGGGGTTTTGTCATGTTCTCCTTTTCAAAAGCAAGATTTGAATTGATTCCTCTTGTTTGGACACTTGGCAACCCCACATATTCATATGGATATCATCCATACAAGTCATGGATACACATAGTTGTCATGTTGTCCATCGCGGTTTGATCTCCGACACGAAGCAGTTTTTGTGGAATGCTTAGAGGGGCTGCATGTGCAAAAGGAAAGCGTCAGAATTAATTGGTGTCTATTCACCCCCCTCTAGCCGCCTAGCTCAGGTCTTCAACTGGTATCAGAGCATTTGGTTTGGTGCTTATTTGCAAATCTTGACCAAATTTTGAAGCCGATCCTTCTTGCTATTTGAGCTATGGCGGATAAGTATTCCACCAAACTCCCCGTACTCTCCGGAGTCGATTTTTCTTATTGGAAGACTAGGATGGAGGCGTATATTATGGCTGAGGGCTACAATATTTGGTTAAAAGTGAAGAATCCTTATGTGGTGCCCGAGGAGGTTACGACCGGGAATCAATGTGATGTCGAGCTCAATGCGAAAGCTCGAAACTACATCATTCAAGGTCTAAGCTGAGGGGAGTATGAGCGAGTGGCTCACATCACATTTGCTCACACCATTTGGTCTATCCTCCAAGCTTACCATGAGGGGATAGACCAGATCAGGGTGGTGTGGCAGGATCAGTACAAGAGGGAATACAACCGATTCGCACAAAAGACGGGTGAAACGCTGGATGCTTGTTTCAGCCGGTTCACAAAAATTCTGAGCGAACTCCGTTCGGTGGGCACAACCTATACCGATTCGGAGAACGCAAGACACTTCCTTTCTGCCTTGGATATGAAGGTCTGGGATATGAAGGTGACCGCCATCCGGCAGGCAGCTGATCTCTCGAAGCTAACCTTGGATGGGCCCTACTTGAATCTCAAGACTCGTGAACTTGAGCATATTGCGAGAGAGTTGGGCCCTTCATCTATAGCCTTGATTGCTAACCCTTCTGATTCTTCTCCTGCCGGTGTGGGTTTCTCTTTCTCTACTCTCTGTGAGCTGTCCATTGATCAGATGGACAAGATTCCAGAGGAGCTGCTTGCCTTGTTGGCCTGGAAGTTCTCACATGCTTACAGGCGAGTGGCCGATCGGAGGAGAGGCATCATGAGCTGCTTCGGTTGTGGTGGTCTCAACCACATGAGGCGTGGCTGCCCCAAGTCCGGAGGAAAGGAATGGAATGACTACGTCGCACCGGCACGGAACGCCTACATCAACAAGAACCGCAACATCAAGGCCGGTGGTGGAGGTGACAAGAAGAAGCCACCTAAGCAGTTGATGAAGGGACGCCGCATGGTCGAGAAGGTGTTGGCCGCTCTGGAAGAAGCCGGCATCTCTGACAAGGAGGATGGACACTCGGATGATGGTGCGGATGAGCCGCCGACGAACGACGATGTCGACTACACCGGCATGTGCTTCATGGCACACGGCGACAGCAACAGCGACAACGGTGTTTTTGAAGAATTTTAAATGGTGCATTTGTGGAAATTGCCGTTGAATTGGAACCAAACCATTGTGCTGAGCTTAGGCTAGGTAATGGTTTGATCGGACGTGGTCCGGTGGAATTTGTTAAGCTACCATATGGTGTGTTAGGCCTTCCTAATTGTGATGACACGAAGGGATTATGATGTTGGAAATTTTATGATGAACTAACGTTGCGGGTGAGGTAAGGTGTGTTGGTTTCGTGAGTGTTTACCTCAGTGATGCAGGTATCGACGGGTACGTGGCTGACGCTTCGCGGGGATAGCTGGAGGCTGGTGCGTCCGGAGGATTGCAGGCGATTGGGTTCGATGACCTAGTGGTCACATTAGATGGTGTACTCGAGAATCTTAGCCATGGCAAGGAATCCGAGGCAGCTAAAGGCTGCGGCGTCGGTAACTTCTATGCAATGAAATCATTCTTCTCCATGAATATCTTGTTTTGATTTGCTCCTAGTTCTTCTTGTTCTTGTCTTTCCTTTTGAGGCTCTTGTTGGAGAGTGAATCTTGGTGATTTCTTGCTGGTCTTGTTGGTCTATGATGCCTTAAGGTTGCTAATATGATTTGACGCACTTCTAGCAACCATATGAGAGGCAAGAGATCAAGATCTTAACTAGTTGCTATTATGTGCATAAACTTTCCTCGTCGCAGTAGTCAGTGTTGGATTTGTAGAAATATTTAGAAACATCATTTTTGAGTGATTCTAGTTGGAAAAGATGCGTGACTCATATACCCATCTGTGGTAAAAATTTCAAGATCACTAGTTTCCTGGTTTGGGATCTATGAGGTGAATACCGAGCCCCAAACTTGCAGCCCCGAGTTCCTGACAGTTCTTGGTATATGATTTTTCATGATTTTTCTGTAAGAATTTTTAGGACATTTTTGGTGGAGTGCTTCACGACACATTGACACATAGGGAGAAAAATTCCCATGATTTTCAGAGCAACTTAAAGCCACGAACCTCCTACTCCATGAGAGGACAAGTTCTGATAGAATCTGTTTTCACTTTTTGAAAGTTGCTTTGGGGTTTTGTCATGATTTCTTTTCAAAAGCAAGATTTGAATTGATTCCTCTTGTTTGGACTCTTGACAACCAGGATTGTGGCTCTAAAATCCCCACATATTCATATGGATATCATCCATACAAGTCATGGGTACACATAGTTGTCATGTTGTCCATCACGGTTTGATCTTCGACACGAAGCAATTTTTGCAGAATGTTTAGAGGGGCTGCATGTGCAAAAAGAAAGCGTCAAAATTATTTGGCGTCTATTCATCCCCCTCTAGACGCCTAGCTCGGGTCTTCAACTGGTATGAGAGCATTTGGTTTGGTGCTTTTTTGCAAATCTTGATCGATTTTTGAAGCCGATCCTTCTTGCTATTTTAGCTATGGCGGACAAGTATTCCACCAAACCCCCGTGTTCTACGGAGTCTATTTTTCTTATTGGAAGACTAGGATGGAGGCATATATTATGGCTGAGGGCTACAGCATTTGGTTAAAAGTGAAGAATCCTTATGTGGTGCCCGAGGAGGTTACGACCGGGAATCAATCTGATGTCGAGCTCAATGCGAAAGCTTGAAACTACATCATTCAAGGTCTAAGCCGAGGGAAGTATGTGCGAGTGGCTCACATCACATCTGCTCACACCATTTGGTCTACACTCCAAGCTTACCATGAGAGGACAGACCAGATTACGATGGTGTTTCAGGATTAGCACAAGAGGGAATACAACCGATTCGCACAAAAGACGGGTGAAACGTTGGATGCTTGATTCAGCCGGTTCACAAAGATTCTGAGCGAACTCTGTTCGGTGGGCACGACCTATACCGATTCGGAGAACGCAAGACACTTCCTTTATGCCTTGGATATGAAGGTCTGGGATATGAAGGTGACCGCCATTCGGCAGGCAGCTGATCTCTCGAAGCTGACCTTGGATGGGCCCTACTTGAATCTCAAGACTCGTGAACTTGAGCATATTGCGAGAGAGCTGGGTCCTTCGTCTACAGCCTTGATTGCTGACCCTTCTGATTCTTCTCCTGTCGATGTGGGTTTCTCTTTCTCTACTCTCTGCGAGCTGTCCATTGATCAGATGGGCAAGATTCCAGAGGAGCTGCTTGCCTTGTTGGCCAGGAAGTTCTCACATGCTTACAGGCGAGTGGCCGATCGGAGGAGAGGCATCATGAGTTGCTTCGGTTACGGTGGTTTCAACCACATGAGGCGTGGCTGCCCCAAGTCCGGAGCAGAGGAATGGAACGACTACGTCCCACCAACATGGAACGCCTACATCAACAAGAACCGCAACATCAAGGCCGGTGGTGGAGGTGACAAGAAGAAGCCACCTAAGCAGCTGATGAAGGGACGCCGCATGATCGAGAAGGTGTTGGCCGCTCTGGAAGAAGCCATCATCTCTGACAAGGAGGATGGACACTCGGATGATGGTGAGGATGAGCCGCCGAAGAACGACGACGTCGACTACACCGGCATGTGCTTCATGGCACACGGCGACAGCGACAACGGCACCTCAGATGTTGATCATACTGATGATGATGAGGTAATTGATGAACAAGATCCCTCCTATTCTGAACTATTGGATGCATTAGTTAAACTTCATGACAAGTACACTAGGGTCTTGGCCAAGAAAAATACCCTGGAAGTCCAAATAAAAAATGATAAACCAACTGCTTGCTCTGATTGTGGAAAGCACACTCTAGGATTGGATGAATTGAAAATGCATTTTAAGAATGTCACTATCCAACTAGAGAATGAAAAATGTAGGATTGTTCCCGAGCCTGTTGACTCTGATGGGTGGTTAGAGTTTATAGGGTCATGACTGATTTCAATGAATTAAGGACAACTCACGATAGGGTTCCTGATTTGAATGAAAAACGTAGGGAAGTTAATGTTAAGCTTGTAGCAGGACTAGATGATACTAGAAAAAAATTGTTCCTTGTCACCTCTGATCTAGAGTCTGTCTGCTTGATGAACCCTAGCGTGCTTTGTCCTGATCCCTCTGCACACTCATCTAAGGACCCAGTCAGTCCAGTTGCGAGCTGTAGCGATCATGCTCCACCTAAGGACGCAATCAGCTCAGATGAGAGTTTTAGCTTCCACTCACTTGATTCTACATGCCGTGATTGCACACTGTTAAAGCTTGAGAATTTGAACTTGCAAGCTAAGGTTTCTGAGCTGAATGATACTATTCTTGATGCCTCTGTGTGATCGATGTCTTGAGGTTGATGGTGAGATGGGTAGGATCTACCAGGACATGAGTGATAAATTTGAGGGTAGGTTGACCCATGCCCAAAATGCTGCCTTTCCTGTCAGGCTCTCAAGAGGGAAGTTAAGATCCTAGGTGAGAAGTGCCGCAAAACTTTAGGAAAAGGTACAACTGATAGCCATGACTCTTCAAACTCTTCCTCTTCTTCTGGGTTTTGTCCCCAACTCCATCAGGAGTGCGAGTACCTCATGAGAACTCTTGAGAAGTTTGTTGGGGGCAAATGGAAGCTGAACTGGATACTTGACAAAAGCAAGATATCAAGGGCTAGAGGTCTAGGCTACAATTGGCTTAAGCACATCAAGATACACCCAACTAGAGTCCTTGGATGGGATGAGAACAGGCAGACAGTTTTTTTAGGGACAGTGTTCCTGAGACTACTATTTTCAGGTCCGCAGGGATCGTTAGGGAAAGTCCTACCACACAGTCTGTTCAGTCTCAAAAGAAAGCTCCACAAAGTCCACCTACGAAGAGCGTTCCTCTTACCACTCCTGCCCCTAGAAATGGCAGAGTAGTTTGCACCTTCTACGATAGGATATAACACACTGAGCAGAACTGCTTCTGTTGTGCTAAGGAAGCACGTGAGGAGCGTAGAAAACAGGATAGAATTCGAGGACCTCCTAAGAAACCTGCACCTAGGTTCGTTCCTCCTCAAGCTAGACCGGTGGTTAGACGGCCAGGACTTGGAGCACAGCCTTCTATTGTTCATCCTGTTGCCGATCTGGGGCGTGAGCAGCGTCATCCTCAGGACGTGCCTCATGTAAGTTACAGAGGTGAGCATCCGCGACGTGAGGCGCCAACTCCGTGGTGGAGGAATGGTAAGAAGGGTAGGAAGCGCGGACAGGATGCACCCGCCTCAGCTCAACGGCAGGTTGGTCCTAATCCAGCGTAAGGATGTGTCCCTGCTAGAAGAGATGGCTTAGTCCGAGTAGAGTCTGTTCGGTATGGTCGTGTGACTCAGTTTTTGGTGCCAAAAGATGCACTAGTATTTCCCAATGCTATGCCACGTTTCTTCACTCGTTGACTCAGGCGCGTTGGGCTGGGAAGGGGGACATGTAGATCATCGATTCCGGGTGTTGTCGCCACATGACCGGAAACTCTCAGTGGTTCTCCTCCTTAGTCTGTGAGCCCCAGGATGAGAAAATCACCTTTGGGGATGCTTCATCAGGTCGTGTGCTCGCTCGAGGCTCTATTCAGGTTAGTGACCAGGTTGTACTTAAGGATGTGGCCCTTGTCGGCAAGCTTCGCTATAATTTGCTTTCGGTTTCTCTGCTGACAAATGAGGGTTTTGATATTCATTTTAAGCAGAATGAAAGTTGCATTCTTGATTCTTCTGAGAGTTTTGTTTACGGGATTCACAGATTTAGGAGAGTTTTTCATGTTGATTTCTAATCTACAGTTGGCTCTTCTCATTACTTGATTGCTTCAGAGTCCCATGACACTTCCTTCTGGAATAGGAGACTGGGTTACATTGGTTTTGATCACTTGACCGAAGTTAGCAGTCAGGATCTGATTCGTGGTTTGCCCAAACTCAAAATGGTTAATGATATAGTTTGTTCTTCTTGCCGGCATGGGAAGATGGTTGCCGCTGCTCACCCACCAGTCACCCTAGTGATGACTGATGCACATGTACAATTGCTTCACATGGACACTGTTGGTCCCTCTCGTGTGCAATCTGTGGGTGGCAAGTGGTATGTGCTCGTTGTTGTCGATGACTATTCTCGATACTCTTGGGTCTATTTCATGATGAAAAAGGATGAAACATTTGGTCATTTTCATTCCTTAATTCGTAAGCTTTATGTTGAGTTCTCTGGAGCGCTTCGCGCAATCCGTTCAGATAATGGCACTGAGTTCAAGAATGCACAATTTAAAAACTTCTATTCTGATTCTGGTGTTAAGCATCAATTCTCTTCTCCGCATGTCGCACAACAAAATGGCGTTGTGGGCTGAGGCTAGGACTATGCTTGATGAATATTCTACTCCTAGGTATTTCTGGACTGTTGCTGTTTCTACAGCTTGCTATGTTTCAAACAGGGTGTTTCTGAGGTCCAAGTTGCATCGCACATCCTATGAACTTCGATGTAGGCGTAAGCCAAGTGTTTCACATTTCGGAGTGTTTGGATGCAAGTGTTTTATTCTGAAGTGTGAAAATTTAGATAAATTTGAATCTCGATCTTCAGATGGCATTTTTTTGAGTATACAACTTCTGTGGTGAATTATCACGTCTGGGATAGTGAGAGACGAAGAGTTGTTGAGACTTGCGAGGTGACCTTTGATGAGGCTATGCCGGGGGCAAGGCCAGATATCTCAGATTCAGACGAGAAGGTCATTGAAGATGACGGTTCTTCAGAACCCGATCATGACTTAGCTCCATCGGTGACGCCTCCAGTTTCCAGTCTTGTTCCTTAGTCTCATCCCTTACCTTCTGATTCTACTCAGCTCTCACCTTGTGCTTCTAGGTTCTGACCTATAGAATTAGATTCGTCTGGTGGCTCTGATCCTACCTCTCCTGCTCTTGAGGTAGAGGCCATTTCTAGGGCTCCTCATCACATCCAGAAAGACCATCTCCCTCCACAGAGGATCGGTGGTTTGAGCAAGAGAACCCGATCGAAGTCTGGGCTTTCTCACCTTTTCTAATCTGCTGCTTTCGTTGTTTCCTTTGAACCGAAGGACGTCGCCCATGCACTTTCTAATCATGATTGGGTGAATGCGATGCACGAAGAGTTAGAGAACTTTGAGAGGAACAAAGTGTGGCAGCTTGCTGAATGCCCTAAAGGGCATAATGTAATAGGTACTAAATAGAACAAGCAAAGTGAGGATGTGGCTATGGTTAGAAACAAGGCAAGATTGGTTGCTCAAGGTTACACTCAGATCGATAGGGTAGACTTCGATGAGACATACGCTCCTGTGGCTAGACATGATTCCATCAGGATCTTAGCGGCATTTTTGGCATCCAATGGGTTCAAACTGTATCAAATGGATGTCCGTAGTGCTTTCCTGAATAGCTATATTAAGGAGGAAGTATATGTGAAGCAACCTCCTGAGTTTGAGAATTCAAGATATCCTAATTATGAATATAAGCTTGATAAGGCTCTATATGGGTTAAAGCAAGCACCCAGGGCTCTATGATGGGGAACTCAACTTCTTTCTCGGCTTTCAGTTCAAGCAATCACCAAAGGGGGCCTTCCTTCACTAGAGAAAGTACACAAAAGACCTGCTTAGTAGATTTGCCATGTCAGATAGCAAGCAAGTCTCTACTCCGATGACAACTAATGTTGCCTTAGGGCCCAACGAGAATGGTGAACCAGTTCACCAGAAGGAGTATCGTAGCATGATAGGCTCCCTGCTTTATCTTACCTCTTCCCAGCTGGACATCCAGTTCGCTGTGGGTCTTTGTGCCGCTTTCAGGCCTCACCTAGAGTGTCTTACCTTCAGGCGGTGAAGCGGATCTTTCGCTATCTTCGAGCGATTGCAGACTTTGGCCTCTGCTTCTATGCTACCTCTTGTCTATCTTACCCATAGATGAGAGCGAGTCTGATCTTGAATGGTTTCTGTTCTTGCCTAATTCTTTGTGTTTTTCCCAGCTGCATTTCCTTGGTTTTGTGGCTCCTTATTCATTGTTGCTGTTTTAATGCACATTCTTTTGGAATGAAACTGTTGACTCACTTGTTGAGGGGGTGTTTGCGGGGAACTTTGCATTAGCATATAGACTTTTTTTTTGTTTTTGGAGCTTTGCATATTATGCTTTTGAATTTAGGCTTTCCAAGATGTCGAGACTATTCACATTTTCTCGTTCAATTGTTGTCTAGTCCAAAAATGACATTGCTTTTGGTTTTCCCAAAAACTTTGATGTGGCATGAGATTTTCACTTTCAGGATATTGTTGCTTGGTGATGCGTTTGCAGTCTTCCTTCAGTCATACTTGCAACATGGTGAAATCTTTTCTTGGCCAAATCTTGCTCCTGTAAATTGAAAGCCAAAAAATGCAATTTCATGTTTTGGAGAGATTTCACCGGTTATCCTTCACGAGATGGCTTGCCATTGCACATAAGAGGCATGAACTTGGAAAGAAATCGGATAGCCAAGACGTGTGATTCCTTAGTGTAATGCTGGGCACCGTCGGCCATTTGTATTCGGCTAGAGGCTCTCCTACCTAAATTAAATCAAAAATGCAAAACACACGCAGGAGGAGAGTGATCTAGAAGGCCATTTCCAGTGATCCTCGAGATGTGCCTTTCAAGGAATTGCTCGCTTTGAACCTGTCGACCTACTGAAGGATAATCGGGCCGGGCTAACTACGAGATCGTAACGAACTCAACGTGTCAAATACATCCCGAGGTAGATAAGGAATACTACAAGTCTTGGGGATCACGACTCTTAATCCAATCCAGGAAACCACGTCCGGGTCTTCACGTAGCCGTGCAGAACTCCTGTTCGAGACGGACTCAAACACGATGCCTTGGCCATTACGCATCACGCCAGCTAGGAGGCTGTTCAACAGGATGCACACGGGCCAGATAGAACCTTCCAGGGAGCTGGGCCCTGGTAGGCTGCTCGATTGGGCCGTCAGGGAGTGGGCCATGGCAATGGGCCGTGATTTTATCCCCGACAATATTGACCTGAGATATCACTTTCTTAGAGACCATGTGGAGAAGGGTGACATAGTGTTGCAGTTTGTTGACACCGACCGTCAGCTGGATGATATCTTCACCAAGCCACTGGATAAGGCTAGGTTTGAGGCTCTCATGGGACAGCTTGGGATTGTGAGCTTGGCTAGCTTATAGTCAGGAGGAGCTTGAACTACTTGTACTCTATGTAATATATTCTTTTCGCTTTCCTTGTATTGCATTTGGGTTGCATTCGGGCTTGACTATATTGTGTAGGCAGTCAGCACTCTTCACTTAGACTCCTGGCATGCTGTGGCACGGACTTCTCATCTTGTGCTTAGGTTACTATCATGCGTAATAGACTTCCTTCTCTCCTCTGGCTAGTTTGATCCCACATAGTCTTACAAGTCTCTAGGTAGACAGGGTCTGTGTCATATCTCTAGTAACCGAGGTGTAAAGTTGTCTTTCCTTGTAAGTCGTAGGCAGCAAATGAGAGCGAGTCTGACCTTGAATGGTTTCTGTTCTTGCCTAATTCTTTGTGTTTTGCCCAGTTGCATTTCCTTGGTTTTCTGACTCCTTATTCATTGTTGCTGTTTTAATGCATATTCTTTTAGGATGAAACTGTTGACTCACTTGTTGAGGGGGTGTTTGCGGGAAACTTTGCATTAGCATATAGACTTGTTTTTGTTTTTGGAGCTTTGAATATTATGCTTTTGAATTTAGGCTTTGCAAGATGTCGAGACTATTCACATTTCAGCTTGTGCTATCTCGTTCAATTAGTGTCTAGTCCAAAAATGACATTGTTTTTGGTTTTTTCAAAAACTTTGATGTGGCATGAGATTTTCACTTTCAGGATATTGTTGCTTGATGATGCGTTTGCAGTCTTCTTTTAGTCATACTTGTAACATGGTGAAATCTTTTGTTGGCCAAATCTTGCTCCTGTAAATTGAAAGCCAAAAATATGCAATTTCATGTTTTGGAGAGTTTTCACCGGTTATCCTTCACGAGATGGCTTGCCATTGCACACAGGAGGCATGAACTTCGAAAGAAATCGGATAGCCAAGATGTGTGATTCCTTCAGTGTAATGTTGGGCACTGTCGGTCATTTGTATTCGGCTAGAGGCTCTCCCGCCTAAATTCAATCAAAAATGCAAAACACACACAGGAGGAGAGTGATCTAGGAGGCCGTTTCCAATGATCCTTGAGATGTGCCTTCCTAGGAATTGCTCGCTTTGAACCTGTGAATGCATTCAAAAGTGTTTTAAAAAATAAAAAAATGAAAATGCTAGTAAGTTGAGTTGTCAATTTGAAGCTATTTGGATTTCAAAAGGTTGCATGTGGTGTTCTATTGAAGTTGTCTTTATGCCTTGTCATACCGCGATATTTGATTGTGATTTTCTAAGCCACATCTTTCAATATGAAAAATCGATTTACTAGCATCCCTTGAACTTGTGAGCACCGAACTAAAATTGCATTGTTTCAAGCATCTTTGCCATGTGCTTCACGTTCAAATGGATAATTTTCAAAGCTCCTTAGTACTTACATTTGCATTTGCATCATGCTTTGTGCTTGTTTTCTCAAATTTTTTGATGTCTATACTGCAAAAAGCGGGAGAATTGAAAAAGACATCAACAATCATTTCTTGAAAAAATGAAAATAATTTCTTGGGAAGTTTTGACTTTCACGACTTGGAGATTTTGAACACATGTGTTCCTATCTTTTGCTCCAAGCGTGATTCGGCATTTTCAATATGTCTTGTTCGACAAATCCAAAAACTTCAAAATATTTTTCGAGGGTTTGTCAATATATTCATGAAGGGGGAGTATTGAGACCCATGTGGAGGGTACCCCGGTTTGATGATGAATATATGTGACAAGATGAAATTTGAAATGTTTTTGAAGAATTTTAAATGGTGCATTTTTGGAAATTGCCGTGGAAATGGAACCAGACCATTGTGCTGAGCTTTGGCTAGGTAATGGTTTGATCGGACGTGGTCCGGTGGAATTTGTTGAGCTAACACGTGGTGTGTTAGGACTTCCTAATTGCGATGTCACGAAAGGATTATGATGTTGAAAATTTTGTGATGAACTAACATTGCAGGTGAGTCAAGGTGTGTTGGTTTCGTGTGTGTTCACCTCAGTGATGCAGGTATCGGCGGGTATGTGGCTGACGCTTCGCGGGGACAGCTGGAGGCTGGTGCGTCCGAAAGCGTGCAGGCGACCGGGTTCGATGACTTGGCGGTCACATGAGGTGGTGTGCTCGAGAAGTTTAGCCATGGCAAGGAATCCGAGGCAGCAAAAGGCTGCGGCGTCGGTAACCTGGTGGCGAAGCTGGTTTTGACCGGTGGGCCCAGGCGTGGGCTGGCGACCGAGGAAGCTGTGAAGATATTTTCCGGAGAAATATATGGAGAATATTCCCTCTCAAAAGTGTATCTTTTTGTGTGTGTTGTACACCACTCATCCTCAAATGAAGGGTGGAGATGGGCTCTAGTGTGTAGGGCATCTTACTCTTGGGCTATAAATAGAGGGGGAGGGGAACACCTCCTCCTCATCCCCTTAGAGCTGAAAATTTCAGAATAAGAGAGGGTGAGTGGGGTGTGTTTGGATGTCACCTAGAGTGCTTAGAGGGGCTGCATGTGCAAAAAGAAAGTATAAAAATTGATTGGCGTCTATTCACCCCCCTCTAACCGCCTAGCTCGGGTCTTCACGCTCCCTTCCGGTGACCCCTCGCTCTGTCTCACTATCACCCAAGGCCCACCTGTCAGCCGACCCATTTCTATTTTCCCCTGTTGCAGCCTAATGGGTCTAGGAATGCAAATGGGTTAGCCTTAAGGCCACCTTTGGACTTCCCTAGTTCATTTATTTGTACTAAATATATTAGAAATCAAGTTTTTAACACAAACAAATGAACTAAAGAGGGCCAAAGGTGACCCTAGGGTCGGCCCATTTGCATCCCTAAATGGGTCGAGCTCAGTTGAAGCTTATCCGGAAGTGCTGCCCAATTTTATTTAAAATATCAAAATTTGTCCAAATATTGTTTAAAAATTTCAAAAAATTCAAAATAAATTAAATTATTTATAAAAATATAAAATTAAATTTTAATTAATAAAAATAGCTCAAATAAAATCATGTTATCCTCTTTAGCACATAAATTGTGCTTTGAAATTTAGAACAAGATTTACAAAATATTTAAAAATTCTAAAAGTTATTATTAGCACAAATAGTTTGATAAAAATCTCTTAATCATAATTTCACCTTATACCCTCAACAATTTCCATCTCGGAATTCCGGCAACGTTGTTGTCATCGACCCCGACCTCTGAAAAATTGTTGATCCGCACAAAAACTATCCGCGTACACCTACATAAAATCTTGCTAACTGAAGGACTTACAAGATGCTGCTCAAAAGAAAAATGAATCCCATCATTTCCAAAAATCATACAAACCATCACCTTCTCAGCCAGACCTTGCACCCTGCATACATATTTATGTATTCATACTTAACGTTTTGAAATACATACTTACTAAAATTATATTTCTTTTTTTTGAAGATGTGTTTGACGCTCCCGGATTTCCAGAAGAAGACTACCCAGGAAACCCACCACCTCCGCCTCCCTACCGCCGCCTTCACCTACAGCCCCGTTTGCCCATGCCTCCGGCCTCCTCGGCAAGCTCTAGATCTGTGGCAGCAGTCCCTAGCTAGGGGGTGGTGATGGCGGCATGAGGTTGGCAACTGGCACAACGATTTGAAGACATCGCACACCAAATACTATGTATTTCTCCGAATATAAAGATTGTAAATTCATGCACCAACCATAATTGGAAGACAATCTGCATACAAGTACGTGTGTATATTTGTGATTGAAATGTTTTTGTGCCTCAACATGCAATAGCTTGAATAAAACGCTGGGCACTGTTAAACTGCATTGATGTAGTTCAGAAAAACCCCACTGGAAGCTAACACTTTACTATCTCACATTTCTACTATAGTGATGGCCTTCAATATTTTACTGAGCAGCCATAGTTGGAGGAGTTTTCCAATTATGATTGGTGTATGAATTTACAATGCCAAAAAGAAATCTCTATTCTTCCTGATTTGTTGAAGAATTTACAATATGTTTAAAGAAGATACTTGCACAATATGTTTTATACTTCACAATATGTTTGAATAACCAATGAATTATGACATAGATTTTAGCGCTGCCCTGCTATTGCTGATATTGTATGGTTACCCCTTAGCCAATTTGATACCTTTAAAATCATACTAGTCCTGCTTGCTGAAAATTTAAGTTGATACTGACATGAAAATTCAATGATTTCCTTATCTTGAAGTCCATCTCGACCTTTCTATCCTGACATGTTTTAAGTTGATATTGATGTAATATGCTTATATTGTAAACCTTACTTCTTTATTTCTGGGAGTGCGACAGTGTTACTCGTGATACTATCATAGATAATTGGATATGGAGTTGGCATGTCATGCATTGCTGGCCCGCTGAATTTTTTAACCATGCTAGATATATATTTAATTTGTTGGTAATCCTGACAGTATGGAATTTATGGATGGGTCTAATTCATTGTAAACAGTTTTCTCTTTTTTTAATGTTTGCGCAACATTATTTATTGTAGTTAGGTCATATTTTTACTTTACCATGCTCATTTTTTAGGAAATCTCACTGGAGCACGTTTCTAGATTATTTAGCTTGTTAAATTCTTGTCTTCAAACCTAGACATAGAGATGATTTACTTCAACCAATAATCTTTACGTATGTAAACTTTATCTTAATGACACGTTATTGTTACTAGCATAAGGCATGCTAATGTAGGTACGAAGAAGTATCATGTTATGTTGTGATGTCTATCCATTTATTTGTTATGTTGTGACCATGTGGGTTCAAGAAAGAGATGACATTACACAAAATCGCAAGTTGATGCATAGAGGAAATTAATTTTTCTCAGGTAGTGATCGCTACAGTCGCGCCCAATACCATGTCCAAGAGAACTTGTTTTACGTACCATGCCACACAACATGTGAACTGCAGTGATCGAGCTAATTTTCTTTCATTGTACTTTACCTATGTAATGTTGATATGGAAATTTGAATTTTGAAGTCCTATTTTTTACGTGTAGTTGATTTCCGGCATGTTTAGATATGCATAGTATTGAACATTGACTTTTTTGCAGTAGTTTTATGTTTTTTGCATAATTTTCTGGTTTTCCCATAATTTTCTGTTTTTCTTTTATTTTTTAAACCTTGTCATTTATTATGCAATATTTTATATTTCCATATTTTTTAATTTCAGAAGTTTTTGCATTCCTAATGTACATGCTAGCTAGAGATAGTATCGAACAGTGCAGGGGAATATTGTGCAAGCAAGAGCATGTGGGGAGGGGAAACCACACAGGATTGTGAAATGCCAAAAAAATCCCCTCCAGGGATTTCCATCCCTGGTTTTTCCCCCCCTGCGCAGCCAAATGAGGCCGAAAGCGGAAACGAGAGATTGTGGGACCAGGGAGTGTACATGACGGCCCAGCTAGGAGCCTGCCTAGTCACGGCCCCATATTGCTTTTCCACGTATTCGTACTACTAGCAGGGTAAACGTGTCCATGGCGCGTCACTGCGTAAATAAAGATGTATCATAAAACAAATCAATAAAAAATCATTACACCTTTCGTTCGTTGTTCCTTTTTTATTTTTGATAAATTAATTTTTAATGCCTAAATCTTTTTGTATGCCATTATCATGACATTATGGTGCATTTTGTAAAGGTTTTTTGGAATTTTTAAGTGGTCGTAAAAGTTAGAATAAAAGAAAATAATGAATTATTTCATAATACAACTATCTGTGAATCATAATTGTTTTCAAAATCTTAGTCTATTTTTTTTTTCTAATTGTAAAAAATCTTATGCTAAAATCTTGGTCTATTTTTAGTTATTTATTGTTTTATCGCGTTGGAAACAAATAGGCAAAAAAACCAAACGGTAAAAAAAAACTGTATAAGAAGTCCAAAAAATGTTGTTGTACCATAAAATCTTGGTTTATTTTCTGTTTTTTTATTTCTTCACTATGCTAAAATCAACCTTTTGTGAATTTGGACTTTATAAATTTTCGAATAACATCAAACTCTATAAATCAACCGTGTATTAGTTTCAAAAAAATTAAGTTTTTTAGAAATTTCTATTTTTAATTTTTCTGCAACCTATAAAAATAAATAAGGGTCAAGAAATGTATAGGCAAATAACCTTTTGTGAATTTGGACTTTAAAAATTTTCGAATAATATCAATTTTTTATAAATGGTCTCTGTGCAAACACGGTTTAATTGTTTTTTAAAAAAATTTTTGCAACCTATAAGAATGAAATGCAAGGGTTAAAAAATGCACAGCCAAAAACTGGAGCTGGGGCGTTCGGGCTTGGAACGTTGGTCTCCAGTGTAATAGCCTGCGAACAACTGAGCAAGAGCAATGCCTTGCGTTTTTGCATGCCAAATACCTTATATATATTTAATACGCGGGCACCGGAAAAATAAGCAAACAATGCATCGAAGGCGGGATTCGAGCCGTGGTCTCCAGGGTGAGAGTTAGCTCACCTAGCCATCCGAACAAGACACCCGCCTTGTCCAAGATTTTGCAAAAGAAATTGTTTTACATGTAAAGAAGGAATGGACACATGTCGCACGGAGGCTTGCAACGCTGGCGCGTTGTTATAAGATAGATTTTCATATGTATCAGGACATGTTAACAAATCATGTTGTTGGGTATTTTTTTTCTTTTTAGTTGGTGTCAGATAAAACATTCGAAGCTCTAACGTTAGTGCTTATATCTTTTTTTCCCCTTTCAATGTTATCGTGGATATCTCATTACCGATAGTCCCACACCCTCACCTCGAATACGTGTCATGCTTTTTAGCAGTAATCTTGTTATTTAATTAGAATAGATGCATAGGCTAGAATTGTGTCCTCGTGCAGGCATGTGTTAGTTGGTAGCCTTGGTTAATTACTTTGCATGTAATTAGGCTAGCTAATGGCTGCATGTAGGATTAGTACGGTGAGTATGTATGCACGAGTGAGCGTGGAATGGAGGCAGGCTACGCGGGCCGTCAGATCGTCCCAGCAAGAGCGAACCAACGGCGCGCAGCAAGCAGGTCATGCAGGCAGACGGTATGAGGTACGTGGCTGCTGGCAGGCGCCACAGGACGTCAGCGAGCAATCCTAGGCGGTCAAGTACGCACACCACGTACGATCGGACTGCTGAGGTTGAGCAGAACAAGCTCGACGCTGGGCAGTGCGAACCAGCAACGGAGGCAGATGTCGTCACGACGTTTTCTGCTGCTAGCGCTAGATGATGATGATGAATGATGAATGATGCAAGTCGCACGGCACATCAATTTTTTTTTTCAGCAGACATGGGCCACGTCTGATCCTCTGCACAAGTGCCCACATTAATAATAAAATCCCACGTCTCGAACGCTCCTCTGAATAACTAAAATTTGCCATCGTGTTCGTGGTCATGCGCAAATTGGACTCGATCGAGGACTGATGAGGTCGCCAGACACGGAGACTCTTTGAGAATAATTAAAGCCTCCAGATTTCACGTACGCACAAACTGTGTGCTTTGTGCAAAATGCCATAGATGGTAGTGTACTAGTGAACTCCGTTGTTCGAATTCATAAAATGAGATTGGTGGACGGGCACGAACGGTGTCCACACATCAGCATGTGGCCACCGCTAATTTCAGTTAGGATAAAGGCGACACGAACCACTACTACGGAACGGGCCTTTCATCCCGGCACATCAGTCCAGATTACCATCAAACCGGGACTGAGGTTAACTTCAGTCCCGGTTCAATGGTAACGAGGCAAAAGGCCAGTTTTCAG